>JAOXJJ010000263.1:16169147-16180926 GCA_025769935.1 Phoenix roebelenii | reverse complement strand
TTGTCAAGTAATCTATTTAACCTGCTTGCATCAGTTTTAATCAATTACTAATTAAGTTTTTAATTTGCCAATAATTATTAAAACCCAATTCACCCCCCCTCTTGGGTTGTCTCTTTGGGCAACAATATATATATGTTTATTGGTTTATACCGCTGGATTTGCATCGTGAGATTTATATCGATAAATTTGGTTTGGCATGTGATGAGTGGTAACTGATTAGCACCCATAGGATAGCTTGAATTTGAGAGAAATTAGTTGTATAAGTAGTAATTGATTTGACAAAAATAACATATAAATTAGACGAACAAAATATATTTGAACTAACCTCGTCACAGGATAGCACCCATGGGCTGACACATGGGATAGTCTCCACAAGCTTATGCGTGGAATCGCCACCACGGGCTTATACGTAGAATCTTTATAGCGATATAGGCTGACACATGAGGATAGCCTCCACGAGCTTTCGCATCGATCTTTATAGCACCATGGGTTGACACATAGGGATAAACTCCATGAACTCATGCAAAAGATAGCCTCCACGGGCTTTTCCTTGAAATCTTTATAGCACCGTGGGCTGACATATGGGGATAGCCACCCTAGGCTTATGCGTGGTATTATGTCAGTCTTGAACTGAGTCATGAGTTAGTTAGTCCAAAGCTAGAAGTTAATCTATAAGAAACATAGAAATCAAATTAATAAGAAATAGATTCTTACTAATGAGAACTTATGTGCATGTTATTTGTAGGAGCTTTTTAAGTATTGATACGATCTTCATTTTATACTGTTAATTGATTATTTTCTTATTACTTATAGTGTAGTGGTTCGGGATTCTTACTGGACTGTAAAACTCACAACCTCCTTCCTCTTTCTCTTTTTCAGGGTTGCAGGTTGTGTAGTACTTAGCTATGATTGAGATTACAGGTGAAAGGAATAAATAGATAGAGCATCACTGATACTAGTTGGATTATAAAATTCTATAATTGAATCAGTTTTATTGTTCGTTATGGATTAAGATCATTTTTGTTTACGAATATTGAGGTTGTGATAAATTTTCAGGCCTTGCATATTTTTTAGAGCTCTTCCTTAGGGATTGTATGGCCATGTCGCGTTTCAGACCCAAAACAGGCCTGCTAGTGTGGATTGTGTGGTTATTTAGTGGGGGAAATGCTAACTAGGAAAATGTATTTAATGCAAACATGCCTGTTATAGGATACATGACATTCAATGTGAGTGCAAGTGGATAAAAAATGTCAAAGATATAAAGGTGGGATAGCAGATTGTACTAGTAGAATCGGCCTTGATCCCATCTGTATATACCCAAAAGGTTAGAACATTATTCATGGATATGTACCTATGTGTGTTTGATATGTCAAATGATCGTCACAACTATCATTACCAATGTAGTTATCATCAAAGTGTTAGATCCTAATTTTTCAATGGAAATTCACAGACTTCGTTCATCATGCACATTAAGGTTCTGCATATCACTAACCCTGTGAGACAGAATGATTGTCGCACACTTGCGAGTCCTTGAGAGAGTTTGTTTGTCCTTGTTTTTGAGTTTAATTTTGATAATTTCGGTTTCTTAGGTTCATCATGGAGAAAATTTTGTTGTCATTTGATATATCTGATATGATTTCAAATCTAGGTATATAATAACTATATACTCGATGGTAATCATAAAAAAATGGCATTAGTTCTAATGAAAATTCTCCAAACGTTTATCGACAGCGAGGATTGGAAAGGCATCACATGGATATTCCCTCTCTCTTGGATAAGTCCCTTCTTTAGTTCCAAAACCTAACATTGTAACCCCTTAAGACTCTGCCAAGCTTGTATGATAAGGTGGTAACCTAGCATTGTGCCCTCAGTATCTTTCTTTGCCATGAGTGGAAATTGATGCTCAAACCTGGCATGTCAAAGTAGCACAAACACTTTCTTGCCATTCTTGTTAATGACCTTACAGGACGTCTTTGCTGGATTGTAAACAGATTTCAGTGGCCTCAAAATGCCCTTTTGAGGCATTAGCTTGATTTTTATCTATAGATTCTTAACCATATTCTCTAGCTTAATTTGGCCACTAAGAGTTCCACTATATTCAGAATAATACATTCTTAGATTTTATCAGCAATTTTTGACCTATAAGCAACCGAAAAAAAAAAAAAAACATCGTTTAGATATATAGAAGATAGTTCTGCTAAGTCCAATGTTGGGGTAATGACATGCATATGATCGTTGAAAGCTTGTTGATGTGTTTTTTGAGTTGTTTCTAGTTCACTGATCTAATAAACACCTCAAGTGCACTCTACATTAGACTTCATTTCTAAATGAGTATAACTAAGACTCCTCTTCCAACCATTTTAGCTGTGGTTAAAAAATCCTCTTCATGATTCCCTTTTCTTGTTAATCCTTTAACCACCTGATGTGCATCAAACTTCATAACATTATTTCGATCTTTCCCCCATCATGATGAGTCCTTTTTGGTTACCGTCGTTTGTGATGCTTTTTGCACCCATTAACCCTTTGTGAGAGACTGATTGATATATTTCCTCATGATGGACAACAATAATATCATCCAAAGTTTTGATTCATGCCCATGGCTATAAAGCGTGACCTTTGATAGCAAAACTCCAATACAAGGCGCTTAGACTTGGAATTATATGCTTCCCAAAGCAAGCCTTTTCCAAGAAGTTGTACACTTCTGGTGAATGCCATGCTCACATGATTCTTGATTAACTTCTGGAGAACTTAGCATAAAACTGCTTCTCTTCTTCACTCCCTGGAATGCAGATTGCTCCCAATAGCAGAACTTGAATCAGTAGAGATGCATGAGAGTTGCCTCTGAAGGATGCACCATTACATTAGCCAATTGATACTTGTCTAGTTAAACTAAAATTAAAATAGAACAATGTAGAAAATTATCTCTAATATAGATTGTGACACTTTTTCAATTATTAATCCTATGATCTAAAGGCGACAAAAAATATTGCCAATATTCATAGCTATGGCCCATATGTGGATGACTAGTGATGTAATCCAAGAAATTATTGGCTGCATTTAGGTTTTTAATGCAGATTTACTTCCAAATTTAGTAGGAAAATATTTTTTAGTTAGTATCAAAGATAATTGCTAACTTGCATAGTCTTGCATGTCTGAAGGAGAGATAGGTAGGTAGATAGACAGACGGACACGGCGAGATTAATTGAAAAGAAAGAGAGAATGGAGCGAGTGAGACTTTTAGGATGAAAAGTACACACAGAGAGGGAACAAAGGTTCCATTTAAAGCTTTACTCCTATCCCATATTTACAAATTTTTCATACAATAGCATGTAAGCCCATTTAATGCAAACCCTAGTCAAATAAAAGGGGAAAAAAAATCTCAAAAATACTACAAAATGATGACTGACCTAGTGATTAAGTAGAGAAAATTAGGTGCAGGATGGGACATATGGAATCCCCAAGAACAACAGTGAACCCCACAACTTACTAAATAGGTTAAGTGACAATAACTTAAGTCGCCATTTCACAATGCTCTTCCAACATTAGATTAGATCATCTAATCTGCAAATACCTATCTTATCAGGTAGCTTGTCTACAATTGAATTAGTTTAACTTGAATTTTGTCTATGCAATCTAGGTGGAAACATACCTGGCATTCCTAAGATGATTCCATGCAAATAATTTACGTAGATGCTTTTGCAATGACTTCATACTACCCTACAATCACTTCAATGGTCTCAAGTTTGCAAATACAATATCAACCTGTTACCGACTGGGCTTTGGACCAAATTTGGAAGGGTAGCTTGTAAAGGGATAAACAAGTATAAATAAACAAAAGTATGGTTTTCTTTTGGAGTGATTTAAAATTATTCTTCATTTTGCATCTATAAGAGAAGAAATTGACATTTGGCATTAAAAAAAGGAATTATCACATAAATCCTGGTTATTCCACGGACATGTTTATATCATAAACCAGCTTGACATTAATTTCTCTAAAATATTATATAATTCAAAAGTAGAAACAATTTGATTTATTGTAGAGTATCATTTATAACATCAATATGGATAAGCTTGGAGCATTCCACTTCTTTGCTGGATGGGTGTTGGTTTTTCTTGTTCATGTCAAACTGATGAGGATTGTTGACCAATCTGTCAAATTTGACATGCCCTTTTTCAGCTAATTGGATGTCTTTAAATCCTTTTTTTGTTCTATGTCGCTATACCATGGAGACAATAAATTGAAGACTATTGCGATAGGTAGGGAGAATAATAGAACAAGAAGGAAAAAGACAAAAGAACAAGAGAAAAATAAGAGCGCACAATGTTTATTTGACCTACATCCATGAGTAAAGACGATATAAAATCTTCACTATAAAAAAAATATAAATATAGAGTACAAGAGACCCTAACTCCTAAAACCTCCAATTTCTACGACTCTTGATTGCTCTCTTCTCTTGATGTTATCAAAGATATATATAATGGAGTAAGTCAATTTGCACTCGAATTGATGTCCTAAGTCAATTTGTGCTCGATCCAGCGACCTAAGTCGATTTAGACTCGATCTTGTATCCTAAATTAATTTGGACTTGATCTCTAGAACTTGTAAATTCAAGATATACTCAACGGAAGACATGGCCTTTTGATGAATCCTTGCTGAATCACATTTTTAAACTGTTGGAACTTCAGATGCCGTATCAACCTTTTAGTTCAATCCAGTCAGCTAGTCCATTTACTTAGCGACGTGTATGCATTGGTAGATATAATTGTTGTACTGGTGATTCAAATTTGATGAAGATTATGCCATTGGCCTTATGAAATCAACTTGAGATCCAATTAGTGATCACAGCCTCACCTCAGGGATGAAGGGTATTCTTCAACCTGGTATATTGGCTCAAGAAGGCATCTCAAATCAGTTTAAAGGCTACACAATCTTACCTAGTAATCGGCATGCTTTAATGTTAGTGCCATCGAAATTTCTCATTTAATGAATTCATAATAAACATATACTGCTACTTTTTCCTTTTCTTTTACTTGTCCTCTTAATTAAAGCTTGGTATCAGTACCTAACAGCTTGCTGATATATGTGCATAACAGCATGTGTTATGCAAGATATAGCTAATGGACATGCACATTATGTAGAAAGTCATTTGCTGGCAAACTTGTAAAATCCCTGATGATCCCAACTGGCTTGGGGAGATTTCTAGGTCACTGAGCACCTGTGGATTATAGAGAGTTGGGCTTTCTGACTACTGAAATTAGGATGCCCATGACCCACCCAGTCTCAAAATGTCAGAAACTATGGCTTATGTCCATTGAACTGTTTGTAGTCCTTGATCACAACTTCCAAACTACTATTGGTGTGTCAAAAAGGCTTTGGAAATGTAAACATAATGCCAGTTTTTATGACATACTGGAATCTTAAATTCAGATAATTATTTTTTTGGCTTTGATGGTTTTCTCACCGTTTTTGCCCAAGAACAAGAGCAGGACAACCTGACAGATCTTGAAATCTGCAAGGTCTGTTACTCATAAAGGTGAGGCAATGCTCCCTAAAAAAAAAAGTTCAAAATTTTGCAAGTTGCCTTGGTGCTGTCTTCTAACAAATGTACGCTTGGGAAGATTAATGGTTAGGCCTTTATGATACTAACAAATCCTGCTAAACTATGGAAAATATGGACCCTTTTTGTTTGCTTGTTAGATTATTCAAACAACAAATTTTAATACATGGTAGTTAAAAAATCCCAACTTGGTGGGCAAAAGGAAAATTCAATTTTTCCAATCCTAGGCAAGTTATCAGCACCAATGAATTTATATCATTTTAGTAGCTGGTCAACTTAGAAAAGGCCTGATATCTTTAGATCCTGATGCTTTTTGCTTTGAGGTGTATTTTATTTTTTTCTTGCAAATAAATAAAATTTTTAGCATGGTCAAGTAATTTTATTTATTTATTCGTAGGACAAAAATGTGCTCTTTATTTTCTTTTACTATGGAAAGAAGCTATGAAATTGGACGAGTATGCGATAAGCTAGTCAGTCCTGAAATTTATGCTATATATGTTCATATTGTCGATCCATCTTTCTATATGTGTGTGCTAATTTTTTTGTTCTTCGAGTTTTTTTTAAAATGTTTTAATTAATGATATGCTAACTTGTGATTTTTTACTTGCCCGATTTTGTCATATTAAGCGATGACAGTGCATAGTTCTAATAAAACCCAAGAAAAATGCAATTCTAAATGGCATTCGCATGCCTCTGGTTTACTATTTTTCGATGGTATTATGAAACAAAGTTGGTATATGTAGCTGGATGATTTATAAATAAAGAACAAATTATGATGTCCTAATGCGTATGTTTTTCAAGCTCTAATATGATGACTTGATCACATGATAACTACTGCAAAAAGCCAAACCTGGTACATAATCCTGCTCCAGTGATTGATCCATAATCACCTGATTCTCTCATGATAAAGAAGGAATTGAGAAAAACCAGAAGACTTGGAACCCAAACAGACTGCAATGTGTATTTCATTTTGAGATATCAGCCAATTAAGCTACCTTCATCAAAATTAATCTCTAAGCATTCCATTTTCTTAATGTGTTACTAATTACTGGATACTTGTCAAATCATGTGTTAAAGGTGTTGGCAAACTCTTGAACAAAATTTTACAGGCAAACCATGTAGCAAAACTGCGAAAGTTAACAACTGAATCGTGTAAATATGGTCGCTGAATGAACTACCATTTTTTTGTTACGTGACAGACGTATCATTAACTGAACTTGAATGTATTATGTCAAATAATCCATAACTATGAGTTGTCATGTACTCATTGTGTATATTTCCTGTATGGTGGAAAATATAAGTTTTCTCCACTCTCTACGTACATTGTGTTAGTCTCCTTCACTTTCCAAATTTATTCAGCCACCTCCTCGAGGGTGATGATGAGCCACTTCTCTAGATTACAAGATCTGCTGAACTCTTCTCATGGAAGAGTAATTTAACAAGTTTTAAAGTATTTTCATACTTGTTTTATTAAACGAATTGATAAGAAAGATTGGAATTTACAGGTGATTATAACATAATTTTCATATTAAAGTAGCAGCAAAGACAGCCGAAGGTTGGTAGTATTGGCTCTTAATTGCCTGAAATATGAAAAGTGTACACTTTAATGCCCTCATGTATTAATTTGTAGCATATAAAAGTAATGAAAAAATCCTTATATATTCCACATTTTGTGCTTGATGGACTTTACTTTAAAATCAATCAGCAATTGTTATGTAAAAAATAATAATAATGGCTGAAGCACCTGGATGCATAGATGCTTAGAAAGGAGACAAATCAAGCAATATATTAATACATACTTGAGCAATCTATGGTGAATGATTACTATTAAATAAGATATCTGAAAAACTGTTCAATAAGCATCTTCCTTTTGAAGGAATTGTACTTATATGGGGTGGCCTGATTAGAAATCACAAAACTAAGAAATATAATTTTTTCTTGAGTTCAAAATCTTAAAGTGGGTCAGATGTCATCAAATCTTTGTATATTGGATTGTTGTGCCTTTAACACAAAGGTTGAAGCTTTGGATGCTTCTTTCTCCTTGTGGTTCAGCTTATCATCAAGCAATACTTTGGAAATTTTGCAAACTAATTTCTTTTTTCTCTGCAGAACATTTGCTGCATCATTGTCTGAACTATTCTTAATTGCTGAAAGAAGTATTGAACTATTCATGATTCCTTTTATTATTATTATTATTATTATTATTATTATTATCATCATCATCATCATCCAAAAGTCATGTCAAATCATTGCCAAACTACTTATTAATTTACAAGATTATGATTTGTGGACGAAACATGTGCAAAATATGAAGTTTACATTATCTTCTTTTCTTCTTGTTGACCATTCCTTCTTGCATGTTTTCCACCTTTGTTTTCTTTGCATACAGTTGTATATATTTAATCATATCCCATGCTCAGGTAACTTCTTCTTCTCTTGTCTCCGCTTGCACCAAATTTTAATTTTCCTGATACGAACTTGTGACTGAAATCATAAGAGGGTGGGTGAGGTCTTCATATCTCGGTACGTAGAACTTGGACATCATTATAATTTCCCAACGCATTGGTATAGTTATCAATGCATTGCACGTACTCGCCATCCAACTATGAAATTTCCAACCCCAAGGAAATCATTGCCAGGTTGTTCCCTTTTAACCCCCATTCCACAAAATGCAGATCTCATATTCGGACCTCAGCAGCTAATGGTGAGATAAGACGTTACTGTATTATCTGTATGAAGGGTCCCATCCTAGAAGGTGACGACTTGCCATCAGCAATGGTTCATTCATGGCTTGTCATACATCAGTCCAGCTTTAACACAGTGGTGCTGCCTGAGTACCCAATGAAACAACCTTAGCTCTTGGTCTAAAAGCTTCTTCTCCAAGGACACGCTGAACGCGCAGGCAGCTGTACCGAGGCTTAAACGCAGAACCACGGAAGATCTCGTCTTGTCAAAAACCCCAGGACAATTTTTTCTGCCCCCTTCTCTAAGAACAGTTGTGTGGTCAATATCTCCACGCAAGTAATAGATCATGGAAGATTCGTAAAAGCCAAAACCCCCGTGATTGATCGACTTCATACAACTCTAGGATCATGGAGTATGCAAACGATCCTTTGAATGTCCTTTGTCTGAAAGCATCTATAGTTTTGGAGAATGTGTCACTGTGGCTTATTGCTGCCAGGTAACAACTAATGGAGCTCCCTATATATATGAGTTAATTCGCAAGTGCAATGATACGTAAAGATCCTTGTTTGAGATAATTTTCGGAGGAGACGTGGCAATATACAACTTTCTAAAACATTCAAATTTGGTATTTTAGAAGCACAGCCATTGTCTTGGTTTATCGATAATGTATGAAATAGTCCCATATTAGACAAAAAAACTAAATAAAAATATATTTAAAATATAAATTTTTATCTTAGATACCGAAATAATTTGTTCTTTTGAGTAGATTAAATTTAAAGAAGCATGAGATGATTCTAAGGAATACAACTTTTGATGAATTTTACCGTATCTAGATTTGGCCGAATATTCATATAGGGGAAGTAGACCGCCATCAACTGTTTATACTTGAACAAAGCAAATTCTACTCTAAAACACCTTACTTTTCATAGTGGGCCTTGAACCAGATAACATCTATAACTTAATTTATTTTTTTTGCTCTAAATACATCCAGAATGCTCTTTATTAAATAATTACTAAAATAGCAATATTAATGAAGAGATTTCCAACATTTATAAGAATTTCCAACAGCTCAAGTCAATCAAGTTAGACCCTATGACCATTGATCTCTCGTGCAAGTGTACTAGAGACTGTTCATTGATCAACAAGTGCCCTAGGACAATTCCTTCCCTGTTGGATAAAGGTGGGCTAATGCTCCAAGATACATCCATCCTAAGAAGACCAAATGAGGCTATGAAACACCCAATGAGTGTCGCTTCTTTCTTGGGTCAACACGAAGCACAAGTGCATGCATGGATGGCTTCAAAAGAGCAAGATTGGATGGCAAATAAGGTATCGAGCTGGAAGTTTCAAAGCAATCCATGCATGCATCTGTGCATGTGGACACACAAGGTGTGCATTCTTGTGAAGGGAAGGAAATGTTCTTCTGCTCTGGACTTCTTGGAGATTGCAAAGCGTTGAGTCTATTGTACTTTAAGAGTCTTGTACTTATCTCTGGACCCACTTGTGGTGATTGGAGCCATTGCAGGCTGGTTTCGAAGAGTTGATACCGATGTCATAAACATGGAAACAATGCAATGATAGCTTCCTTTTCTCTTAAACAAATACATGGAAAATGGAAAAAAAAGAAAGAAATATTTCCGCACACTGTGATGGAGTGGAGAAGGTACCATAACCCATTTTTAAAGATTGCCTCTAGAATCTTTAGGGCTTCCCTGATGTTGCTTTAAAAAATTCTTAAAATTTTGAAGCAAAAAATATTTTTCCAAAAAATATAATTGTTTGGAGTAAAAAATATTTTTATCAAAAATATACTTGTTTGTTGTAAAAAGTATCTCTACAAGAAAACAAATTAAAATAATAATTTCGGAGGAGGCTGGAAAATCTAGTTGGTAATTTTTTTCTCTTTCTAAAGCAGAGCAACACCTTATTCAAAAAAGAGACCAAATATTTTCCGAATTAATCCAATGAGGCTCCTAAGCTTAGTAGCTCGGTGCTACACCTTATGTTGCCTTATAAGTGAGAGTTCAGAGATTTGAAACTTGATGTTATCCCTCAAATATCTCAGTCCCTATTTAAGTTAGTTTTGCATGCATTAGGCTCAATCTACCGAGATACCTAGAATAAGACTGCTTTGATGATAGATAGATAGAGAGAGAGAGAGAGAGAGAGAGAGACTTAAAGAGTAAGTAGATAATACTGTTGTAGAGATTCAACACTCACTTCAAGTCATACGTTGTGGGACAAATTAAAGCCATAAGGAAAGATAATTACTCTATAAGCCTCGATCCTTTAAGTAATACTATTGACAAAGAGGAACATTGTATTTCTCTTCCTCCTCTTGTGCACTTTTTCCCAGCATTTGAATAGTCTACGGCTACATAGTCAATTACCAACCTCCCTAAGCTCGGACGTGATACAAAAACCTAGCTTACCCATAGCCTGTACTGGAATCCATCATCAAGTATCTTAATTAATTCGATAATTAAGCTTATTGACAAACTCTAATAAAGAAACACTCCACCCTGCCCATCGTTAGCTTCAAGAGGGAGGCAAGTCTCCTTTCTTGGACGGTGCTTCGTGGTTGGCTAAGTACATGAGAAACACTTTGGTTCTCCATCAATCTATTAATAAAGAGCACAGGAGACATGGATTGTGTTGTTTGCCCGGGTTGTCTCTGATGTCATCTTTTGTTTTGTTATCACTTTGAAGGATGGAGAAGCCTTGGATTTTAGGCATTGAGGGAGGCATGCACCCGGCATACCTTCCCTACTCTCCTCCCAATGAGTTAATATATTGTATAATCTAAGAAAATCTTCTTTTACGGTTATTGTCATAATGTGTTTAATATTATCAGACTCTGTTTTATGTTACTTGTGATGGCACGTAGGATTAGATTCTAAAGATTAGGAATATAAAGTGGAGGGCTGAAGTAGAAAGCTATAGACACAGATCTCTAGGTCAGCAGACCATCCAAAGAAAAAAAAAAAGGGAGTATGGAAAAACTTTGAAGTTGTTATATATTATTAATGGTAGCATTTGGTAAGGTTGGTGCATTCGGCGTCATATACATGTGTGCACTTCTTTGGTGAGATGAGATAGTTTTCATATTAAAATATTAGACTTCTATTTTATGCTTCTCCTTCTTTTTGTGGTGAAAACGGCTACTCATTTCATATAACTCTAACGTGAGTACATCCTGCCTGATCACGAAAAAGTAAGAAATACAAAGAAATAGGAACGTCCGATGCCGACGTCCAAAAAAAATTTCCGAAGTGTCGGACGACAAAAGAGGCGACTCGGTCTGCTGCCCTGTTTGCCTCCCTGAATACATATGTTGCCTGAAAAACGCCCATCATCTTAGCCAGCTTGTGAGTCTCCTGGATAAGGAGCTGACCATCACCATTTCTATCCGCTCCACGGATCCAATAGATCACCATAGATGAGTCTCTCTCAAGGTATACCCGCTCGGCACCAAGTACTCACTTTGCATAGGATATACCCTCCCAGGTTGCCCGCAGCTTTGCCCCGACTACCGT
>JAOXJJ010000263.1:16158929-16169047 GCA_025769935.1 Phoenix roebelenii | reverse complement strand
ACCCGCTCGGCACCAAGTACTCACTTTGCATAGGATATACCCTCCCAGGTTGCCCGCAGCTTTGCCCCGACTACCGTAAGTCCTGACGTGCGTCGCCCTTCCGCTGCTATCAGTCTACCAAGATGGTCCTGATCACAAATCCAACGCCTCCAATTACACCATCCA
Source organism: Phoenix roebelenii (assembly GCA_025769935.1). Classification (NCBI taxonomy): domain Eukaryota; kingdom Viridiplantae; phylum Streptophyta; class Magnoliopsida; order Arecales; family Arecaceae; genus Phoenix; species Phoenix roebelenii. Next base: position 16,168,882 of record JAOXJJ010000263.1, on the reverse strand, counting down.
CTGACCTACTGCGGTAGAAGTTTGCTTTGAGATGACTAAGAGGCGGGGGTACTCAAGAAACAAGAGCAAATCGGAGCACTGTGATAGAATAAAGAGTACCCTAGGTGTCCTTGGCCATCCCAGAAGAAAACAGAGCGGTAGCCACCGTAACCTCCCGTGCATGTAGCGTCGTTCTATCCACCATCATCCTTAGAGATGACCTCCTTCCCTCAAATAGGCCGGCATTCCTATCCAACCCAATGTAGTAGAACAAGTATGCCGTAAGAATCTCTACCTCAGCAAATCTAGGACTCCGAATGGAGTCTCTCAGCAAATGAGTAAGGTCCCGTGCTGATACCACCGAATCGGGTAGTGGGATCGGTGACCTCCTCCATCTCTCGGGCCCTGGGGCACTGCAAAAGAACATGCTCGGTAGTCTCCTTGATATCCACACACATCTCACAACACTGAGAGACTCGCATGCCGCGCCGAACTAACAAGCTTCTGGTTGGAAGACAGCCCCAAGCCACCTTCCAGATGAAGAGCGCCACATGCGGATGAATCCGCATCCTCCAAATCCAACCACCCTCGATCTGTTGAGCTGGCTCCCTACTAATCAGAACGTGAAGATCTCTAGCTCGCATCCGTGACTGTCTCGTCGGCATCCATACTAGCCTGTCAGAGCCCCTCCGGTAGGGACTGATAGAGCCAAGACCACCTCCGCCAACTGCTCCCCAAAAGCCTCCCGAATTAGCCCCTCCCTCCATCGACCGCCATCTAAATCCAGTAAATCGTTAACCCTGCAGCTTGATAATCTCGTCGAGTCCACCATAGTCGGCAGGCGACAAATCGACTGCTTGGTCACCCAACTATCCTTCAGCACATCGATGGATCGACCGTCACCAATGGCCCATCTGATCTCCGGAAGCACCACCATAGCTCTGGCATATATCTCCCTACAGACCGAAGAGTGGTGATGTCCGGCTCGAACTCCAGGTACCAAAGCTCCATACTTGGCCCTCATTAGCGAGGACCACAAACTCTCGAGCTCAAGCACAAACGTAACTACGTGTTGTGCCGCTAAAGCCTTCCGCCTTGCCACTGCGCACTGCACCCCCAAGCCTCCAGAACTGGTTGGCTGACACAACCTCCCATGCCAACAGGTGGATGCGACCTCTACCGCAGCTCCTCCCCCAAATAAAGTTTCTAAAAAGTTGCTCAAGGGACCTCAGAAACGCCACTAGGATGAGGGCGTTGGAGAGTAAGTAGATAGAAATCGAAGTAAGAACTGACCGAACCAGTGTGATCCTACCTATCATAGAAAGTGTGTGCATTTGTCAGCCCTCTAATCTATGCCTGATGCTGAGCTCAAGGAAAGTGCAATCCCTGCTCCGCAGCTGCTAACCGGAAAGTGGGATCTCCAAGTATGTCATCGTGCCCTCCTGCTCTCCCACCCCTCGAATCTCTAGTATAGGGTACCTCATCGCCAATCAGTCTTCGGGCCAAAACAAATAGCTGACTTGGTCAAATTGACTAGATGTCCCGACACTGCACAGTAATCCTGAAGAATCTGACCTATAACCCAAGCCGCATGCCGAGACGACCGGGCAGGTAGAAAATAATCATCAGCGAAAAGTAAGTGGGAGATCAGAGTGCCCCCCGCCACCGGTTTGTAAGCCTCCAACTCCTTAGTGGCCACTACCTGCCACAGAGCTCTGGACAATGCATCCGTACAAATAATGAACAGTAGCCGGGAAAGGGAGCAACCCTAGTGCAACCCTCCTGAAGACACAAAGAATCGAGATAGCGTGTCATTCACCAAAATGGTAAAGGAAGGAGCACGAACGTAACCCATGACCCATCTGATCCAAGTCTCATGAAAGCCAAACTCCTGCAAAGACTGCTGTAAAAAATTTCATCTCATTCTATCGTAGGCCCTCTCCATGTTTCATGTTGCAAAACTTACGTTCACACATGAATACTGTTTTCTTCTTCTTCTTCTTCTTCTTCTTCTTCTTTTGTTCCTTGGTGTTTGATTTGTGGTGATAAAAGAATGGGTGACAGGTATCTAAAAACTTTAAGTTGGAACATCATAAGACTTCCACCTCTAGGAAAAACTACTGACTAAGATCAGGACAAGTTCTGAATTTACCCGAGCCTCAAAATTACATCATGAGAACGTTTTGCAACAAAAATAAGTGAATAAAACATAACAAGAATTTTGAATAAAAGATAGATGAAATCAAGAATATCACTAAAAAGAATTTCAAGGTTGTTTTAAAGGAAACACTAAGAAAACAGAAATATCGATTTGATGGATCTGAAAATTTGGATTTAAAAAAAAACTCATTGCAACACCACGCATAGCACTTTACAATTTCAAGAACATTGGTCAAATAAAGTTAGACTTGTCACTACTCAAATGCATATCCACTTAGATCATGGATTTATAGGCACCGAAGATCTCATATCGAAGATCCGAGTTGGATATGATCTACCATATTTAAATTACTTATATATTAAAAATCATGTGACTTCAAACCTATATGTGAAGCGAATAAAAAATTAAACTATCTCGATAATATTAAATTACATTTATTTTTTGATCACTTTCATGCATAAGCTAGAGATATCCAAATTACATAATTTTGTGTGTGTAAGCATATTAGAAATAGTAGATCACATCCAATGATTCAAATTATCGATTTATAATATGTATTATCTATGTAAATTTGACCCTATCTGATTGGAGATCCATTCAACTCTAGCCAACTCTAATCTCTATACATACATACACACATATATATATATATATATATATATTATATTTTGTATACTTTTGTTTATTTTACGTTGGATCCAAAGTCTAGACCCAGCCAAGTTGGAACCTGAATGCCATGTATTGGATCAAAGGTCATCCTTGATTTTGCTGCGTTCCAAGGATCTAATGGCCCTAAGAAGTTTTCAATGCATATTTTTATTATTTTGGGCTGGGTGCATGGTAAGTAACGGAGTTGCTCAACCGAGGCCTGACAGACTGACACGTTAACTGCCCCAACCACAAGGTGAGCTGCCTACGTAAGTAAAAGAGGGGGAGAGCCAAAAAATACTAGAGAGAGAGTTGGTTATTTGGACTGTTCAACGTACAAGCTTCCATAATTTATTACCTTCAAGGAGGTGGATACCCAAAGAAGACCCACCACGGCACCACTCGACCACCTTTTAAAAGCTCATGTCGGCTTCTGATAACATAAACAATCCCGCACTTTTATGTGGTAATGGTTAAGTTTTTAACAAGAAAAGTACGACAATCTCTTGCATAATAATATTAGTTTATGGATATATGTTAAATGTTAACAAAAAAAAAGGTAAATAAATGAAGGAACGTAGAAGATAAGGAGATTGAAAACAGTGTGCTACTATTTGTGTGCACACATGGGTTGGCAATAAACAAGTGTTACCTTATCAAACAAGCAAGTTTTTAACTTATTATCTCATTTAGCAGACTTATTATCGCTTTTTTAACTTAACATATCAGAGATTTGATCATGAATTGTGACTTTAGAAAGTTGTAATTTTTAATTTGAAGAAAAATTAGACGACATGATAGAAGATAAAGTTAATGTAGATATCAAGATCTAACTCAAAATTTTATTTCAATATAAAATCATATTATTTTTCAAAAAAAATATATATTCTAACTAAGAGAGGAACTATACTTAAATTTTGAAAGGGCGAATGTGTTGATTGAAAAAAAAGATGAAACAGTTAATTTTACCATGCTTTCAACCAAAGCAGAAAAGAAACTCAACCAGATCTAGGCACTCGATCTGCACTGATATAAATAAAGGACCTTTATAATAGCATGATGAATTGATGAAAACAAAATGGACTTGGAACCTTATTTTCCAATGTTTTACTTATAATTATTTTTCTGAGAGGTCTAAGTTCAGGAGTTTGAAGAAATTATTTTCTTTTATCTCTGGTTAGATCATTAGAGACCAAGATGAAGACTAATGAGATCTTGGTTTACTTTAGCCAATGTAATAAGTAAAAAATTTAGAAACAAATTATATTTTTTTGGGATCCTATAATAAATCTAGGATTACCAATTATTTAGATTTTAATTTTAAAATTTATTAATTAAAAATTTATCTAATAAAATAAATAAATAAATAATGAATATTATCCCAAATGCATATATGTTGTTTGGGACCATATTTCAGTTGACCATATCTATATTGCTTGAGGCAATAGAGCCAAGTTTGTTTTCTTATTTATATTAGAAGGTGCCTGATTCTATTATACATGGAGATCTCAGTCAAAATAAAAATTTTTGGGAAAAATCAAGATGCAACCACTTAGGACATATGTTTTATACCCTACCAAGATTACAAAGTTAACCTTTTTTCGGCGTGCTAGGGCATTGTTTGGAAGAGATGTCTCCGGGTAGAGAGATTAGTGGTGGAAGCAAAGTTAGATGGCTAACATATATCACATCAAACCATGCCATATGCATAATAATTACAATTTTTCGTTTTATTTGCGAAGCAATTTAGATCACCATGTCACATCTCATTGCAAGTGGTGACAAGATTTGGATATTGATCTAATTTCAGATAATCACCACCAGAGACAACCTGATACTTGTCATTTGTTGCATGTGTATTGTGGCAAAGCTTAGATGCCCTTTTTTTTTTTTGAAAAAAAGGACTAAAAACAAAAAGATTCAACAAAGACAGCAGCAAGGCCAATGTGAGGCAAACTTTAATTTTTTGCGAAGGTCACCGAAAAAGATAATTCAGAATTTGCAATAAAAGTTGATGCCACCTTTGGGTCACCTTTTAAAAAGAACCAATGGTTAAAAAGGACTGCTTATGCCAATACCAAACTGTGGATAAGGCCTAATAATTAGGGTAGGACCATGAACAAAGTTTGATATCATGAGCTCCACTAATGGGTCATGCAAGCCAATGGACCATAGAAACCACTAGCTCAATAAAACTATTTGCTCAATATTGTCATGTACTTAGCCAATGGCATGGTTTTGTTGGGACTGAGAACCCTGTCTATTCATGTTTGCTATCTTTTATCCTACTTTTTGAAGAAAAAGGAGGCAACAAAAGGTAGAGAGGCGTAACCGAAAGACCAGGGTTTGGACATTTAACTTTAGGGAGTAGTTGATCAGAGGAAGTTGGGCTTTGAAATGAAAATAAAAATTAATGACTTCCATTCCAGCTATTTGGTCAGGAGGACTACCATCTATGGTGATTCCAAAGGAAAATGAGATTACCCCAATCTTCCAAAAATCCAATCCAGATTCTCTCCTAATACTCAGATCTTATTCCAACTCCGATTTCGTCATGAGCTAGATGCATTAGAAAATTGACTATTTTGATTTCCATTTCCGTCCATTCTAATTCCAATTTCGATTTTGGTTGCAAACCAAATACACTCTTAATAAATATATCATGATCCACTAAGGAACCTCATAAGCCAGACATATGTTTTGTCCAATAAAACATTTCTTGGGTTCAAAATAATCGCTTTCTGCATGAGAAAAATTAATAACTATTTGGGTTTTGCTCGATTCATCATGTGTATTGTATAAATATAAACAATATAAGATCTATAGTCATCAATATTATGCATTTGTTTTGGTTATAAGTATCTATTTGAATATCGAACCAAGAGTATAAGATGGATTAGTGCATAGCAATCAGCAGTTTGTAGATTTTTCGGGACAATATATTTGTCCAGCCATAGTTCAATCAAAAGTTCAAAAGTGAAATTTTGAGGTTGCTGGAGGTTAAAGATGCCAATAAAGTGTTCAAGGCTAAAGAAAACCAAACACAAGACCATAGATCTAGTCATAACAAAAACAAGATAGATTAAAATTGGTCCAAGTAACATTTTTAGATCTTATCCTTTGAAATTAAATTAGGTTCGATCAAATGGAGGTAGTCTAATTATATGCAAGTTGTGAAACCAAAACACATGAACCACGAATCTCAAATTTTATGGCTCTGATACTATGTAAAACAACATGCTACTTGTAGAGAAGGCTTTTGGTTTTTTGAGAGAAAGAGCCAGGCACATTTTGCAAACTAATTTCTATATTTTTTCCCAAAAAAAATTTGTTCCAGCCTCTCTTCCTTTTTTTTTTTTTTTTTTTTGAATCTTGTTCTAGATCCTAGCCGACATCAAGTAAGCCAAGTTAGCATGCCGTCGTACACATATTGGGTTTAGTTGTGTTTTGGTTCATCAATTACGCCTTGGTGAAGCCAAGCTCATCCCACCTTTGGCATTTTCAAGTTAGTTAAGTTTGCAACAGTTATAATTTTCAAACACACAAAAAAAAAAAATGAAGATCAATGAATGGATCTAACATTTGTACCAAACATAACTGTTGTTCCAAACAGACATATGGGTCAGGTTTTCCAATTCTTTTTTCCTTTTTGTTTTATTTTTGTGGATCAGGACCTTGAATGAATGGAAGAAGCAGCCAAGTATGTAATACTTCACTAATACTTTATTTCTGCATGCCTTAGATCTTAAAGCTAAGCATTATATATATATAACAACCATGTTAAAAATTAGCATGTCAGAACTCCATTGTCCAAGCTTCGGTCAATGCCATTGGTTTTCAGGCCAATGTTGCTTTCCCTTCCAGATTACAGGTACGGTCTAAAGCCTTTTTTATAGTGTTCTTGCTCCCTCACAAAAAAAAAATACAATTGAAAAGCCTAAATTTGGCTGGGAAAGAGAAAGCTCCAACACATTACACATGTTGCAGCAGAAGAAAAGAAAATAAAGGTCAGAAACCAACTTACTCTCCAATCATTAAATCCCCTGCCATTCATGATTCTCTCTGCCACAGCCTTTGCATGGCAGAGCCTCCATAGTTTTCAGTGACAGGCTCCATTCACACTGGTGCAGAAAATAGGAAAGAACCGAACCAATAGCCGTCCTTCAACCGTATATTTTTCAAAGAATATCCCACCCACTTAGAGCATGGCAAGTGTCCACCCACCCTTTGTTCTTCCGAGCTCTCTCGTTCCTCTCTGCTTCGTGTCCACGCTCCAATAGTATTAAAGCAGTAGGAACACATGCCTCTCCATTCATGTCAATGATTGAAGACCATGGTATCCAACCCATTGCAGAGGAAAGATTAATATGCGGCTATGTTGAGAGGTACATGCATGCACCTTGAAAGAAGCATCTTTGAAACTTGAATTTAATAAGTGTTTGCTTCCATCAAAAACCAAAAACAGAATTTAATAAGTGCTTGCAGATATTATTAATACATTGAAGGAGAGAAGGGAGGAGGGCGAAGTATATCCTAAGGCTAGCGGAGGGCGGTGCCCGGTCAGAGATGGAAGCGAAGGGTGGTTGGATCTTGAAAGGATGCGGTTGCAATTATTTGATTGTTGTTTCTTCCTAGTATCTACATGAAACCACCCCTTCCAGTACCAGACCAGAAGTATATTTGCAATAAATAATCCTTCCTAGGCTAGTTATTAGGTTAATGGATCCTAAGACAAGGAGTTTGATATTTGTAATCCCCTTATTATTTTTGCTCGATCCTCATGTTATGGTATTCATCTTAACCATGTAAAATGAGATTGTAATTATGTATATAGTGGAGAGTATATGCTTTTGGTGGGGCTTGGCTTGTTGTACTTAAAATATATCATAGGGAAAAAGAATAATGATTTGAGATTCAAGCCCTATTAAGGATGAAAAACCTAGCTACCAAGTTCAAGCTAGCTCATTTAGTTTCGAGCCGCACTCGACCATTCATATACAGCTTGTTTATGGGACCTACTGAAAAGCTTGAGGCCTTTTGAAACTCTCATTCTAGGAGGTAATTGTTTTAGCTATAACATACCTGATCTCAAATGTAAGATGAGGCTTCTTGATTATGGTTATAGATTCTTGTATATTAGTTTAATCTCTACATATAAATTATATTAATTCATAGTGAAATTAATATAGAAATAATTGAAAACTTGAGCGAGATAATCCTGGCTCTAGATTGGCTTATTTGCCATCAACCAAACTTGAGCTAATATTGAGTTCAACAAAAGCTAGCTTGAAAACAACTCACTTAATGTCATTATGATTATCATGGATATTAGTATTTATTGTTAGGTGTCTATCCATGAAGATAGAATATCATAGTTAGCATCTATCTTCTAGACATATTTAATGTCAAAAGAGAAAAAATAACTTCCTAAAATAGTAAACGATAATAATATCATTAATTATTTACAAGATGTTATTTCTTTTCCTTTAACAAAATGGAAAGTATTTTTTTCTTGATTATCAGTTTCAATACCTAAAAATTGATAATGCAAATAGATAAAAAGGATTTAATTTCAAATAAAAAATTAATTTCTTTTTTACTAGAAATAATTTCTTTTGAGAATTGGTGCTACCTTCACCACTGTTTGTTATATTACATAAGCATAGAATAATAAATAAAAAGAGCATAGCCTCAACTTTTAGCAGCAATAATGAAATGTAACATCCACAGAACATCAACAACAATTGCAAAGGATTAAAGTATTTTTTTCAAAAAATTAAAGAGTTATGCTATTTGCTTTGGCCAACAAAAATATACAGTTAATTTTTTGGATTCATCAGTAAAGCCATTTTCTACCTATTTACCTCTATCTTTTAACAAAACAATACAAACACAATGGAGCTTAATATCTAATTTTCATGGACCAAAAGGCAATATCTATGTGTCTTCCTAATAACTACTAAAAAGTTAACAAATATTTTAATTCATTTAACCAATTTTATTTTAATCCACTAAGATAAATATTATTTTGGTTTTACTCCAATATCTCACACCATTTATTTTGTGAAATTATTACTTTCAGAAAAATAAAATAAAAATTTCATGAGAAAGCAACCTAAGAAGACCTACTATAGAAAGTGTAGTTTAATCCTAACGAAAAAGGGGAAACACCAATATGATATTAAATATTGGTGAGGTTCTATTACTGTCATCTTAAATTATAGAGATCATTCATATGCATTTCTAGGTTTTATGTACCAGAATATATAATTCTTTACCAACCAAGAAGCATGGCTTGAGCATTCAAGTAGCGTGAACTTGCAGCTGCAACTATCTATAGCTCTATAGAATATATTCAAGGTAAAAGTACATAGGCTAGAGTTGCATTCAATTTCATAAATCTTTTTCAATATTACAACTCTCCCCACTACATGTTAGCCAAAATTGAAGGAATCCTGGGGAATCATCAGAATACTTATAATAGAATTTTAAGATATTTATGTTAGGAATTGTGTCCTAAAAGTCAATCGTCAACCTGTTGATAATTGACTTGTATATGAATTAATGAATTAATAAAAGGTTATTTAGCATTATTCATCGCATATATTTTGTACATCTTCCTGAACTCTAGTAATATGATGAAGTCCTTAGAACTCTTTTAAAAGATAAAGAAGGATTTGTTTATGAGTCCTTAAACCTGTTCGCGACTAAACGATATGCTATTACTAGAACAATAGCATTATCAAGAATAGGTCGTTGTGTGCCATATCGTTAGTTATCTCCTTAATCAAGGAGTGTAGAAACATTAATATGCTATACAGGTGAAGTGTAGGAGTACATTTCACTGAACGTGATCAGTTCGGAAACGCTCTGCTGTCAAGAGATATTCCGAGTGGATATAGGTATACGTATCCCTCCGACCTGAGATCACCACGGTGATTAGCAAGCAACTCACAGTACTTTGGTACCAGACTATCTAAATTTTTAATTTAATGATGGAAGATTAGTGGGTGCAGTCAAGTACTTGCGAAGTCGGTGTGAGTCAAGATGGAATTGACCCCTCCTAGTGACAGGAGATAATGCTCTTATGCTCAATTTAACAAAACCTTGATCAGGATAATCCTTGTGAGGAGTCATAGGATTTGTAAAGTTGAAACACATATTG
>JAOXJJ010000263.1:16146146-16158829 GCA_025769935.1 Phoenix roebelenii | reverse complement strand
TGCTCAATTTAACAAAACCTTGATCAGGATAATCCTTGTGAGGAGTCATAGGATTTGTAAAGTTGAAACACATATTGGATGAACTGATTAAAGAGTTGACAGTGAATGAAGTCATCCTAGGCATTTGGAGTCATAGGGATGAATTACACAGTAACCATAATCCAAGGATTTATGAATGTTGTTCTGCAATCATTCGGCCTATTCGAACGTCGGGTACCATTACTAGATGTTCATTTCGATTGGTACAGAAAGTTGTTCTTATGCTATCGGCTTAGGTTCGAACCTATAGGGTCATACGTATAGAAGTTTCTAGGTTGATCAAATGGTTGATTGATGATTAAGAATCATTCAGGGGTAATTTGGTCAATTCTATTGACAAATTAGCCTAAGCAAAAGTTGCAGTAAAATAATTATTGAATTATTGAAGGATTAATTAGCAATTAGATTGCTAATGAACTCAATTTGATTGAGAAATTGGGGCTAGGTTGAGCCAAGTTGAATTAGATTCAATTTGGGCTACATTAGGGTTTGACCTAATTGGATTGGATTCAACCCAAGTGGATTGGGCTTGACCTAATTAATGGAACTTGACCCAATTGGATTGGGCTTGATCTAAGGTCCTTATCTGATAAGGATTCTAAGTTAAAATATTCAAAATTTGAATTAGAGATCAATTCCTAAAATTTAGAAACCTAGCTTTCCTTCTTGGAGAAGGAAATTGACACCTCATCCTTATCCTCTTGGTAATCCTTCTTAGAGAAGGAGTGTTCCACAAAATTAAGAGGAATTATTTTTCTCTTAGCTGCTGTATTTCTCAAAATTTTTGAGGATTTTATCATCCAAATATGTTGGCAAAAATAGAGGTGTGGCGTGGGGGGTCCAAGGCTATAAAAGGACTTCCACGCCTAGGGTTCATGATATGCTTCTTGGGTTTTCAAAAGGGTTCTAAAAATTTGTAGATTATGTCGTCCTCCTCTTCTCCTTCATCTCCATCCTTCATCTTTTCGAAGAAAAATCAAAGGTTGAGTGCTTCGAAAGAAAAAGGTTCAGCCATTGCAGTACCTCTGTGTAAGCTAGCACTCCCGTAGACCTCGATCTTCCTGAAGCTTCGCGTGGACGATCCATAGAGGTCGGACGCATGTACTGCTACAAAGCATGACCAAGGAGTCATCAAAGACCTCCAGCGAATCAGGTATAAGATTTGATCTCATTAGAAATTAAGATTAGATTATAAACATAGTTGCTGAAATTTTAGGATTGCTGAAATTTCAGGATTGTATGTTGACATATAATCAAAGATTCATGCTTTACATAAATATTTAAATCTTGATTTTTATTTTTATCGTAGAGATAAGATCTCAAGCATGCATGAAAATTAAAGAGTTTAATTTTTAGTTGCTTCCGCTGATTTCTAGAAAATTTTTAAAATCATGCATACAGCCCACAAGGGTTCCTTTCAATGGTATCAGAGCCAAAGATTCATTTAATTTTTAATTGTTTATGGTTAAAACATGATTTCTAATCTTAGTAGTCAAGTAATCAGATTGGGTGGATCACCAGGCCATCCGGTCATAAGAGAAAGAAGGGTTTCATGACCCTCTCTTCCCATTCAATGGGGTCTCCTATGGCCTGTAGTGGTGCCGTTTTGATCAAATTCCTTGAAGATAAACCACGAAAAGAAGATTAAAAGTAGTTTTAATCTTTGTAATTAAATCAAAAATTATAGATATGTTTAGATCAGATCTAAAAGAGATTTATGTTGATTTAATTGTTGTTTTTATATAATAAATCAAATCTGAAAATCAGTTGCATCTTGCATATGATGTAAATTTTCTAGGTTAAATTCATGATAGTATATATGTGATATAAAGAACATGAATTAAATCTGATTTAAACATGTTAATTTGAAAAACTTAGATCTAAAAATATGTTTTAAGAACTAAAAAAGTTTGTTATTAACACATGATTTAAGACTTATGTAATGATCTGAAATTTCTCATAAACCTACACTTAATTAAGAATTAAGTGATCAGATCTTAGACCTACAATTGTGAATGAAAGTCTAATTACATTGCATAAATCTTGGAGCTTGGGTTAGCTCAAATCAGGTCTTTTAAACTGGGTTAGACCTAAGGTTAGAATCAAAGATGGACTAATTAGAGAAGTTGATCAAATATAACTAAATTGTAATTAGATTAGGTCAAGGATGCTCTATATCAAATACAATAGTTGTACTTGATCAAGTCCATGTCTTTGATTAGACCAAATAGAACTTGATTGAGGCTCAGTGGTTGAGCCCGAATTATTAGAGTGGTCAAATCGAAACTAGTTAACCAGTCGGTGTCTAAGATAAGTTTGGCAGCTTTGACTGGTGGTTTTAATTAGGAGTTACTCGCACTAATTCGTCTTTGTCGAGTTAATGGCGCATCCCTCCCACCGATCTCACTTACCTGGCCGACTTAGTCAATTACATTTTGATTCGATCACTCAATGATTCGAGCTAACCCATGCCTATATGGAAAATCAGTGTGATTGATTTAGGTGCCTCCTGAACTGGCTTGAATCTAGTCCTTAATTATCCGACTTGGTGAAGTCAGTGGGAGGATCAAAATTAACCGGTTCTTCCCTTCTCCTCTCTTAAATCAAATTCTCTAAAATTATTAGGTTCCTGAAATGAAATAGTTATAGAGATAACTAGTTCAATGCCTCCCATTAAGTTGAATGATAATGGGTCCAATAGTACAATAATTATTGGAGGCGCCACACACTTGGTGCTTATCGGCCATTGAAATATCACTCATATTATGATAAGTCAGTTGTCCCTTCTATAGGTGATCAGCTTAGCCGAGCCACACTCAGGCCTAGTTATCTGTTCGTAGGTTACACTGAATTATGTTATGTTAATGGTTGAACCTAACTAGGACTTTCAGTGGAAGCGCTACACGCCGGCTGAAAAGGTGCATGGGGCAAAATTAACATTAGAAATTGTTTGAATGAAACAATTAGTTAAGAACCTACCCATAGATGCACATGGGTTGGCCGAGCCACGCTCGGGCCCATATACGATCTTGTGGATTCTAGTGCCCGCTAAAGGATTAGGATAATTCTTCGAATTAAGGGTAGAGGTTACTAATTCGTATAAAATAGTGGAATAACCTCTAGTTAAAGTCCAAGTCTTTAGGTTTAATTAATTCATATACTAATAAGTGTCATATTTTTCCTTTTATGTAGAAATGACCATAAATTTGTCACTCCGATCGCTAGTGGATAGTGATAAGCTGACAGGACCAAATTTCAATAACTCGCATAAAAAACTGAAAATTATCCTAATTCAGTCGCAGGTTTGAGAATGCTCATCTAGAATACATGCTTCAAATGTTGAACGAGTCTTTTGGCGTTCCCGACGATGTTGAAAGGCACAAGACTAGTTGTGCCATTTTCAGCGCCCGAATGAAGGATGGGGCTTCAGTTACTGATCACATACTGTACATGATCGAGTTGATTGAGCGCCTAAATACATTCGAATTTTTTCAACACGATCAGCTGGAAAAAGATGCAATTCTGAATTTTCTGCCTACGTCTTACCGCCCATTCCTTACTCATTTTAGAATGACAAAGCCTGCTGTGAATTACTATGGATTGCTGAGATTGTTGTAGACCTTTGAGAAGGATCATCAGCTCCAGAAGGAGTCGGTGCATGTGGTAGGAGGATCTTCAGGAGGGCGTTGTCTCTTTAAGAAAGGGAAGAAGATAAATAAAACTAAAAATAAGAAGGTGCAACGTGCTGAGACATCTCAGCAAAGTCAGACCAAGAAAACCAAGGCTGATCAGAGTTAGACAAAATGCTTCCATTACAAGAAGCAGGAGCATTGAAAGAGGAATTGTTCTCAGTACCTTGCCTCATTTGATCCGAACTTGCCAAGCAAGAGAAAAGAGCAATCGGTTGCTAATCATGGTATTTATATGATAACACCTTGTAATTTCTCTATTTGTAATAATTCGACCTAGGTATTAGATATTGGTAGTCCTTTTAATATTTATAATTCATTGCAGGAACTTCAGGTCAGTGAGAGATTTGGAGACAGCAAAAGATTCTTTAATGTTGGAGATGGAAGATCTGTTCTAGTTCTAGCTTTAGAAAGCCTTCAACTAGTTTTCAATTCCGATATTATTGTCTTGAGTGATTGTTACTATTGTCCATCGTTCTTACTGAATGTGATTTCTGTAGATCTTTTGGCCATGAACGGTTATGAAATTTTAATAAAAAAATATTCTTGTGATGTCATTATGAATGGTGTTACTATAATGAATGGACGATTGAGCAATGAAATCTACTTGTTATCACAACCTGTTAATGTTATGTACACGTCAAGTAAACATCCCAGAGTAGATGGTGTCTTCGATATCTACCTTTGGCATTGTAGGTTAGGTCACATTAACAAGAAAAGGATAAATATGTTAGCTCAAGAGGGTATCCTCAATATTGATGATTGTGAATCATTGACCACCTGCACATCCTATCTTCTTGGAAAGATGACCAAGTCACCTTTTACTGGAAAAGGTGAACGAGCCAATGATATATTAAGCCTTGTACATTTTGATGTATGTGGGCCAATGAGCACAAAAGCTAGAGGTGGATATTCTTATTTCATTACATTTACAGATGACCTATCTAGGTATGGGCATGTCTATCTTATGAGACATAAGTTTGAATCATTTGAAATATTCAAACTATTTCGTAATGAAGTAGAAAAACAAACTAGGAAGAGTATTAAAACTCTTCGATCAGATCGAGAAGGTGAATACCTCACCAATGAGTTCATAACATATCTAGAAGAGAATAGGATTCTCTCTCAGTGGACTCCTTCTGGAACACCATAGTATAATGGTGTGTCAGAAAGGAGGAATCGAACTTTGTTAGACATAGTTTAATCCATGATGGGCAATGCAAGTCTGCCGATATCCTTCTGGGAATATGCACTCGAAATGGCTTGCTATGTTCTTAATAAGGTTCCGAGTAAGTCTGTAACTAAAACACCACATGAGATATGGACAGGGTGTAAACCGGTGCTCACTCACCTTAGGATTTGGGGATGTCCAACATACGTCAAACGTTTAAAGTAGACAAACTCGAATCTAGGTCTGACAGATGTTTCTTTGTCGGCTATCTAAAAGAAACTAAGGATTATTATTTCTATTTTGCTAAAGAACAAAAGTTGTTCGTCAGCAATAGAGCTATTTTCTTGGAGAAGAAACTAATAGCTCTAATATTGAACTTGAGAAAGTTCAACATGTAGAAAAACCGACACCACCCACTGAACCTTTAGAATTTGAATTGATTAGATCAAACCCAGAACCCATTGTAGATGCATCTTTAAGGCGATATGGTAGAGTATCACGTCAACTGGATAGATACTACAATTTCTTAGTCCGGGATGGGGATCCTATTGAGCTTGATGAAAGTGATGAGGATCCGATCACCTATATTGATGCAATGCAGAGGAACAACTCCGATAAATGGCTGGAAGCCATGCATTTCGAAATGGAGTCCATGAAGGTTAATAATGTATGGACATTAATTGACCCATCCGAAAGGATAAAATTCATAGGGTATAAATGGATTTACAAAAGGAAAAGAGGCGCAGACGGAAAGATGGAGACCTACAAAGCCCGTCTGTTGCTAAGGGATGCTGCCAACGTTATAGTATTGACTATGATGAAACGTTTTCTTCCGTGACAATATTCAAATCCATTCGGATTATGCTTGCGATAGCAGCACATTTAGATTATGAAATCTGGCAGATGGATATAAAAACTACCTTCTTAAATTAAGATTTGGAAGAAGAGGTGTATATGATACAACCTGAAGGTTTTACATTTGCAGATGAATCTAAAGTATGCAAGCTTCAAAGGTCCATATATGGATTAAAGCAAGCTTCTCGAAGTTGGAACATGCATTTTGATAAGATGATCAAAACGTATAGCTTCATCAAGAATGAAGAAGAACCTTGCATATATAAATGGGCTAACGGTTCAGTGATTGTATTTCTTGTGTTGTATGTGGATGATATTCTCTTAATTGGAAATGACATCCCTGCATTATAAGAAATAAATGTTTGGCTATCATCACAATTCTCCATGAAGGATTTGGGAGAAGCATCCTACATCCTAGGGATGAAGATCTATAGAGATGAATCTAAAAGGTTGCTTGGGTTGTCCCAATCCACATACATAGATACCGTGCTGAAAAGGTTCAGCATGATGAATTTCAAGAAAGGCTATCTTTCAATGGACCATGAAATTCAGCTCTCTAAAAAGGATTGCCCGACAACTTCTCAAGAAAGAGAGATTATGAATAGAATTCCATATGCTCCAGCAGTGAGGTCTATTATGTACGCAATGACATGTACCAGATCAGACTTGGCATACTCACTAGGGGTAGTGAGTAGATACCAGTCTGATCCAGGTAGCAACCACTGGAAGGTTGTAAAAATCATTCATAAGTATTTGAGAAATACTAAGGACCAGTAGCTTATCTATGGAAATGCTGACTTGAAATTAGTGGGATACACTGATTTTAGTTTTCAGTCAGATCAAGATGATAGCAAAAGTATATCGGGTTATGTCTTTACCCTGAAAGGTGGTGCTGTCTGTTGGAAAAGTTTCAAGCAGCATACTGTGGCTGATTCAGTGTGCGAGGCAAAGTACATCGCAGCATCCGATGCTGCCAAAGAAGCTGTGTGGATGCGAACATTCATCACCGAGCTTGGAGTGACATCCTCCATTGATGGTCCAGTTTCACTATTCTGTAATAGCACTGAAGCCATTGCTCAAGCGAAGGAACCAAAAGCACATCAGTAGACCAAGCACATTCTGTGGTGATATCATCTTGTTCGAGAGATAGTAAAACGAGGTGATATAGATCTTCGAAAAATCGATGGAAAGGAAAATCTGGCCGACCTATTTACTAAAGTCCTCGGCATCAAAGAGTTCAACGATTACAAGTCAAAGATGAGTATACGATACTGTACCGATTGGCTTTAGTACAAGTGGAAGTTGTTAGAAATTGTGTCCTAAAAGTCAATCATCAGCCTGTTGATGATTGAATTGTATATGAATTAATGAATTAATAAAAGGTTATTTGGCATTATTCATCGCATATATTTTGTACATCTTCTTGAACTCTAGTAATGTGATGAAGTCCTTAGGACTCTTTTAAAAGATAAAGGAGGATTTGTCTATGAGTCCTTAAACTTATTCATGACCAAACGATATGCTATTACTAGGACAATAGCATTATCAAAAATAGGTCATTGTGTGCCATATCGTTGGTTGTCCTCTTAACCAAGGAGTGTAGAGATACTGATATGCCACACAAGTAAAGTGTATGAGTACATTTCACTGAACGTAACCAATTTCAGAACGCTCTGCCGTTAAAGAAATGTCCCGAGTGGATATGGGTATATGTGTTCCTCCGACCTGAGATCACCACGGTGACTAGCGAACAACTTACTATACTTTGGTACCAAACTATCTGAGTTTCTAATTCAGTGATGGAAGGTTACTGGGTGTAGTCAAGTACTTACGAAGTCGGTGTGTGAATCAAGATGGAATTGACCCCTCCTGGTGACAAAAAAAAATGCCTTTATGTTCAATTTAGCAAAACCTTGGCCAGGGTAATCCTTGTGAGGAGTCATAGAATTTGTAAAGTTGAAACACATATTGGATGAACTGATTAAAGAGTTGACAATGAACTCTGAAGTCATCCTAGGCATTTGGAGTCATAGGGATGAATTATACGGTAACCATATTATGAATGTTGCTTTACAATCATTCGACATATTCGGACGTCGGAAACCATTGCTAGATGGTCATTTCGATTAGTACAGGAAGTTATTCTTGTTCTACCAACTTAGATTCGAACCTATGGAGTCACATGCATATATAGAAGTTTCTAGGTTGATCAAATAGCTGATTGATGATTAAGCATCATTCAAGGATAATTTGGTTAATTCGATTGACAAATTATTCTAAGCAAAAGTTGCAGTAAAATAATTATTGAATTATTGGGGGATTAATTAGCAGTTAGATTGCTAATGAACTCAATTTGATTGAGTAATTGGGCTTAGGTTGAGCCAAGTTGAATTAGATTCAATTTGGGCTACATCAGAGTTTGACCTAATTGGATTGGGTTCAACCCAAGTAGATTGGGCTTGACCTAATTAATGGAACTTGATCCAATTGGATTGGGCTTGATCCAAGATCCTTATCTAATAAGGATTCTAAGTTCAAATATTCAAAATTTGAATTAGAGATTAATTCCTAAAATTTAGGAACCTAGCTTTCTTTCTTGAAGAAGGAAATTGACACCTCATCCTTATTCCCTTGGTAATCCTTCTTAGAGAAGGAGTCTTCCACAAAATTAAGAGGGATTATTCTCCTCTTAGCTGCTATATTTTTTAAAATTTTTAAAAATTTTATCAGCCAAATAAGTTGGCAAAAATAGAGATGTGGCGTGGGGGGTCCAAGGCTATAAAAGGACCTCCACGCCTAGGGTTCATGATATGCTTCTTGGGTTTTCAAATGGGTTCTGAAAATTTTGAGATTGTGTCGTCTTTCTCTTCTCCTTCCTCTCCTTCATCTCCATCCTTCATCTTCTGGAAGAAAAATCAAAGGTTGAGTGTTTCGAAAGAAAAAGGTTCAACCATTGCAGCACCTCTGCGCGAGCTAATACTTCCACAGATGTCGATCTTTCTGGAGCTTTGCGTGGACGATCCATAAAGGTCGGATGCATGTACGGCTACAAAGCATGATCAAGGAGTCATCAAAGATCTCCAGCAAATCAGGTATGAGATTTGATCTCATTAAAAATTAAGATTAGATCTTAAACATAGTTGCTGAAATTTCAGGGTTGTTGAAATTTTAGAATTATATGTTAGACATACAATCAAAGATTTATGCTTTACATAAATATTTAAATCTTAGTTCTTATTTTTATGGTAGAGATAAGATCTCAAGCATGCATGAAAATTAAAGAGTTTAATTTTTAATTACTTCCACTGATTTCTAGAAAATTTTTAAAATCATGCAAGGGTTCCTTTCAATTTATTCATGATATTTTTACAAAATAAAATATGCATATAAGTTAAAAGAATTGTACCTTCCCATGTTGGTGATTCTAGTTGATATTCACGTTTTCTAAAGATACAAAACACAGAATATGTGACTCTCTTAGAATTACTATTTCTAGTTATTTTAGTACATGTGTTTATCTTCCAGAGCTCTGCTAGGCTCTGAATCTCCAAGAATTGAGGCCAAAGAGGTCCTCTATTAGAAGAACTTATCTCATATGTCTTCTTCTTCTCTATTTCTCTCTTTTCTTATTGGAGAAGAACCATTATGTTTACTTGCACCTCTTTCTTTCTCTTTCCCTCCAGAGTGGGATTTTAGGATCTTTATTCGTGATATTTTATATAGTAAAGTATGCATGTTGGTTAAAAGGAATTATACTATCTTATATTGGTGATTCTAGAGTTTATCTTCATATTTCTACGAGATACAAGCTGCAAAACATATGACACTCTAAAAATTACTATTCCTAGTCGCTTCAGTCCATGTGCGTATCTTTTGGAGCTTGTTAGGCTCTCAATCTTCAAGAACCTCAAGCAAAATAGGCGCTATACTAGAAGTTATCTCAAAAGTCTTTTTCTTCTCTCTCTCTCTCTCTTATTATTAGGGAAGGAAGAACCATTGTATTTACTTGCACATCTTTCTCTCTCCCTCTTAGCATATGCATCGAGGCCTCGGACATCTCCTCTAAGAGTGAGAAGATAAGCATCATAACGTGCCGCCTGCCTTTCTTAACCACCTTCCTTTAGAGTCCTTATTCAGTTCCTATAAGAAGAGCAAAATGGTGCGGACAACCCTTCCTTCCAGATGCATGCACTCCTTTGGAAGTGCACTATCTAGTTGGCACTTCACTACAAAGAGGTGGCAACTACCTTTCTAGGTTGGCCATTTCCATTTTGATCCCATATCTAAGTGGATCTAGGGTTAGTCTAGGTTTGGTCTTGCTCAACCCAACTTAACTCAATCCCTCTATTCAAACCATTTCTTTAACCTAATCTCATCTCCAATCAAATCAAGATCTTTCTTTATTTGATATGTGAGAAAATTATTAATTGAAAAATTGTTTCAATTGATTTAAGGTAGATGGAACATGCTACATGCATTAATAGATAGGTCAACTCAAGTTTTTGAATAATTTGCCTATTCAGATCCTTTAGTCACACATTAGCAACATTGTACAAAATAAGGATATGAAGCCTATAACATATAAATAAACCTCTTGATATGTATGATGAAGTTAGTTGGGCTCCCTATTTCTGTGACAAGTTATGTCCTTTAGTTCAGTTTCCATCATTCCAATTTGTCCTCATATGACTATTGAGTACTACACTATCAAATCCTTAATTATGCAATGTAATAGTCCATTAGAACCCTAGTTTATATTGCACATCCTTTTACGAAAATTGTTTGTACAAATTATTTTTAAAATGATTAATTATTAATTATAATATCTTAATGAAAATATTTATTTCCAAAATTTTCAAGTTATTTTTTGTTCCTAGGTATTATATGTCTAGTCATATCTTTCTTCTAATATAAACACTATGTTTATGATGGCTGTCATGTTAGATAGCTAGACCCTCATCCCATTTATTTCTAGTAAACCATTATGCTCCTCATCAATGACATAGTCTAGATTATCGTTATTGATAAAAGAAATAAGCAAAAATTTAATAACCTCTATTTAATAGTAAGATACCCTAGACTTTAGGTCAAGGGACTATTTGCAAACTCATGTACCATTGTTAGATGTATTGCCAATATTGACTATTCAGTATAATGGCAAACTTAGGTATGAGTACGAGATCTCACTATGGTGAATGAGGAGCTCCCAAAAATCATTATCTACCTCAATAATCTTATAGGTGAGATGCCCAACCTAGGGTCACATTTTTTGAATACCTAATTATATGCAATCCTTCCTATAGAAAACAATCTATCCACTTAAATAAACCCTCTGTGGTACTCGTGGATTATTTTCTAGCTCTACGACTCATGTGTGACATATCTTATAATTATTCATGTGATCATGAAAAAGATATCTATGTATTAATTTATAAAGATATTTACAACAACTTGCAATTAGCTTTTAGGGCATATACTACTCTAACAAAAATCATATACATGATATTGTTCGGATAACATAAGATCCTCTACTATTTAGTTATATTGATAGAAAATTTTAACATATAACAAATGGGTCATCCTGTCTTGTTTCACTAATTTCCTTCAAGGGCATATGGAGTGTAGCCTACAAAGCATAAAAGGCATCCTAGAAATTGCACTAAGGTGATAAAAATTGGCTTGCGCCGCAAGCTCACCACACAAACTCAAAACAAAATAAAACCACCAGCTATGCAAAAAAATTGTTATGTAATTATTCTTTGTATATTCAGTTCTGTTTTTGGTTAGTTGAGTTGAACAAATGTCACTGTAAGAAAATTATTTTTTATGGTGACTTATTCATGACAACATGGATTCTTATTGTGAAAAATATGCAATTTGTGATGATAATTAATCGTTGCCCAAAAATTATAGCTTGGCAAAATAATTAATTTAGATGGTGATAGTTTAATAGTCTTGAAAAGCTTTGACTATAGTTTTTGGAGCCAAAACTTGCTGACAGAAATATTTTGATGATCGAAATTTAAATACTGTTATTAAAGTTTTCTACCATGAATATTGTTATCATAAAAGTTTCTGAGCTTTTTATGAAAACAGTTTAATTGCTCGTCATTTATAATTGAGTTCTGTGACAATCTTTTTGTTGTTATGAAAACCTCTAAAGTTTTTATGATGAACCTTATCATCGCCTATAAATAATATTTTTGTGACAATTCTTTTTTGTCATCATCAAATTATTCTATTAGTATATATCAAATAAAGTATTAAAACTCAATCTTTTAGGGACGAAAAAATATTTGTCATTATTAAAAAAAAATTGTGACAAGGAAAGTCATCATGAAAACTACAATTCTTTTGTGATAAGCAATTTTCTCATCACTATAAATTGATGCAGGACAGAGGTAGGGAAGGAGAGCAGAGGGGAAGAGGAGAAGAGAGAAGGGGAAGAAGAAACAAGATTAATATTCATTCATCGTTCATTAATTCTAAACAAATGCATGCCCCATACATATACAGGGCCACAAAATAACAAATAGGTCCCTACGAAAAAAAACAATTCGGAAAAAGGTTCTTAAATGGCAATATGCAAATTAATCCTACCTACATAAAATAAAAATAATATAAATCAATCCAGCCACAACGAAAGTGGCTGGACCGTCCTCCTGCGACAACCATGATCCCGCAAAATAATCAGTCCAGTACTCGTGTCCGCACCAACTCCTCCCGGGTAAGAAGAAGTCGACCTCGACGAATAACTCTGGTAGTACTCCAAAAGATCTGGGTCAATGCACTGGAACTCCTCACGTGTAATCCATGTAGCATCAGACTCTGGGCGTCCTCGCCAACAAACCAAGAAACGCTGAACACCCCCATCACTGGTAGAAACAGTCTGCTCATCTAAAATGGCATCAATATGTTCTTTTTGTGCT
>JAOXJJ010000263.1:16106509-16122686 GCA_025769935.1 Phoenix roebelenii | reverse complement strand
CATGGCTCAAATTTTCAACTCTTGAGAATATGTATCATCATCTTATTAATTCCTTGGACGATTCATAGATACATAAATAATATGAATGAAAAGATACCCATTTATTATTCAATAATAATAAAGTCAAGTACAAATTTATGTCCCAGAATTAATGTATCCGCCAGATTGGCTTCTAGGGCATACATCTAACAATCACATGAAAGTAATTGATTCTCCCCAGAATTTTTTGAACCCAAACCTCGTCATCCTCTGAGTTCAGATTGTGATACCATCTCCTTATAAATCAATGTTAAGATTCACCATGTCCTATTCATATTGATATATTCATGTGGAAAATTATTCATATCATTATGTATTATATTGACTTGAGATTAAAAATTATGTTTCATTTTTGGTTTTGCCAAGCCGAATGAACCAAGTCTCGGCATTTTAAGCCAAAAAATTAAAAATCTAAATATGAACTTAAACAAATTAACAGATTAATATTAGGCGAGTACTATGTGGTATTTCATTTGGTTAAAACTTCCAGAAAAAATAAAATTTTAAAACAGCATATACAATGAAAAGTGTATTATCAAAAGCTATGGCCTCATGTAATCATATATATTTGGTTATCCCATATTATTTATTTGTTGCTTTATAGAAACATTCCAACTCTTGTCTGTAGACCTGTATATGACTAAGAGGATGGAATGCAATATTATGATTCATTTGATTTCATAGAAATATATGAATGTCGCTAGATTTATCTTTTCTTCAAGTAGAGTATATGTGTAATCAGTAGAATTAAGTTCAAGAAAAATGAAATCATACCCAAGCTGTGAAAGGGAACGATTAATATTCCCTGCTTCCTTTAAACGTTCTCCTGCTGCACCAGTTTGCTTCTGTCTTTCTGATCCTGCCAAATCAACAAGGTTGATTCTGCTGGTCCTTAAACTGCTTCGCCCATCAGCCACATTCTATCAGATGTTGAAATAAATAAAAAAAAAAACATTTTTAATATTTAGTAGAATCATAACAACAAGTCGTAACTGACATTTCAAATGTTTTTCTAACCACAAAACACAAGGCATTACCTTGGCTCGACATTCAACAATACAAGTAAACACACAATGTGAACGAGAACTTTCTGCATTTATACTGGTAGCACCAATCCTCCTGTTTGTCAGTCCCTGTATTTCATAGGGGCACTGTAAATGAATCATGTGATTCTTAAAAAAATGCTCAATAGAAAGCTATTCTAAAAAAGGAAACAATCTGAAGCCAATCTTCTAGAATTTAGGAACTGTCTTGAGTAATCTAGGGTATAGTTGGAACTTGGAACTTACATATTACAAAAAAAAAATATTTTCAACAGTAATACTCTGATCCAAAGTCTAAATAATTTAAAAGGAAGTACTTAATGTAGACTGCTCCAAATTTTAGTGAAAACTAAAAAAGTTCGAAGAATATGGACATGTTTAGCAACAAGTATATTCATAAACTATTTTCAAATACTCTCTCCTGTTTTACAAAGGTAATAACACAAGTGCCAGTCACAAACTCTAAGTTAACAAAAAGCTTTAACACATGCTGAGAATAGCATTTGTTGCAAGACTCTCTAGAGATGACTTCCCCTTTGTCTATGCGCACATGTTTCCATAAAAGCACTTCAGTTAAAACTTTACAAAGTCAAACAAGCAGTTGTATAAGTTCTGAAGCCAGCTCCAAAAATAAAAAAATGTGAATTGATTTAACAAAGTTATTAGAATAATAAACAAATGGGTACCATGAAAACGTACATGTTTTTAGAACAAGGACTTCATACCAACACAAAGTTTATAATAGTCTAAATCAACTTCTTTGGACTCATCAAATAGCCCTAAAAAATTGAGATTTCCAAATTTTTCTCTGTTACCCAGTCATCCAATTTCAGAGTGGGGGCTCCACCTACAATTTACTAAACCATTTCCACCCAATCACATCGTGTACCACCTCTAATGGGACAAAAAATATCTCATTCACATTCTTTCTTACAGCAAAATTCCCTCCCCCCTAAAAAGCACAAATTGTCACTCCCTTTCTACATCTCACTTTTGACTATCTAATTAAATGATGCTATCCTAAGTATTGAGAGTTTCAGGCACTGGCACAAACAGGGCTCAATACCATGCATCCCTTAACTGAAAATATGGGAATAAAAGGAAATTATTGAACTAGAGGATCGAATCAACTTGAGAAATGTAGTAATGGAGATGGAAGATGAAGGCACATAAAGAGATAAAGACGTAAAAAGGCAGGAATAGAGTGACTTATGGTGTCTTCATAATACATACTTATGAAATGATCAATCTAATAGCAAGATACAGTAACTTAATTCAACCTACATTTTAGAAGCATCTAAACGCATTTACATCTCATCTAGATGTGTTTTAAGATGGTTAGATCAATATGGATTTATTCACATGGACTGCTATACCACTACCATTCATTTGGTTTCTAACTGTTTTAATGATTGATCATATAAAATTACTATTTTATCAGCCATCGCATAATTTGAATCAATATATAGGAAAGGGTTTTCATAGAGGTACCAAAAGACCCATACCTACAAGCACAAGGTTTTTATATGTACGTCAAGGCAACATGCAGCATACACATACATGTATGTATATAGACATAGATACATATTTACATAAACATAAATACATATTACATACACACACATACATATATACATACATGCATATAAGCTTATAGAGTTCATTGTAGTATGTGTTCCCTACAAATGACTTAAATCCCTTAATTTCTGCAGTTGATCATTTATGCACCACAAAAAGCAAGGGTCTTGAGTACTTTCACTCGCAATTGATACATGTGATTATCTAATAATTTCGCAACCAACAAGGAAATGAATGAAAACTATATTAAAATTATGGGGAAAATACCAGAAAAAATAGCAACAAGGTTTTGTTGTACCAACACAACAAATTCATACATATATCGACATATGTCAATGCTCTATGTATCGTCAACGGACACGCACCTAGAAATTGCTATGTTGCAATTTTATATTTCAAAATAATGTTATAAAAGAAAATAAGAAGATTGACAAAGCCTTGCCTACGTTGAAGCGTATGATTAACATTGCCCTAAGAACGTGATTTGCCTCCTAAGTGCCGGACTACAGCGATCTCATCCCTAAGGTACAACAACCCGGCTTAGCTCGGTGCTCCTCTAACATGCACGATTGTTGGGAGGCTAAATCCAATCAACTCTTTCAGTTGCCCAGAAGAGAAACAAAATGAAGAAAAGGAGTGGGGAGAAAACAGAATGAGAGACTGGAAAAGGGAGTCACTATAACATGAAAGTATAGAGTACAAAGATGGAAGTGTATAACACGATGCATCGCGCCAGTATCCCTCCTCGCCTCACCACATGACGCACATGTGTATGTGCATGACTGGCTGGCCGACGTGAGTGCATGGGTGAGAATGGTCACCAACCCAAGCCCAATCTCCTTGAAGCCCAACTTGGGCTTCTAAGGATAGGATTTCTATAAAAGCAAGAGAACTTGCAATTACATTTCCAATGTGAAACTACAAAGAAAGTATTTTAAAGCTTTCAAAATAACAAGAAAGTAGGAGATAGAGACCCGTTTAAAATTTAAATCTTTTCAAAATTTAAAAATTCCAACAATTCAGAACAAAGATTTAAATTTTTAAGAAAAATATAAATAGAAATATTTGGGCAACTTGTATCGTGCAATGGGAGAGGTGTCTTGTAGATGTGAACCTTATTTAGTAATAATTATATCCATTTGAAGAAACCGTGGTGGATTAGACTTTGAATTAAATTTTTTTTCTCAGACTTCTACATATCACACACATAATACGGATCAATTGGATATTTATATGGTCAGCGCCAGTTAAAGGTGTTGCGCTTAGTACCTTGATTTTTCATGAGAATTTATCAAGGTTAGCCCAAACCCCTAGACATTGTGTGTACAACCATTCTCGCATAGGTGAGTCCTCCAGAGGGTATTTGTGATCTAATACCCTGCAGACTTTCTACTTTAAGAGTATAACTCAAACCTTTCGAGTTTACTTTACACTGATATGAGTGCTCATCATAAGGATGGGAGGAGATATACTTGAGGATGTCCTCAGACACGATCACTCAATCAACTTCGTTTCTACCATATTGAATATCTTTCATGAAATCTCCAATCATAAAGATTATCCACTACTGCTGACCAAATAATAGGCTTAAGCCCCATCCCCCTCAATGATTCTAAAACTCCAGATAAAATCTTGGTTGATTGAATTGCCAAGTTTTTCAAAGACTTAACAAATTTCATAAAAAATACATAATTCCTTTTGAGTTGTCTTTAAATTTATGACGAAGCTAGATATGCTGATTCATCTTTTTATTAGTACTTTTTTTATCAGTCAATTATATCACGATCTTATTATCGAAATGGATTGATATGGCCGGAGCTGGCTTAGGTACTAAAGGTAGCTCTGAGATAAGATTTTTAATCAATTCTACCTAAGTATAGATGGTATCCAGAGCAATCAACTCAGCCTTCACGATGCTCCGGGATATAATAGTTTTCCTAGATGATCCCCAAGCTATGGAGGCACCATTGAGAAGAAGAAGATATCCAATGGTTAATTTTAGATCAAGAGAAACAATAATCCAACTTGCATCACTGTAACTCTCAACCACCTCAAGGTATCCAGTATACAAGAGAGAGATTGAGGGTTCCCTTAAGATATTGGAATACCCTCTCAAGCTGTATAATGAGATTGATTTGGATTTTGGGTGTACCTACTTAGTCTTCCTATAGTATAGACAATATCAAATCTTATCATATTTGTCACATGTAGGAGAGATCATATGATTTGGGAGTATCTAAATTGATCAATTGGTTCATCTAATTTTTTTTAGGATGAATACTATGATCATAAGGGGTAGATTACCAATTTCTAATCAGAGTATCCAAACTTTTCAATTATTTTCAAAATGGAATGAGTAAGGAAAAGAGGTTTCCCTTCAAAAGATTTGATCAACTTCATCCCTAGTAACATCAGTTTCATCTGAGTCTTTCATATTAAAGTTATTTGAAAGGATTTGATTGATCTCAAATATAATTTTTAGAAAAGTTTCAATGATTAGAATACCATCAACCTACAAGCAAACGATCATAGAATCATCGTTGATGACTTTGGAATAGACACATTTGTCATGATCATTAATGGTGAAACCAAACGATAAGATTGTTTTATCAAACATTTCATCCATTATTAAGATGCATGTTTTAGACTGTATAAGGACTTACAAGGTTGCATACTTTGTTCCCTCATCCCTTCGCAATGAATCCTTCAGGCTGTCCATGTAGATGTCTTCATCTAAACCTCCAATTAGTAACGCATTTTTCACATCCATTTGGTGAATTTTTAACTTATGGATGGAAGTAATGGCAAGAAGGGACCTAAGGGTTGTGAGTCTTGCTACAGGAGATAGGTATCAAAAAACATCTAAACCTTTTTTCTAGCTATACCCCTTAGCCACTAATCTAGCTTTATACTTTACTATTGATCCATCAAGTTCAAGCTACTTATGGAATACCCACTTAAGACCTAATAGTTCACTACCTGAAGAAGGTCAGTTAGGATCTAGGTTTGGTTTTGGAATATAGAGTTGAATTCAAAGTTTGTCTTCCTTCCAAAATGGGACATCCGGTAAAGACATTGCCTCTGCATAACTAGAAGGTTCACCCTCTACAAGGAAAGTAAAGATCCTTCACCAAGGTCCTTTTCTTTCCTTGTCCTTGTGCTCCTAGATTCTGAAGGTTCATCACCAGAGTTATAACTTTTTCTCTTTTTCAATTCATAAGAGAACTTGGTTTTTAAAATGGAAGATAGTTTTAAAATAAGTAGCAAGTCTAGCCTCTATTAAGGTATTATTAGAGATGTCACTTATCACAAAATTTATTACTAGAAATCTATTGGTGTTACCTTCTAAGGAATACCCTAACAAAATTGCATCTATGGTTTTAGGTCCAATTTTTCTTTTTTTAGGTTCCGGTATACCTATCTTAGCTGGACATTCCTATATTTTGAGATAATCTAATCTAAGAGTTCTACCCTTGTAGAGTTCAAAAGGTATTTTATTGTGATCCTTAAAAGGTATTCTATTTATGATGCAACAAGCTGCTAAGAAAGCTTCTCCCACAAGTTCTCAAGTGCACATGAACTGATTAATATTGAGTTCAAGGTATTCCATTAGGGTACGGTTTTTCCGTTTCACTACACCATTGAACTGTAAAGAGTAAGCAGGAGTTACCACATGAATGATCCCATGTTTTTGGTAAAATAGAGCCATCTCATTCAAGGTATGTCCACCACCTCGATCAGACCTAAGTCAAAATTAAAAATTTTTCAGTTTGGATTTCAGCTTCAGCCTCAAAGATTTTAAACCTATCTAAAACTTTATTTTTAGATCTAATTAGATATATGAAATGATTACCTCCCCAAGTTGGTAGTTTGGTAAGAGCCATACAACACTATGAACAAGATCAACAAAGTTAGAACTTCTATAAACTGATTTGAAAGGTTTACAGGTACCTTTGCCTTAAACGCGGATTTCACACTTGATCTTTTTCACCATATGGATCTTGGGAATCAGATTTAAGTTAGTCATGTATTGCATCCAATCAAAATTCACATGACCAACCCTACCATGCCAAATATTAGAAGATTCAAGTTTGAAAACAAAAGATGGGAACTGCACTTAATTTGAATAGGCCTTTAGATACAAAACCTTTTCCAATAAAAACATTATTACAAGTGATTACAAGCTTATTTGATTCTAATACTATTTTATAACCTCCAAATATAAGACGAGATCCACCGATTAGGTTCCTCCTAACGTTGAAGATGCATAACACTTCATGAAAAATTAGGACTTTCAGAAGTCATCTTCAAGGACACTCGACCTCTTCCCAACACTTGTACTATTGAATCGTTCCTAAGCAGTACGCGTCCTCCACTTGATTCTTGAAAGTTGGAGAACCAGGAGCGATCAAAATAAATATATACATTAGCTCCAAAATCAAGCCACCAATCACAAGATGAATGACAAAGAATACCAAAGGATTTTGATTTTTTAACCTGAAGGAAGGTCCAGCACCATCTTTGACCATGTTCACTTGAGATTTAGTAGCTCCCACCATTTACAATACCAACTCAAACTGCCCGATTCAGGACGTACCAAGCAGTGCTAGAGACAGACCAGGATAGTTCCAGCCTTCAGGTCAGAAAACCGAGGGAGAGGGAAAAAAAGAAAGGAAAAGAAAGAGGGAGGGATAGGCAGATGGAGGGGGAGAGAGAGAGAGGGTAGTGGTAAGCAAGGGATGCCGAAATGGGGCTGAGGTAGGGGGAAAGAGCCCTCTCTCCGCCGTCCACTCCCCACTCTTACCCTCCCTTCCTCTCCCTCTCCCTTTCTCTCTCCCTCCCTCCCTCTCTTTTCCTCTCTCCCATCCCTCTTCCCCACCCTTGCCGGCTTTCCTATCAATTCATGCTGGAACGACATGGCATGGAGGCAACACCATAACGTACTACCAACCTACCAGCATAGGTACCGATTCTGGAAATGCAAATCAGAAGTGCTCCTTTCTTCAATGGTTTAATCTTCCTATAATAGCAGTCCTTTGCTATATGATTAATCCATCCACATATGAAGCAGAAGGTCTTCTTCTCTTTTAGCTTTTGATTGGGATAGTTTTGATATTTAGAAGGTTTGGAGGAAAAGAATTGGTTTGATGGATCTTAGAATTTTTCCTTTCTAAAGGTTTCCCTCAAGTTATGAAATGGGTATGAGTGGATTAGGTCTGAGTGGATCTTGGATCCAAGATCAGATTTGGGCTTGAGCTTAAGTTGGTGCTCTTCTTCAATTCTAATAAAGTTAATGACCTCCATCAGGGTGAAGTCATCTTGCTTATGACTTAACTCATAAGAAAAACTCAACCAGGATGGAGGGAGAGAATCAGCTAAAGCTAGAACCTTGTAACTTCTAGAAAATTTACAACCAATCACCCCAGTCTTTCTAACAAGACATTGTAATTCATAGATCTAGACATTAAGGGATTTGGATTTCACCATGACATACTTGCGGAACTTAAATACGGTGAACTAATAGAGACCGGCAACATCCATTCCATATTCCACCTCAAGAGCATCCCAAAGCTCCCTAGCCAACTTGGTGGGAAGGTACACATCATATAAAGAATCGAAAAGGGAACTAAGGGTCCTACGGCAACCATGGAAATCAATCTCTTAAGAGGTTTTAAAATGGGAGCTAGTGGATCCAAATTCTTAAGAACTAGGAGAGATGGAGATTGAAAACTTAATCCGAAAGGTGATTCCGAATCAGGAAACTCTATGGCAGAAAACAAGCCTAATGTAGTGAGCCAATATTTTACTTGGTTCCACCACCTTCTAAAGCAAAAATCATTAAATTTCTCAGGTTTGAAAGCACTATGATCATCAAAAAAAGATATTATGAAGTTTTAGTTGATTAATTCATTCTGCAACCACAAGTTTCAAGGGGTTTAGCCCTATATGTTCGAATAATTAATTTATGGCTAGGTTTATGAAATAAATGCAATAAAGAGTAATAATAACAGCAAAATTAAATAATTGCACTAAAACGTGTGACAAATAAAATTAATTTTTAATTTCTGCACAGCTTTCAAAGCAGAAAGAAAGAATTTTTTGTTAATTTGCTTTTTTAGAAACTTTAGCACAAATTTTTTAAGAAGCAAAAAAAAAGTTATATTTAATAATTTCTACACATATTTTAAAGCTGCAAAAATATTCTGTTTTGCACTATTTTCAGAGGAATATTTTTTTTCTTGAGGTTGTTTTGTAACATGATTCATATCGTTTTGAAAAGGAGAAATAATTTCAAATCTCGACAATATGAATTTCAAGTGGTACTTGAATAAGCAAATACAACAGTTTCTAGATTTATGAAGACTCGCGTTCTTAGACTGTTGGCGGAAATGCACCTAGAAATTGCTATGTTGCAATTTTATATTTTCAAAATAATATTATAAAAGAAAATTCTACAAAAGGAAATTCAGAAGATTGAAAAGGTTGTGCCTCCACTAAGGCGTATGATTAACACTGCCCTAAAAACATAATTCGCCTCCTACGTAAGGGTCTGCAGCGATCGCGTCCGCAAGGTACAAAAACCCAACTCAGCCCAATCCTCCTCTCATGAGCACGATCGCTAGGAGGCTAGACCCAATCAACTCCTTCAATTGCTTTGTAGAAGAAAAATAGAATGAAGAAAAGAAGTGCAAAGAAAACAAAATGCCGGAGTGGAAAAGGGAGTCTCTATAACAAGTATAGAGTACAAAGATGGAAGTGTGTTTGTGTGCTCTATTATGGGCCCTGGACCCAAAGCCTATTTATGGACTCTATCCGGATGACTGAGGCAATGCGATGGCACCGAAGATACGTGATATGTCGAAAATACCGTAGCTCTTTGGAAACCAACATATACTTCCAAAGCGACATAACACTTTGAAAGAAAGCATCTGGGAAAAAGAGTACGCGTTACGCAATGTGTCATGCCCGGCCCCCCTTCGCCAGCTGCGGCGAGATGAGCACATGCATGTGGTCACCAACCCAATCTCCTTAAAGCCTAGCTTGGGCTTCTAAAAATAGAATTTCTATAAAAGCAAGAGAACTTACTTTTACAATTCCTATGTAAAACTAAAAAGAAAGAATTTTAAAGCTTTTGAAATAACAAGAAAGTAGGGAATAAGGTTCCATCAAAAATTTAAATCTTTTCGAAATTTTCAAATTCGAACATGTATTACTTTGGAAAACAAGTGATTTCCAATGCACATAGCAGTGGCAATTTCTAACCCAACCCGTTTACCATACACAACCCATCTAACCTAATCTATTGGGTTCACAAGTCGGGTACGGGTCAGCCAATCCCAACCCGCCAGTTGGTCAAGTCAGGTCTAGATCAAGGCCTCTCGACCTACCAGGCCAGGATGTGTATAATGATTAATATTAAAATATATTGTTACATTAATTTTAAGTAGTTAGGCGAACATTATTTGTTGGATAAATGATCCAATTGCCCAAACATTAATCCAAGGTAGGAGTAGAATTGGAGATGACCAAACAATAGCAGCATTAATCCAACTAATGGTATTTGACTTGGGACTTGGGAGCATGGAGAGATCCCCAATCCTACCCAACTCTCCTCATTCTTCTCCATCTCATCCTTTCTCCTCATCTCCTATCTCCACAATCACAAGCGCCATGTCTCTCGCTTCTTCGTCTCATCATCTCCTCCCATCTCCATGACCGCATGCCCCACATCTCTCCCAGAGACACCTTCCAATGCACTAGGTCTTTCGCTGGCAATAACACCACCTTGCTGGTGTGGAGGTATGAGAGGAGATGTGGCAGATCCAAGAGCAGGTCCAACCAACAGACGACCTCAACGATGTCAAGTGCGATGCCATCCACATTGGACATCACTAGTGACCATGGCTGGGACCCCCACCCCTTCAAGATGTTTGATGCCATGCACATTGAATGGCAAATATTCAAGGATCTCATCACCAAGGCCATCGATGACCTCACCGAGATCTCCTTCAAACCCTCCTCGCTCCACTGCAATCTCATCTTCTAATTTCCCTTTCCTTTCTTTATTTTAATTAAAATATTTCCTATGAGTTATTCCCACTATTGGAAACTGGTGCAAAAATTCTGATGTAACAGATTGCAAGTCAACAGGCCAGCTATGGATCAGCAAGTTGGCTACAGGTTAGGTCAGGGTTCTGTTCAGGCCCTATAAACCTTGATATATCACCTTAACCTTGCCCATTGATTGCCACCCTATATGCACATCACTATTGCAATTATGAATATACTCTACAGATAGAGGAACTTGAGGATGTCATCAATGTAATAGACTTGAGATCAATTAAATGAAGATGTGTTTCCAATGTAAGACACAAAAATTGGATAGCAATGAGACTTCATGATAAATAAATGTTGGTGCAGCACAGGCTAGAGAAATCATGATTTAGCTGGTTGACTCAGATTGAACTAAA
The DNA here is from genome assembly GCA_025769935.1 of Phoenix roebelenii. Classification (NCBI taxonomy): domain Eukaryota; kingdom Viridiplantae; phylum Streptophyta; class Magnoliopsida; order Arecales; family Arecaceae; genus Phoenix; species Phoenix roebelenii. The sequence goes on along the minus strand of JAOXJJ010000263.1, from coordinate 16,111,555 downwards.
CAGCCATGAAGGAAGAGCAACAAAAAAGAACATGAAGTTAACAAAGACCCTATTTGGATGGTGGACACTGCTGGCCATGGATCAGCAGGAGGTCCACTCTAGAGATGTAAAAGGATAGAGGAAAACTTGTTGCAGACTGATACTTAAAACAGAAAAATAAAAGACAGAGAAAAAATAATAGAAATAAAATCCAAATGGTCAATATCCCAAATTTACAGAGCATTACATGTTCTCTGCAAACAAATATATGAAATAAATTATGCAAAATATGCAAACAAATACTGTTTTTTAACTTACCTATCATGTCAGCTTTATGCAAATTGTTGAAGAAAACTCATTAAGTTACTTGAATGTAATAAATGGAAAAGGAAGAGCTACATCATATAACTTCAAAGAATCATGATAGAGATCCCAATAAATGCACCTTTGTCAGTAGTTGGATTACATCATTCACTGTACACACATACTCCTCTGTCAAGCAGTCGACATATACGCCAGTTCTTACATCTTCTCTAATCTGAAAAACATCAGCCAAATCATCAAAAACATAAGAGAATGTGACAGCTAAGGGAGGACAAAACAGATGAACACTAAAGCTATTTTTTACCAGAAGATTCCTCTGAGTAGGGTCCAACAGGTCGGTGATTTGCTCATTGTAAATCTGTAAACATATGAATCAGTTGCATTACAGATTAGCATAGTAGCCTAGGAAAAAATGCTTGCATTCCAAAGTATTATCACCACACTTGCCTCCAAAAACGAACAGCGGCATTGATAATTCAGCTGATTTTCAGAGTGCTTGGCTTGCTCCTAGAACCAATTATGAATGTGTAAGTACGGACAAATTAAGTACCCTACTTAGCAAAACATTCAAGAGCTACCCACTTCATCAATCCGGGAAAAGAGCTGCTCAAAGACTCGGGGAGTCAATCCTCGCTCATTGCTTGATGAAGCATCTTCTGACAAAGCGCTCGGAGGCCCCCACATCGTATATGTTTTGCCACTGCCGGTCTTTTTCCAACATATCAAGTTCAGATGATTAATTAATGTTCTTGGCATTAAATTCCACCAAAATACAAAGAAATTGCAAAACAAATGATGTCAAGGAAGCTGTGAGTACCTGTCCGTATGCAAATATGGAACTGTTGAACCCAGCCAGGCAGTTCTCCACCAATGGAAGTCCAACAAGATGGAAAATATCTTCCTAAAACATAAATCAAGAAGCAAAGGAGGGCGCATCTTGAAAGATATATTGATAAAACTTAAAACTGACAAAAACATACAAACTTTACTGTTCAGAATCGATAACAAATCAAAAGAAAAACTCACCTGTGTGGATCTGGAGTCAGCAACCGAATCAAAGGTGAAGGCATGATCAAGGATCGAAATAGAGTTTGGTGAAATCTTCTGTACAATTAGAGCCCCTTCCTCCTCCTCCTTGTTCAGAGGCCGCATTCGCACTATCACCTGATAACCAACAAAATAATCAACGGAGAAGACAGCAGAAAAGGAGAACCATCAAGAAAAACCTCCCAGTTTTCCCACCTAGGGTTCAAGAAGCCTCTGAAGAAGCGGCGTACCTGAACACCAGAATCCGAGGCCATGGAGGCCGGAACCCCATTTTCGGGTAGGGTTTCCAAGCTTAGCTTCCGCTTAAGAGGGTTGCCGCCATGGTTCGAGGAGAGCGGCGGCCGCGGGGGGAGTGGGCTCCGGTTCTTCGTGGAGAGGGTCTTTCCGGCGACGGAAGGTGACCGGAAGGGGGACGATTCCGGTGGGGTGGGGCCGGGGTCGACGTTCTCCTTGGGAATTCGCGGCGGCCGGTGCTTATGAGGGGTTAGGGTTTCGGATGGTGGAACCCTTGCGCTCCTCTGGTGCGAGTGGGCCTTCATCGAGAGATCGAGAGGTGGCGCGCCGGTGAGAGGCGGAGATCGGAACCCTAGGAGAGCGGAGAGAGGGAGGGACGGCGAGAGAGAGAGAGAGAGAGAGAGAGAGAGAGAGAGAGACGTTGGGATGGGGGAGGAGGGAGGAGAGGGACCGAGATTTGAAATGGGGAAGGGTATAATGGTCATTTTAGGATTTATTATTTTGGAATTTATTGATGGGGATTTGAATTTTGAGTCAGATTACCCGCGGAGGAGTTTGACGTGAGGATAGTACGGGGTTTGAGGATTCATCAGGGCCGTCCAGTAATTCATCATATCGGTATCTAGCGATGAGAATGGACCTGATGTTGACCCTACTTTGCCTGGTTGTAGATCCCAATGAAACTTTTATCCGATCAGCGGGTGTATTAGAAGGGTAAAATTTTGAAAGAATGGCAACTTTAAAAAACAATACTATGTGAATGGTCAAACCTAGGAGGGATAACATAAAAAGTTTTTATCCGATCTACATGTCAATATTCATTGATTTTAATGGAATCATACATCTAAGAAGTTAAGTTTTTCCAATTATCGTTCCCAAACTAATGTTTGACAAATGACTTGCATATAGAGGCATGCTTGTATGGCTATGATCTCGCATCAATGCATATAATGGTTATGATCCTCCTTCACAATATTTATTAGAAAATGATGAAAAACTATGATTCTGTCGATCAATAGAGGTTTAATAGTCGGCTTTGATAACAAAATTTTGTATTGGAATGCATGATGTGTGCACTTATATAAAGGGGATGAATATTTGATAGTTTGTCAGGGATACATCACTTGAGAGAGTACTTGATTAATTTTCTAATTTCATCTACTATCAATCATGTATATATTTTTAATTATAAGAGATGGAATATTGATAAATGGTTGTGATTCCATCAACCAAATATATATAACATTTTGTTATTTAAATAAACTGATAAGTGCACTCCCAGTTTTAATTTTATTTACCCATAAAAGTATTATTTTAAGAAAGTATAGATGCCTATAGTGAGATACAAGGGACACATTTACTTTGAGTGAGATTTTGACTTATAAACAAAAAGTAGTAGTGTTGTTTTTTCCACTTCAAGCAAAAGATAGCCTAATCATCACCTTCTTATCGGTGCTTATTTACACTCTTAATAAATAAAGAAAAAGATAGAGTAAGAAGTATTGAAAAGCCTTTATAATTATATATAGAGATAATATATGAAATATTACTCATCTATAGCAATTTCTATTAGTAATGATTATAGAGGAAGTTCGAAGGATATAGCTTTGCATCATCAGTTGAGTCCAAAAATCCGTTAGTAGGAGATATGCTTTTACACACTTATGTGCACAAATATTTATAACTAATTAGTGATGAAAATAGAAACATAAGAAACCTCTATGGCACCTCATTTAAGATTTCTCTTATAAAAATTTACAAAACAAAGACTAACTTTTAAAAAAAAAAGTCATTTCATCTAGGATTACATCCAACTTAGTTTTTGAGATATACTATCAAACGAGAATTAAGATCATAATTTCTCTAAGTATAAATTTGCCCAAGAGTTTGTACACCTTGAGGTTTAAGTTTCCTTCTCTTCTCTAAATAAAATGAACTTGTTTTTGCTCATTACAATTGTTTAAGAGAAGAGTTTAAAAACAAGACAAATATCTCTTTTGGTTTTTTAAATAAATGTAGGTCTCATTCATATTCCTCTTGGTGACTGCAGCAATATTTACATCAAGGTTTTTAAAGAATTGTGATATCCATGTCCCAATATTGAAGAACAAGTCGATTTGTTAGGAATTATTTGTATTAGATCTTAGAAAATGCATATCATTGTCATAATAATCAATTGGTCAATAGGTATACTATTAAAAATTGTATCCTAAATGTCAATCGTCAACATGTTGATAATTGAATTTTGTAAATGAATCGACAAATCAATAAAGTATTTTTTGGCATTATTCATCATTTTACATCTTCAAATGAACTCTTATATGATGAAGTCCTTACGACTTATTAATGATAAAGGAGGATTTATCTTCGAGTCCTTAAACTAGTTCGCGACCAAATGATATGTTGTTATAAGGACGACAACATTATCGAAATTAGATCGTTGTGTGACATATACGTTCGTTGTCCTTTTAACCAAGGAGTGTGGAGACACTCGTATGCTACACAGGTGAAGTGTAGGAGTACATTTTACTGAACGTGACTAATTTCGAAATGCACTACTGTCAAGAGACGTTCCGAGTAAATATGAATATAAATTTGGCCCTCTGACCTGAGACCGCAACTTGTGATTAACAAACAACTTATTATACTTTGGTACCGGACTATCTAAATTTTTAATTCAGTAATGGAAGATTATTGGGTGCAATCAAGTACTTGCATAGTCAGTTGTGAGTCGAGATGGAATTGATCCCTTCTGAAAACAGGAGATAATATTTTGTGATTAATTTAGCAAAATCTTGGCCAGGGTAATCCAAGTAAGGAGTCACGGGATATCTAAAACTAATCACATAATTGATGTACTAATTATAGGGTTGTCAGTGAGCTTTAAGTCATCCTGGCATTAGGAGTCAAAGGGATTAAATTATATAGTAACCATAGTTCAAGGTTCCAGAATATTTGCTTCGCATATATTCGGCCTATCCGGACGTCGGGTACCATTGCTAGATAGTTACATCGATTAGTGTAGGAAGTCATTCCTATGCTACTGGCTTAGGTTCGAACCTATGAGGTCACACACATAGAAGATTCCTGATTGATCAAGAAGGCTGATGAATGATTGATCAAGAATCATTCAAGGGTAATTTGGTCAATTCGATTGGCAAATTATCTTATAAAATAATGAAAGTAATTATCAAAGGATTAATTAGTAATTAGATTGCTATTGAACTCAATTGGATTGAGTAATTAGATTAAGGATGAGCCAAATTGAATTAGATTCAATTCTGGGCTCAATCAGGATTTTTGACTTGATTGGATTAGGTCTGAATCAAGAGAATTTAGGTTGACCAAATTAAATTAGATTAAATTTATGCTTAATTAGGGATTAACCTAATTGGATTAGGTTCAACCCATGGTAATTGGATCATTCTAATTGTTAGGATTTAATTAAATTAAATGGGTTTG
>JAOXJJ010000263.1:16075376-16097977 GCA_025769935.1 Phoenix roebelenii | reverse complement strand
TTAGTATAATATAAGATATACTCAAATGCTTTAAGCTCATCAAAATCAAATGAGGGCTTAATCAATTACTCCACACTTTGGCACCTGGACACACCCAATGACCCATCAAATCCACCGCTTATAGAAACTGTACGCCTCCAATGCCTGCTGGAGAAAACTCCATCTGATCCTGTCATAAGCCTTCTCCATATCTAGCTTGACTGCCATCAAGTTTTGCCGCTTCGATGCTCGTTGAAGATCCCACATCATTTTCTGAGCCAACATGATATTATGGAAAATATTTCTACTGGCTACGAAAGCCCCCTGCTCACGGCTGATGATACGAGGCAAAAAAGGCTTCATCCTGCCCACCATTATTCTCGCCACATCCTTGTATAAGATTGTACACAAACTAATGGGCCTGAAGTGACAAGGCTCAGCCGCATCCTGATGCTTAGGTATAAGCGTGATGAAGGTGACCTTCCAATCCTCAGGCATCGCTGCTTGGGTGAAGAAGCATTGAATAGCCTCCACCACTGCTTATCGAATAATACCTCAATACTATCGAAAGAAGAAAGGGGGAAAACCGTCAGGTCCTGAGGCCTTGTTTGCTGCTAAGGCCTAGACTTCCTCCTGCACCTCTTGTACCGACACCGGCCGGATCAAGAATGCACTCTCAACGTCACCAATACCCACATCCACCCTTAGAAGGTGGTCTCTATCACTGGCCTCCTCATCCTCCATCCATCTAGTGCGGAAAAAATCAAGTAAGACCTATCGGATGGCAGGCTCACCCTCCACCTGATGGCCAGACCCATCTTATAGAGAGTGGATCATGCTCCTCTATCTTCGAATAACCATCATCCAATGAAAGAAGCTAGTATTACGATCACCCTCACTTACCCACTGCACACAAGATTTCTGTCTCCAGAAGATCTTATGTTGCCGTAGCAGTGACTGGTGAGTCGCTAGTAGCCCCCGAAGATCGGCCATATCGTTCTTCGGAAGCACGCCTCCTAGGTCTTCCTTCCTTTGCAACTCAGTGATCAAGGTCTCTACCCCCTCCAATCATCGGAAAATATTGCCCACAACCTCGCGATTCCAACGGCGAAGACGCCTCTTGGTCAACTCTAGTTTGCGCGAGACCCGTTACATTGCATCCCCATGCATCGGGACACACCACACGTCGCAAACAATATCCCAAGACCAGCAGAAAGGGTTGTGATGAGTAGGACCCGATGAGGTAGAAAGTAGCAGAGGACAATGGTCCGAGGCAATCCGAGGTAGGTGACTGACTCGGCAAGTAGGAAATCGAATGATCCAATCTAGGGACGCAAAGGCTCTATCTAATCCTTTCAAACCCTAGCACTGCCAGACTGATTATTGCACCACGTAAACTATGGGACGGAAAAACCTAAGTCTACCAGGCCATTCTGCGACACAATCACGAAACTCCCTCCTGTCCACTCTATCCGTGAAGGCTGCACCCCCCTCCCCCCGCTTCTCACTCTAACTTTGGATACAATTAAAGTCACCAACCACCACCATCGGGATATTCTAGGCGGCCAGGTTGGTGATCTCCTACCCGAGGACTCTCCTAACCCTATGATCCATGCTCGCGTACACGCCACACAACACCCATGGAGCAGTGTCAGGTTTCGACACGACCATGACTACTTGTTGGGGGCAGTTGTGGAAAACATCAACTATCGCTACTCCTCGCCTCCACATGACCAAAATACCTCCGAACAGCCCTTGGGAATCGACTGCATAGGTCTCCCAATCCCTCTTTAAGCACCACCTCAGTCGTCTAAGCCCCTCGCTAGATAATCGAGTCTCATAGAGTAAACAGATCTTCAGATAATGGACATGTACTAACCGTTTAAAGAAAGATATGAAGGATGGCTTGGCCTCCCCCTACAATTCCAAGCGAGAATCATCATGGATCACAGTTCACATAGTCGGCCTCAGACTCATCCTCTCCTAGGATTGTATGGGCAGCCTCAGGCTCGACGCCCAGGCTACCCCGCTCCTCCTTCTCGTCGCATGCAATGGATACGACTCCCATAACTGCCACCCTAACACGCTGCGCAGCAGTAGAATGGACCATACCCCCTTCTAGCGATAGTGGCTCGGCTGTGCTCCCCTCCAAATGCGGGACGGGGTGGCCCCCCGCCTCGCACCTACCTGAGGTAGCGTCCTCCAGCACACCCGAGGTCGGGGGTGGAAGGCCAAAATGAAAGACCTCGTCTGGGCCCCTCTCAAGGCCCTCATGAGCGTCCCACAGCCGCGGATTGCTCGACGTGCCCAGCATGGGGAGGTCCTGGCCAACGGGCAAAGGGATTCCCAACCGTGACTCCAACTCCTGACAGGGTGAGTCATACTGAAAAGGCCCTGCTAGAGCCTTAGGGGGCCTAACTAGGGTCTGCTCGTACTGGGCTAGCAGGTCCGGCTCAGTCAGAACCCCTAGCCCCAAGGCTGGGCCCACTATAGCCCGGGCTCGTCTACTCCCCATGTCTTGGCCCTGTGGGCCCCCTACAAACTGGGCCTAGGGGGACTGGGCTCGCGGGCCAGCCCTAGGGCCCAGCACCACCAGGGCCTGCGGCCCTGTCACAAGATGGGCCCGCAGGCCCTACGCGTCCAAGGACCTCGCGCCCCGATCACGGGGCGCAACCCAAGCATCAAGTGCACCCTAGGCCGCACCAGCCGGGCCACGACCCCGATGCCCAGCCCTCTAGGTTCGGGGGCGCTAGGCCGGCATCCGACTAGCCTGCTGGGTCGTTTGGACCGCCGGGCCTAAGCCCGCTAGGGGCCTAAGCCTTTTTTGGGTTTGGACCCGGGCCGCGACCACCCCGCTGGTCCCCGAGTCGGCCTGTGGAGGGGCCAAGTCGACCCGCCTACTCGGCCCCGGGTCCCCCGACTCGGCCGAGCCATCTCCTGGCTCGCCGGCCACGGTAGCTCGAAAATGGCCGATTGGGGGTTCCAAGTACAGCCTGTCCCCTCCACCGGCCAACGGCGACCGGCGGCGCGCGACCTTCATTGGCTTTTGCCAAGCGTCGGCATCCGCCGGGGACGCCGGTAAGGTTGGGCGGGCCACTGGGGATGGCGGCCGGGTCGAGGATGACCCAGGCCCTCGATCAGGCCCGATCGTCTTCCCCGGCTGCGGCGGGCGGTTCTCCCGCGGGATTCTCCTCTGTGTCGCCACCATCCAAGGGCCATAGACTAGCCCTTGGTTCTCCTCCTCAGCGTCCAGAGGTGACTGATCCGAGTCGCCCCCTGGGTCCACCACCCCTGAGGGTGAACCCTCCGCAGCTTGGCCAGTCGCCAGAAGATGGCAGACCGCCTCCCCATTTCCCATCCATCCACAACGGGGGCAGAGCGTCGGCACGTTTTCGAAGATGAAGGGCTGCCAGCGCACCTTCGTCTTCCCTTGGATTAGAACCCTCAGTAACAAGGATTCGATGGCGTCGACCGTCACCCTTATCCGGGCAAAGCCCATCACCCTCTGTTGCTCGGTGACCCCGTCCATAGCCATCGGCCAGCCCGTCCGAGCCGCAATGCGAAGGATGGTCGAAGTCGACCAGTACCCCGGTGGTAGGTGGGGCAGGCGAAGCCACACTAGGGTTGTCTTCACGGCGTCCTCTTCGGGCTCGAAATTCGGGACCCATGGGCTCATGGCGAGGAGCTGCCCTGCCACCACCCATGGGCCCTCGCTGAGGGCTCGGTCCCGGTCCTCCATCGACCGGAACCTCAGGGCGAGGTAGTTGTCCGCGAGCAGGACTGCCACCACGTCCTTCAGTTTGGCATAGGCAGCTATGTCTTTGGCCACCCATTCCATCGGAACACGACGACCAAAGCTACGAGCCACCACCACCCGCCCTTCCCACTCCAGCTGGGCTGCCGCAATCGGTTCCTCCGAGAGTTGGAGGACGTCCGGGAAGCGACGGCTTAGCCGCTCCACCTCCGCGGCCATAGGTTACTGGGTAACCCACGGCCTCGACCAGGCGCCAGAGTTTGCCCCACGCCCATGACCGTGTGCCTTACTAGGGCCTCTTGCCGCTCCCTCCGTCGCCTTTCCCACTAGCTGCTTCCCCTTCCGATTCATGGAACATGAAAGAAAGAGGGTTAGCCGAAAAGCATAGTTGAGCGAAATTACCCCGCCGACAAGGGCCAGCCATTGGGATCTCTCCCGCTAACGGAAGCACACTGACCGGACCGTAAGCTGCCTGAGGCCCGACCACCTACCCCCCGGCTCAAGATCCCTAGCGGACCGCCCCTTATTTCTTCCAAGCCACTCGATCTGAACGCCGGATGAGCCAAGGGCACTCGCAGAATGTTATCCAAAAAAATTCCCACTGCCCCGCCCGCCGTGGGTACCACCCGATCGGCCGGAGCACAGTCAATCTTCCCGGCCGGACGTCACTTGGGCACCGCCGACTAGCCATTGGCTTTCTCTCACTACACCAGAGCTTCTCACTCTGAAACTAGCCGTTGAGTTTCAGTGCCAGTTAGTGTCTCCTTCCCCCCTTCTTCTCCGACCGAGAATGGCGGAGGCATAGAGGGATCCAGGCGACTCCCTCACCAACTCATCTCCACCGGGGATCCGCCGGCTTGTCCCAACCGGTGGCCAGTGTCTTGGATCATCACTTCAACCGCCGATTTGCCGGTGGTTAGTTGTTGTGCAACCTCTTCTCTCCACCCGCAGAACCCCCTAGTGAATCCCTTCTTAATCGTCGTAACGGCGGCCGTCAAGAGGACCATCTAGGCTAGCGGCTCGCCGGCTGCCTGCTAGTCCAAGTCCGCCGAGAGGGGGGCGCAGTGGACGCCGTCAACAATCGGAAAAGGCAACGGACTAGATTTAAGGGGCGACTTTCCGGTGTGGCGGCATGACGACAGCTCGCCTAGGCTGCTGTCGGATGCAGACCAGAGGTCCGTCCCCCCGCCAGCCTCATGTCGGGGAGGACGACGGCGAAGATCCACCATCCTTCCTCTCTTCCCATTTTGGCTCCCACCATCGTTGCTCCTTTCTTCTTGTTTTTTTTTCTTTATTTATTTATTTATCATTTAAAAATGCTTCAATGGATAATATTTAATTCCAAAAAAATTTCAATCTTCATGCTTAACAGCCCTAAACTCTGATATAACAATATTAACTATGTGGAGCAATAAAATTTGCATAAGTTTCTCATTGTCCACAAGCACCATTTTGATTTTTTAAACCTAACCCAACTTAGAGTCTTGATGGGGAGGACCTCACGAGCACTCTTGGATGAGTTGGGGACCAAGCCCATAGGGTGTCATTTTATAATGTGCCTTCATAGGATTCCTTTTATAACATGCCTCGCCCATCAAAGAGGGTATCAGAATAACAATCTAAGACTTCACCTAAAATGGCTAGTCAGAAAGTATCATTTAAATTTTTTGATCCTATAGAGATACCCAAGATTTACCCAGCGAATAACCGATGTAAGACTAAACACATGCCTGCACAGGTCATCACTTACTCGGCCCATTTAAGCCATGGTATCCTCGCCAAGCTCAGTATTCAAACTCATTCAAATCCAATCACAAACACTACGATTAGCTCGTGATTAGCTCAAATATACCTGTGCTACAGTATCCCTTAGTCCACATAGATCATGGGCCTAGTCCGCTCTGATACTATTTGTAACAATTCAGAACCTCATCTAAAATGGCTAGTTACAAGATATTATTTGGGTTCCTTAATCCTATATAAGTATTCAAGATCTACCTAGTGAATAATCGATGTGGGATTCAATACACGCCCACAAAGGTCATCATATACTTCCCCTGTTTAAGCCATGGAATCCTCGTTAAGCTAAGGATTTAAACCATTCAAATCCAATCGCAAATACCACAATCATCTCGTGGTCAGCTCAAATATACTCATGCTATAGTATCCCATGGTCTATATAGATCATGAGTCTAGTCCGATTTGATACTATTTATAACAACCTAGAACCTCATCCAAAATAGCTAGCTGAAGGATATTATTTGGGTTCTTTGATCCTATATAAGTACTAAAGATCTATCCGAATAATTGACGTGGGACTAAATACATGCCTGTATAGGTCATCATATATTAAAAATTGGGTAAGATCTGCTGAAACGCGGGGAGCTTTAACCATGTTCATAATAAGAAAGCCCATAGGATGTTTCCGTCCCTTTCAAAGGAGATGCCTACCATCTCTCTTTTCAACGAACATGGTTAAGGCCCCCAGTGCTTTAGCGGATCCCGCCCGTACAGGTCATCACATAAAAAAGAAACATATGCCCTCATTGAGAGTCGAACTCAAGACCTTCTACTTACTAAACTGGAGAAGGGTTATGGTTTTCTTCTTTGCTCGCTCAGTTAGAGCCTCCATTTAGCAAGTGGAATGTCTTGATTTCGGCTCTTAACGAGAGCATATGTTTCTTTTTTATGTGATAACCTTTTTGGCTGAGGTTTTGGATTGTTACAATCAAAGTCATTTATAAAGGCTAAGATGGGTGTTATCAAGTGGTTGATTAATTCATGTATAATTTTAGAAGTTGCTTAAAAATGGATGGTAGCCTAACACTAAATTTTTGTACCATATAGATTTTAAGAAGCACCATGGTCAAGCCTCTTTTCGAATCACAATGAATAGGTGTTCCTAATACAAAAATAATACGAGTTTCCAAAAAAGAGTATTCGAGCTAACTACTATAAATTGAATAACGTATTTAAGTGGGGGATGAAGATCCCTCGAAGAATATGATTTTACTTTTTCATATTAGCTAATATTATTCAATTCACTTGCTTCTCTGCGACATGGACTTCTAAGTTGCATCCACCATGGGATTTATTATAGTGTGTTGAAAAACAACCATGCGAGGATATGCTAAGCCTTGCTGATTACCCAATAAATGTGAAATTGCTGTCCAATATGCATCTTTAACACGATATGCAATATAAAAGCTATGGCAAAATGAGAATTAACACGTTACTTGGCCATTTATAGTCAAATTTATTCTTATAGTTGAATTACCAAAAATAATTTTTATTGCATAATATTTAGAAAATAATATTATGCACTTTGATGCCATTAATATTCTTATATTTTTTGAGAAATTTTAAATGCCGATAGATTCTAATCATATACGTGAATAAAATGAATAAACTCAAACCTTGACAAACAAAGACTACCAAAACCCAACAAAAATAAACTTGCATATCAGTGCATTAAGCTTATCATCCTATTCTGTATTAACCAGTCCGATAGTTGTTATATAGGTATGATTTTAAGTACGTATACACTGTAATTGGGGCATGGTGTATCCTCTTTAGCAATGAACTAAAAGATCTAATTCACATAGAGTCGAGATCTTCTATAGTTTGCATTTAAACTTGATAGTTCAGGTCCAACGTATTGAGATTTGAGATACAGATGGTGGGACTTGTGTATCTCTTGCTCAGTTTAATCACCTATGGTTGGTGGATTGATGTGGATCCCTCTTATCTGTATCAAAAAAACTGCATCATAGAGGATCAGAAACTCCTCTAATGTACTCGTTATAGCTGGAACAATCCAAAAAAACAATTATATAAAAACATGGATGGATCCAAGAATAAGACAGTAATTCTGATAAGCCGGCTTGGATTGCTCCGGTCAACGTGGTATAGGGTTATAATTTCCCTCTAACCATGGGAGGATCCACATGCTTTAGCCGTCCTGCCCTTTGTTTATCTGGAATCTGAGAGGTTGACGTTTCATTGGTTTCACAGGCAGGGCCCACATTTGCAGGTGCACGAATTTCCAGAGTGACGTCACCATACGTGTGGGGCCCTTGGGCCAGCATCCATGTGCTCGGAAAACAAATGCTTCGGGGCGGGACCCGCTCCTTTGCAACATTTTTTTTTTGAAAGGATCGGTGTTTTATTTATTTATGTATTTGCAGTAAAATCGGCAATCCATTGTCCGTTGAAAACTTTGCCATCTAAATAATGCTGTGGTAAATAGAGCAACTGTATCCAACGGTAAAATCGGCAAACCAGTTCTTAAGGGTGCAAATGGATTAGGTTGGATGGGGTCATGGATGACCCGACCTAATTTGGTTCGTTGTTCGGATCTTAATTTTGGACATGTACCCAACCTAATAGAAATTCAGATCTGATCGAGTGGGATCCACGGCTACAATTTTTAACCGAACAGGTCATTCGGATTGGGTCGGATCCATGTCTAACTCAGTCCCAACTCAAAGATTCGAGTCTGGGTCAGATTTTTAAGTGGCATTCCAGGATTTCTAACTAAACCAATCGCTAATTTTTGGTAAACTAAGCGGCCGACTTTTGGACTGGTAAAGTGAGTAAACTGTGTGATGATCTGGTAGGTGATGAGTACCATAAAATATATAAAGTAGGACACAAAATCCACATACTTTTTGGGATTGTTGACCCCGCCCTATCATCATACTCTGATATCTGCTACTTTTTAAGTTTCTGTTGTGGCCTGTGTGTAAGATTTTATTCACAATAACCTAGATATTCTGCCACTATGAGATAAGCCTTAGAGAGTAGTATTGTTACCTAGGAGAATTCTTTTAATCCCATGTGGTTTTAGGTGTGGTTTATTTTTGGAGTACTTTGTCAGATTTCTACATTAAGGAGCCTTATTTTTTATATCTTTTTGCTGCTTGTTTTGTACATAATTATCTTCTAAATAATTTTGGATCATTAATAAAAGTTAGGTATTTTTAAACCTCCCTTATCATCAAGGAAAACAAAAATGGTCATATAAATTTTACTTCTTCTTACTGTAAAATAAATGCCGTCTCGGAGAGCAACTTGAACAAGTTCTGGGCTAAATATTACAACAAGAGAAGTTCGGGGAATCCTACTTTGGAGCCTGAAGTAATCAATCCAATCATTTCAAAAAAAAAAGTCGTAACTAAAAATTAGATGGAATGGTTTTGAGAAAACTATTCTAATAGTCATAAAGTGATCATGGGAATGATATTGTATTATCGATGATCTACGGCAACAACTCAGCAAAATACATAAATTTAAACAATGACTGTATAACAATATAGTTAGTACATGAGCTCACCATGTTATAGATGTCATATTCATGTCATAATGGTTGCTATACGGTGACATTGTAGTGGACCTAACACCATTATTCTATCTTTTTTTCGTTATGATATCGTTATAGCAATAAGTATAATAATTATCAAAAGATTAACTAATTTCAAATCAAAGAAGATAAAATAAATAATGATCGCTATAATCATTACATTAGCATTTTGTTGAAGGTTTAATACAAGGGAATTGAAATAAGAAATATTTCTATGCGCCTACCAATCCCATGGTGGCTCATGGTATAAACCACAATTTTGGTGCCACGTATCTGAGCTCCGTAGTATTTTAGATCCCTTTCATGCCCAGCCTCCTTCCCCACCTCCTCCCGCTAAATTTGGCCGTCCCCTCCCCCTTTTCCCATTCCGATTTTGCCCCCACCCCCTCTCTTACAGAGAGAAAATCCACCCATTCTTCTCTCCCATCTAATACCAGAGAGAGAGAGAGAGAGAGAGAGAGAGAGAGAGAGATCTGGATGTCTCCGCCTCCGCCCAACTACGAGTTTCAGGAATGGTGGAACAAGGAGCGCGAGAAGGTCTACGGCCTCCTCGCCCCGCCGTCCGACGACGCCTCCATCACCTCCTCCTCCTCCGCCGACGCCGCCTGGGCCGCCGTCGAGGTACGCACCCCCACCACCCCCGTTGCCGCCGGCAAGTCCCGCGGCCGCAGCCCCCGCCAGCTCTCCTGGCTCCTCCTCCTCCGCCTGCACCACTCCGCCGCGCTCCTCGCCTCCCTCCCCGTCCGCCTCCTCGCCCTCCTCCTCACCGCCGCCCGCCGGATCTCCTCCGCCCCTGTCTCATCCTCCCCTGACTCTCGCCTCTACCGCGCGATCCGTGCCTTCCTCGTCCTCGCCGTCCTGCTCCTACTCGTCGAGCTCCTCGCCTACTTCAAAGGCTGGCACTTTAGCCCCCCTTCCTACGCCTCCTCCGCCGAGGCCCTCGAGCGCCTTTACGCCAATTGGCTCCACATCCGGGCCCAGTACCTCGCCCCCCCGGTCCAGGCCATGGCCAATGTGTGCATCGTCCTCTTCTTGATCCAGTCCGTGGATCGGGTCGTCCTCATGCTTGGCTGCATCTATATACGGCTCCGGGGTTTGAAGCCCGGGGCAGCGGTGGAGTACAATGATGGGGATGTGGAGGGTGGGCCGGCTGTCGAGAACTACCCCATGGTTCTGGTCCAGATCCCCATGTGCAATGAGCGGGAGGTAAGGAGATGTAGGTCCCTG
The DNA here is from genome assembly GCA_025769935.1 of Phoenix roebelenii. Lineage (NCBI taxonomy): Eukaryota > Viridiplantae > Streptophyta > Magnoliopsida > Arecales > Arecaceae > Phoenix > Phoenix roebelenii. The sequence goes on along the minus strand of JAOXJJ010000263.1, from coordinate 16,087,655 downwards.
CAGATCCTCTCGCCCTGGTTTTTGCCCAATTCAAGATTTTTTTTCCCTCAATTTCAAGAGCAAATCTGGATTTCTCTATTCGAATATCAAGCTATTGCTGGCTAACTTCGGTAATAAAGATTGGATCTTTGTATTTATTATTATTATTATTAATTGGAAGGGCACTTGCTTGCCTTATATAATCCAATAACCCTACCAAAAAGTAGATGATTGACTTTCGAGGAGCTAATTTTTCATGAGTGGATTTCCGTAAGTTAAATGTAGCTTTTCCTAATGAAGAAAAAATCTAGAAAAACATGTCTTTAAGATGCGCAAAGGTGCCTTAGGCAAAGTGCAATTAACATCATTTCTTTTTCTTTGATTTTTTTTGGTGTGATAATTTTTTGAGCTTACAATGGTTGCTGGATAACAACTAGAACGATGAATTAAAATTGTGATTTCACTTCTCTACAATTTAATGGCCATAGTGACATCCATGTAAACTAGAAACTTTCATTACTAAGTTTGGTGGGCAGATTAAACCATTATAGTTTATGTTAGGTTGAGAGGTTCTGACAATAAATGTTGTGCCTCAAGATTTGCTTTTGCTCTAATGTTTTTTGGTCCGCTTCAACTTCAACATACTTTTTTTTGGTCTAAGTGTGCTAAAGTTTTCAGGCCACATAGTGATCTTGTCATGATTTCCTAGCCAAAAAGTTCTACTTTTATCAATGGGTGCATCATACATTGTTAATTTAGAAAGATATGACCTTTCAACTATTTTTTGAGAAAGTGATTTTGGAGCTCACCATGCCTCAGGCCTCAACATGAGTCAGTCTAACAATACCTTTAGGCTCAAGGATGAGGATATAAAAGTGAGGTGATGCAATGCAACCCTGGAGAACACTGGTATGCAAAGCACAAACACTAATGCTGATCTAAAACCTTTTGTTGACTAACTTATACTGATGAAAGGTAAACGACACAACTAAAATCACGCTGGAATTAATTCATCATGCAACAAGTACATGAAATAATGGGTAAAAACTAATATGCATTATATCTAGAAAATATGCAATCAGACCTATATCTATGAGCTGATAATACCTCAGATCAGTAAATTTACGCATCAAAATTTTTGGACAACATTCAAGGTTCACGAAGGTGTTTTAGAAGATTTCTTGGTGATGAATTGATGTTTGTTAGAGCTGACATTGCTTCCATCTACTTTCTGATCACTCCCTTGTTTTCGACCTATATCTACTTTCTTGTAACAATTCTGAGCATTGGTCAGTTCTCAATTGGAGCAAACAGCTAGAGATTAGCCCATCAAAGGTGCTAGCTGCTTTAATCAATGTTTGAGCTATTTAGGTTGCTTTAGGCAAGTGAACTAGATAAATTAAAGGGAAAAAAGAAACGAAGAAGAAAGGGAAAGGAAAATAAACAAAAGAAGAAGATGGATTGGATAAAAAAGATATTACTAATCTTACATCATACTTCTCACACTCTCTTGAGCCTCACGTTCTAGGGGAAAAAAGCAAACAACTTTTTACTTGGTAAGACATTATGACCTCAGAAGTGGATGGCTAGGATATACATAACAGTCAATTGCTTATTGTTTTGCAAATAAATCCTTTTTTATATGACCTCCAACACATAGTATGCGATGCTTCAAGTCCATCTATAGGTTCAGATGACTCTTCTATTACTATGAGTATACCTTAAATTCCTATTGATTCCTAGCACTGGAATCTAGTTGGGCCATGTCTGGTCTTTATGCAGGCCAGACCTAGCCTGAAAAAATTTGGGGCTTTGGGCTTGTATCGAATCTCGATTGGGCTGGCGTGAAGAGGGGGGAGAGAGTGGAGAGGGGAGAGAGATCGGGTGGGAGAGAGAGGATTGAGAGAGGGGAGAGAGGGAGGGAGAGAGGAGAGAGAGCGTAGAGGGGAGAGAGATTGGGAGGGAGAGATATCTAGTGGGAGAAAAATGAGAGGGGAGAGAGAGATTAGGAGGGAGAGAGGAGAGAGAATAGAGAAGAGAGAGAGAGATCGAGTGGGGGAGAGGAGAGAGGGGAGGGACATTGAGGGAAAGAGAGTACAGAAGAGAGCGATAGCAAAGAGGGGAGAGAGATTGAATGGGAGAGAGAGGACTGAGGAGAGATGGAGAGGGGAGAGAGATTAGAGAGGAGAGAGGGGGAGAGAGATATTGAGTGGGAGATGGAGGAGAGAGGGGAGGAGCAGAGTGGGGGGAGAGATTAGGTGGGAAAGAGAGGAGCGAGGAGAGAGACCTGTGAGGGGAGAGAGCGGAGAGGGGAATGAGAGATTGGGTGAGAGAGAGATTGAGTGGGGTTTCTTGGGCTTGGTTTTGACTTGGTCCAGACTTGGGCTTTGAGCTTCGTTACAAGCTAGGCTCTGAATTTCGTTACAAGCTGGGCTCGGCCAAGCATCGGCCACAACCTATTCCAAAATTACTTCGGGTTCTATGTTCAAGCCCAAGCCCGACTCGAACTAACTTGATGGGCGTTGGGCTAGTTTGGGCCTATTTCCAACCTTTTTTGATCCCCACCATGATCGATATATGTTATAAAATATATATAAACCAAATCTTAACTTCATAAAATGTTGATATCATATCTAGTGGTGCTGCCAATATGTATGTACGTACACCCACACATATATATACATAAATTTCATAGATACATTATGTATATATTTATATGCTTATATGTATATAATGGGGCCAATCCCTTATGGTTTTGCAAAAGTGTCCCTCTTATACAACAAGAGAAGCAAAATACTCTTATAACTTACAAACATTAGGCAGCATATATGTTACAATTTGATTACTACCAATGGAAGGGTAGGCATTCTCTTGTACTCAATTTTGCACACTATTGTCTTAAGACTCAAACGCCTTGCTTAATTATGGTAGTTATGTCATTGTATGTCTTCACTGAGATTTTTGCACATTTGTAGCATGTAAACTTGGTCATTGGCAATGTTCATTGAGAGTCTTTAAATACAACATTGTACCCTTTGCCTTACTCTTCATCAAAATTTCTTATTCACAAATATAATTTTCCATAAAAGGATGGTTATGCTTACCTAATTTGAGAACATTAACGACCCTTAGGGCTCCACTATCTTACAAAATGATTGGTGACAAATTACATGCACACATACACACACTAAAATTACATGTTATTTCTATTTAGGGAATCTATGGGTTGATGTTAATAGCTAGAAAAATTATGAAATTTTTGAGAAACATTGTGAGCAAATCATGAAGATCATAAAGGTTCGACCAACTAGCTAGAATTTGAGTTATGTAGTAATCCTTTCCATTTAGAAAACACACTCTAAACTAGACTATGAGAATACAAGCCTAGGTTATGAAAGTTCAGCTTGGATGAAAGTATCATGGTACATTAAGTAAGGATTATTTTTATGAGGCCTAATGACGATACATAATGACAATTTTGTTGGAAGAAAAATCTTTTATTTTTTGTTCGGATAAGCATGTGGGTGGTAATGAGAGTTTTCTATAGAAAGAGTTAGAATGATTAATCTTTTTTTCCTAATATATGTGTGTATGCACACACACACATAAGTTACATGTATACAATTGTTTACCACTAAGATTTTCCCATGTTGACTCATTGCAATTAGTCCACAAGTGAATACAAAAACCAAAAACTTGTTATTCTGTGGAAATAATGGTTCATTAAGGAAAATAATGCAAGTTTTATATAGTTATATGAGCCTTGTACATGTTGTCAATAGGTAATATTATTTAAAGTGGGGATATAAAATTATGGGGGTCAACAGGGATTAGAATTGATTTTTGGGTGATTAAAGAGGCATCTAATCCTATGGATGGACCTGGAGGACTTGGTACTATGAGTCAATGGCTTTTGAGTCTTTAAAAAGCCATTGAAGACTATTTCACTTTTTTTATGGAAGGACCTGGAGGACTTGATATTATAAAACTAATGGCTTTTGAGTCTTTAAAAAACCATTAAAGCCTGTTCACCTTTTGCATATTCTCCTTTTAGAATTTTGTTTTTTTTCATATTTTTAAATATATATTTTCTTGCATGACCCTCCTTTCAGTTTATTGATTGCTTCTTGACCCACTAAATTTTATCACCTAAGTTTTCCTAGGCATGCATATTTTACATTTGGGTTCCAAGCATCTTTAGATCCATGTAACATATATAGTTCTTTAGTCAGTAAATACTCTGGAATCACCAATGTTCAAATGGTATCATGCGTTTAAACAGTCTATAAAAACGTTGAGCATTAAAAAAATTATTTAGTCTCAAAACAAGACTTAATGTAGTGGCAAGTCATTATTCTCTTATACTTTACTCATCTACATAAAATGTTTCGAGGATGTTGATTCGCTTAAATTTTTTTCAACTGAAATTATTGTGTGAATATCAACATTCAAGTGATTTAAACTCTTTTTAAATTTGAAAGTCTGAACTTGGTTTATCTATTGCTGAGGCTACAACCGTAAAAGCTTGATCTTCTTAGAAAGTTGAAAATTTGTTCACTTGTTGGTACATGTGAATAATTTGGTGGAGATATGGTTGTTAATTTCATTTTTATTAAATATTTCTATAAAATATTGAAAAGCCTTGTATGCTGAGAATCTGACATAGAAGAATGGTTATCAGATCTATTATAGATTGCATCACTGATAACATGGTAAGGTATCTATATCATATTCATAAGGTAGAGGGATCCCTCTCTACTCTTCATGATTTTTTTTTTCTTTTTTAACTCAAGATTTTTTTTATAGTAAAAGGAGTTGGCAGAAGATAACAATGATGGAAATGATCGGCCCCTGGACCTGAGAATATAAAATAGAATAATGGCTACTGTAGCTATTTTGGATTGAACTACTACTAATATGCTAAGATGTCTAATATCCTATTCATAAAGAAAAGGTTTCTCTTTTTCCTTCATGATTATTTTATTTTATTTTATTTTTGTAGAAGGAATAAAACATGATAACAATGATTTTGCATGCTTATGTCAAGACATATAGAGGTGTCCCACCCACTTATCGAGAAATGTATCATATCGGCCAGCCATTGATGCAATATTGATTTTTTGAGGTTTGAATCCTTCGAAGACAAGGAGACCATGTCTCTCCATTATGAGGTCCTAAGTTATCAATCCCAATATTATCTTAACGTTAGAGACTATGCAAGGACCTTTAATTCCCTCTCAGGGCAGGTATGCACATGTGACTTTTCCTTTAAGGTTTTAATCTGTTAGAAAGTCTGGCATTAGAGCAGTTCTAGAATAAAAGGAGCTTTTAGGCTTCTCCAAAAGGTATGAATATCATGAATATTATTCTACAAGAAGTTCAAGCCATGGCCGGTTACAAGATAATCCAATTAGTGTGATGTTAAGGGGGTCGTTTGCTTAGATGAAAAGGGATGGGGGGTTATTGCTGTGATTTTTTTTTGTTTTTTTCTCTTTTTTGGGGGTGGTGGTGGTGGGGAGGGGTGAGGGGGCAGTCTGCCTCCCTATGCAAGTTTGTAAATGGTTTTTGGCTCTACACCTACCCATTTAAGTCACCACCTATAATCATCCTATCTCCCTTCAGAATATTTTATAGTAATCCACCAATCTCCTCCCAAAATTGTTTTTAATTCTCTCCTTGAAATGGTCTTCTAGTGCATTGACTTAACTACATTAGCTTAAACTAACTTAATAACTATAGTCTATTACATATCCTTTTTACATTCACAAACTAACCCTTCATTTCTTTAACTAATAATATTTCATGTTGTTATCCTTCCCTACATGCAAAAGTCTGTAGCCATCATCGACATGCTTTCCACCTTTCCATTTGGTTTCTTGTAAATGAGCAAGCGTTGTTCCTCTTTCATAGCATCATATTCGCTAGCTCTCTATTCTTTTCAATTGGGCATCATTGTGCCTTATTATTTTAGGAGGCACCCAAAACCTAAATAACCCTTGCCTATTTGCCTCCAAAACCGGGTTACATTTCCATGGTCGTATATAGGGCTGTTAATGAGCCGAGCTGCTCGGGCTCGGCTCGGGCTCAGCTCGGTAAAAGCCCGGCTCGAGCTCGACTCGTTAGTCAAACGAGCCCGAGCCCGAGCCCACTATGAGGCTCGTTTACACCCGAGCCCGAGCCCGAGCTCGAGCCCGAGCCGCTCACGAGCCCAAACGAGCTCTAGTCTCCCACTGAAAAATCTTATTTTAGCACCATAATTCATAAAAATCTGACCACATAGAGAAAAATAGCTTGTTATCGAGCCCGAGCCCGAGCTCGAGCCCTATTACGAGCCCGTGCTCGAGCTCGTTCTGGAACTCGTAATTGAAACGAGCTTTGCGAGCTCAAGCCCGAGCCTTTGCTTTGTCAGGCGAGCCCGAGCTCGAGCCCAATACAGAGCTCATTACCGAGCCCGAGCCCGAGCTTTTGTGAAACGAGCCGAGCCGAGCTCTCTCAGGCTCAGGCTCGGCTCGGCTCGTTAACAGCCCTAGTCGTATATGGGAGATGACCTAGCAAAGCTCATTCTTCACTATAACCAGGTCCCTTTTTGGTCCATCACTTATGGATGGCAACATAGCCAACCCTTGCCCACTTCTCGCCACAATTGGTTAGGTTGTGGCTAGTCACATAAAACAAGGGATGCACGCACATTCACAAAAATGAAATTTGGATCTGTTTCTAGTTTTTTACATGTTTAGCATAAACTATATAAGAAAGAAAATCGTTCAGGGCAAAAAGCTTGTTGTTTTTGAAATGAGTGCACTATTGTTGATTTGGTTCCCTCTTACAGACTAACATAGTAAGAGATCTTGTCAGTGCTAGAATTATGAGATGATCACATGCCACCATTTTTGTTATAGCTGGATGATCTAATTGGAATTGTGTATTGTAGACATGCTTGCAACTTAAGGGAAAATTGTTATAGTATAATACTAAATCGAAAAATGTCCTTTGGTCAATAAGTTAGGTAGTAAAGAGAGCCTGAGCATATAAATGCAATGGAGAAATAAGGATAGGAATGGAAATAATTACATTAAAAAAAGCATGGGAGTTTTTCGGTTAAGGTTGTCATGGTGGGTAACTTAGTTAGTATGGGAAATGTTTTACCTAGACTTTTGGCAGCTAGACACTTGACACCGGTGCCAAGTGTTGAAGTGTCCTCAAGTCTTGGACATGAAAACCTTCAGAAATCTAGGCATAGGGACATAATATATAAATATATATATATATATATTGTACACACACATATATACATGTATACATGTGTTTGTGTGTGTATATTATGTTTGTGTTTATGGATGTATTTACATATGTACATACATATATATTTATATGTTTTACTACTTATTCAAGAAAATAGAAACTTAAAATTATGGATAGTTTTACATGTACATTTAAAACAAAAGGACACAATACTTGAAATTCCCAGAAAAACTTAAGGATACTTCATTAAGTCCAGCACTTAAAACTACGTCCCTTGCATGACCCTATGAAAAAACTGCCATGTGTTGGGCACTTTTTGCTGGCATCAGTAGGATGCTTCCAAGTAGAGTGTCTAGCCATATCATGTTGTGCCATGTCGGGTCCAAGTGCCCAGAAGTGTCAGCACTCTTAGACAGCTTAAAAATGGAGTGTCCTGATAGCATTATTGGGCATGTGCGGGTAAGGTTTTAAGGAGGACAAGATAAGAACTAGTTAGCTTTTGTGTTGACATTCAAGGGGAGTGGAAGACTTAACATGAATGGGGACAATAAAGATTTAGAAGAGTTGGAACTAGAGGATGTAACCCTTGATAAGAGTGAATGCAAAATGATTTCAATCTCAAATAACAAGAAAAGAAATTGTTTACTACGGTTAATATTATTAGCTTTTACTAGAATCTTTTTAATTTACGTGTAAAATTCTTAGTTGATAATTGGATGATCAATAATTTGCCTCCCCTCAATCTTTCTTTCACTCTGCCCTCTCTTTCTCTCAGCTCTTGTTAGTACAATAGAGGTTTTGGATTCTTTTCAGGGCAGATATTGTTGTTTACCTAGAAAACTGTGAATCTGAGATAAAACTTTTTTCCTTCATTGATCATTTTTATTGTATTCTAAAGGACTTTTATCTTCTGGGCCTGTTTTTTTGTTGACTTTTCTTTACCGTTAGAGGTTTAAATATTTAAAAGACAGCCAATAAGTTTAGAAGCTCACTTGAAAATATCTGTTAATATATACTTTGTTGTTTCAGAGATGACAAGAAAATCGTTGAACTGATCATAAGCGATTGTTTGAACACCTTTTGAACAAGCAATAACATGACTAGATATTAAACATATCGCTAGATGTTGCATTTTTCAATTTTTTTGCAAAGAAACATGATATTATCACTCTATTTTGAATATAACAAATCATTGAAACACATGTTGAAACCTATATTTTAGTGTTATATCTGATTTTTCAGATGAAAAATAGAAAACTTTATGCCATAGGATTGAAAGTTTTTCTGTCACTAAGTATCCTAAGGTATGTCACCAAGGTCTAATATGAACTTATTCTTTATCAATTGTAGTTCATGGGGAGAATATTTTTAAAACTTGTTTCTCCAGATAGGTTTCTAATGATATAGTTGTACAAACCTATTATTCTTGATTCTAAATCAGTTTCTTTTTTTGTACTGAATGCAACTCTATGTTGAACTGCACAGGTTTACCAGCAGTCAATTGCAGCAGTATGCATTCTGGACTGGCCAAAGGAGAGAATGCTCATCCAAGTTTTGGACGACTCTGATGATATGGATGTGCAGCTCCTCATAAAGGCAGAAGTCCAGAAATGGCAACAAAAAGGTGTTCGCATATTGTATAGGCACCGGCTTATCCGCACAGGCTACAAGGCAGGGAACTTGAATTCTGCTATGAGCTGCGACTATGCGAAGGACTACGAGTTTGTTGCGATATTCGATGCAGATTTTCAGCCCACACCTGATTTTTTGAAGAAGACAATCCCACATTTTAAGGTAGCCTATTAACAAAGCACTGGTAAACATACAAAACGAAAGGATAGAAGGTGCTATTAAGACATAGGTTCTAAAAATTAAAATAAATAGACAATTACACCAAGAATACAGTAATCAAAACACAGTTATGTAAAGCATGTGATGCCGAAGACTGCAATAATCTATTAAATTGTAAAGTTGGTAGATAAGATTGAGTTTAAGAACATGCCTCATGAAGAAAGGAGACTGCTAGAAAGATATGTACAATTTGTTAATATTTCAAAGAACATGTTATATGATGGATTCCAAATTATCCTAATCCAATTGAGTTTCTGTTAAATTTTCTTCTACAGGGGAATGATGATCTGGCATTGGTCCAAGCTAGATGGGCTTTCGTCAACAAGGATGAAAATCTGCTCACAAGGCTGCAGAACATAAATTTGTCATTCCATTTTGAGGTTGAACAACAGGTAAATGGTTGCTTCATCAATTTCTTTGGCTTCAATGGTACTGCTGGTGTATGGAGAATAAAAGCTCTTGAAGAATCTGGTGGCTGGTTGGAGAGAACCACTGTGGAGGACATGGATATTGCTGTTCGTGCTCATCTTTGTGGATGGAAATTTATCTTTCTAAATGATGTAAAGGTTTGATCATGAACTGCTGCTTGGAAGTTCTGGGACAGTTTCTTTTAGAAAATTATTATAATTATTACATGTTTTTATGCAGTGCCTTTGTGAACTTCCAGAATCCTATGAGGCTTACAAGAAACAGCAACACCGATGGCATTCAGGTCCAATGCAACTATTCCGATTGTGCTTCATTGACATCCTTCGTTCGAAGGTAGGGATTCCATCGAGATCTTATGTCACAAAGGATGTGCATCAAAGTTGGGTTGTGCTTTTCCTATATTAACATACAGTAATGTTTTAGTTCTCACATTTTCTCCCCTTTTGTTTTCTAAATTTAGGTAAGCTTGTTGAAGAAGGCCAATTTGATTTTTCTGTTCTTCCTCCTGCGGAAGCTGATCCTGCCGTTCTACTCATTCACTCTCTTCTGCATTATCCTCCCACTGACCATGTTCCTGCCTGAAGCTCAATTGCCAGCTTGGGTTGTATGTTATGTGCCTGGTATTATGTCTCTCGTGAACATCCTTCCAGCTCCAAGGTCATTCCCGTTTATAGTTCCCTACCTACTTTTTGAGAACACAATGTCGGTCACCAAATTCAATGCCATGATATCAGGACTTTTTAAATTTGGGAGTTCATATGAATGGATAGTCACTAAGAAGCTGGGGAGGTCATCAGAAGCAGATTTAGTTTCCTTTGCTAAAAAGGATCCTGAGCCCCAAGCAGAAAGTAGGGGCCTTCACAGAGCATCTTCGGATTCAGGCCTTTCAGAATTAAACAAATTGGAGACAACTAAGAAGCATGGGAAGATTAAGAGGAACCGTTTGTACCGGAAGGAACTTGCCCTTGCATTCATACTATTAACCGCTTCTGCCAGAAGCCTATTGTCTGCTCAAGGGATTCATTTCTATTTCTTATTGTTTCAAGGAGTCACTTTCCTTGTTGTTGGGCTTGATCTGATTGGAGAGCAGGTAAGCTAGCCACAGTATTATGGTTCAAGCTATGGCCAAAAGGCTTTATGAAACTACCGTGCGCTCACCCAACTGCCTCCTTTTACAAAAGCGACCAGTGGCTGCTTCCAAGGCCCTCTGATGGAAGGTCACATTGACCCAAAAGAGGATTGATCTATCAGATTGGTTGCTTTCAGCCATTGATTCAATTGTTTTCCGGTTCGTGGTGTTGTATCATTTAGTTCTTCTCACGTAGCTATTGGATCAGAGTGGATCCTTTGCTTGGCTGGGGAAGACTGTAGTGCCCAACTGTACCAAAGGAGGCATTATCTATGAGTTTTTCCATTGTTTTCCCCCTCCCTTTTTTATGTATGATTCATAGATAGATTTGAAGATTTTTTTCTCCCTTGAACGTTTCATTGGGGATGAACTGGTATTCTTCGATAGCTATTATATAGAAGACAATCAAAGTAATTCATGTCTGTTTAAGTGAGGAGGCTGTAATGTTATTTTTGTTTCAGTGAGCAAGTAAAAGTTAGCTATGATGTTGTTTAAGCCGTGTGCCCTTTTGTTACCGTATTACCTTTCACGAATGGAGAGATTGCCATGAGGCTTTCGTTTGTTTCATGTTATCTATTTACTACTTGCAAAATGTCTGGAAGCATAAGACAGTGAGAATCCCCGTTATTCATGGAGAGTATAATTAGGCAAAGTTTGTGAAAAGATTTTTCTAAAAAATAGAGGTGAAAGTACATCAGATAATATTTGTTCGGATATTGTAATAAATAAGATTTTTCTAAGATTTTTTATTTGAATACCAATTTTATTAGTAATCTTATTTAATTTTATATAGCATTCATAAACTTGTAAAGAAAATAAATAACTACATTAACATGCTATTAACTCGATTTATCATTTATTTAGTAATATCTTTAATTTTATAGTCATAAAGTTTGATTATCCGGTTTAAATGAATATTTATGTCCATACTTTCGATATTTGATTTGTATCCATATCCATTTAAAATAACTATGGAAATGATATTTTGCATCTGACTAACATCCGTATCTCTATCTGTATTTGTTAGATAAAATAAATATAGATATGGATATACTAATATCTGATCCATATTCAATCCACTTTTAGTCTTATTGAAAAATTCTTTTTGTCATGAATGTAGTCCTAAAAATATGAATATTTTTTTCTCTCATAATATTGTTACTTTTAGTGATAGCCTAGCCTACTAGCCTATGGATGTTTTTTCCCCCTTCAACTTTTTCTTTTTCTTCTACTTTTTTCTCTTCCTAAGGAATTGTAGAGATGCCTAAAGCCCCATTTGGAGGAGCTGTTGGCAGTAGAGCTTTTTGAAGTAGAGCTTTTATAAAAAGCTGTTTGCTATTTGGTAACTATATTTTTAAAGTGCTATGCCACTTTAACATGTATTTGGTAAACAAACTGAGAATGTACTTTTGGTATGATAAAATGACCATAAAAGATATTGTATAGTATTATACAACAAAGCATAATAATATATAATATATATTAATACATAAATATATGATATAGTATAATATTACCGTAAAGTAATATAATATTATTATAATATAGTAATATAATATTATATACTATAGCATAATAAATTAATATAATATTAAATTATTTAACATAACATCTCAATGTATTATGATATAATGTAATAAATATTATAA
>JAOXJJ010000263.1:16046935-16071132 GCA_025769935.1 Phoenix roebelenii | reverse complement strand
ATACTATAGCATAATAATTTAATATAATATTAAATTATTTAACATAACATATCAATGTATTATGATATAATGTAATAAAAAATATATTTATAGTATAATACAATAATAAAGATATAAAATATTATAATTATTAGCATAAATTATTTTTTATAATATAACAAATTTTCTAGCTAGGTAATAAAATCAATTATTAAAGGGACAATTTATGTAATTGTTATATTTTATTATGGGTATTTTGGTCAAAAAAAAGTTTTCTGATTGGGCCTAAAGGTACTTTTTGAAAAAGCTCCAAAATGGAGTTTCTTCCAAAAATCTGGTTTTAGCTTTCTTTCCGAAATTTTTACTAAATACCCCTATTTCATCTAAAATATTTTTGGAGGGCTAGAAAGTACTTTTTTGCTATCAAAAAGCTTTCCAAATGGGGCCTAACCCATATAATAAATACTAGTTTAAAGTAATTTGAGCTATAATAAGAGGAGCTATGGGGCTCCCATGATGTGCACACGAGCAGGTCCTTGCCACATGGCATAAGAAGAATGGGGCAACTTATGGATTTTGGCAATGAAATCAAACCAAAGTGCTGGCATTGTACGCCACCTTTTACTTTGTGAGCCACAGGTGCAAGCATTTACCATACACGCCTGGGGATCTATGGTTCCTAGGGTTTTGAGTAACCCGAGATACTTATTTTCAAAATACAATTTTCTGAAAAAGAGCTTGGCAGCACCTTTGTTTGCAAAACATAAATTTCCTAATAATTTCTTTATATATATTTTTTAAAAGGGTTTGGCAGCACCTTTGCATTTCTAAGATAGACTGGTCATTGATGCAGTTGGAGCAAGCATTAGAGTTCACTTCTGCATCTATCAGATTCTTAGCAATAGGTTGGCATGTCCTTGGAGCATCAATAGGTAAGAGGGCACAAATTTCTAGATTTCAGTTCTTCAGCCTTATTAACAAATTTGGCTCTCCACTTCTATGATCACCATAAGATAGCATGGTATGGTAAACTATGATCATATCATCCAGGAGAAGTCAGAGATTCAGTCAACCTTTGCTAAGGTTGACAATGGGTTTAGAGCCAAAAATGTGGCCCGAAGGGGCCTCATTGCTGTTAGATGTGGATATATTTACAGGGCTTAACGTTTCCACGGTTGAGCCCGGCACCGAATTCCTTCTTCCTTCACCTATACATCCACTAGCATCCATATGTAAAACATCACAAACCTGAAGTGGAACTGATTGGGCCATTTTCCAGGAGTTGGGGTCTGAATGGTTAGCCACCAATAAGCCATCTAGTCTAATGCCCTGTTTGTCTCCTCGTAGACATGAGTAGCTTCGAATGAGCTCAACATGGTGATTATCCTCCTCAAATTCTCTAGCATGTGGTGAGAGACATTAAGATCCATCAAATACCTTCGAAAGCACTTCAGTGAAAACACTTGCTTTCTCTCTTTTATGCCTACTAGGAGGAAAAACGAAAGAGAAAAATAATGGAATGGAAATTAGGTCCGCAATGATTCAATGTTAAGACCTAACCTTGGCGACCACCCAAGGATTTCTGGCCGAAGCCTAAGCTCTATCTTCAACTACCTCAAACCGGAGTAGAAGATGACCCTTGAAGAGGGCAATCATCTTAAACTCTAGACCATCGTCTCATTCTTCCTCCCCTTCTATGCATCACCTCTTTGTTACAACTTGTCATAGCATTCTTGCTTAAGTATTGTATATTGATATGGTGGAAAACAAGCTTAATAACATGGCAGGACTGGACTTGCCCTGCTCAGAACTAATGTGGTACTCGACAGTCGAACTTGGTCTACCTTGAGTAATATAAGGCTCAAAATAAGCAGACTAAGAACGACTGACCTCTGAGATTACACATTACCCGATGCAAAATTCTGCAGCTCGAACAAATAGCCATTCAGCTCGGGCCGACCTGAGTCCTCTAATCTCAAGCAGCGGCTTTCTACTCTATACAGAAGTACACTCCCTTCATCACATCGATGATTAAAGATTACTATAATGGTTCCAAGTGGTTATGCCGTATCTTCAGGCGGTAATGATATGATCATAGATGGTTATGGTACGACTCTATTTTGTTACAACATGACCCTCAGAAAATTCTAGACTTCATGATTATATATAGACTTAGAATCCCTTTATGAAAAGTATGACGACAACATATAGCATCACTATGACTCTTTTATCCTCTCTTTTCAAACACTATTATCCCAAACTCCCCTCTTCGACTTAAGCATTGGAGGGTCTGACGGGAGCCAATCTAGCAAGTCCCAACCGATTATTGTTTTGGAGATCGATGGAGGCGATCCATATCATCGACTCAAAGATTGGCGGCAAAATATATGTTAGAAGGAAAAAAGAAAATTTCCATGTGGGAGCTATAAACAGGCATCTGCATGAGACCGGATAGCTCGATTGCCACTAAAGAAGTCGGAAAATCATTATCCAACATCTCTTCCTTGTTGCCTGTAGACATTCTAAAGACATGCCAACCTACTGCTAAGAATTTGATGGTGGTGTTGAGGCAAAACTAAATAGTTATTCTTGTAATTGTTATAAATGATCATGTTGTTTTGGTACTGTAGAGATGCTGCCAAGTCTTCTTTCTTGAATAATTCTAAGCAAATTATGAGAAAAATGGACCCTGATATTTGTTGCATTTCAGAGACAAATAATATTGGGTAACTCAATCATCCGAGCATGGTGCTGCTTTGGTAATCATTGGAACTTTGGGCAACCCTATGGAAGGCTTTTGCGCATTGTAGTTTTTGGAAAAGGCTTTTACGCAGGTGAATTATTTCAACACTATTAAGGATTCAGCCATTTGTTTGATTTCATTACCAACTTTTAATCCTTGGGTCTTAGATGTAGCATTTTCCAATTTTTGTGGCTCTCGATGATGCTTATTCCAGCATTTGGCTTCAAGTGCAATTTCTCTCTACTTGCTTGGTCAGAGAAGAAAGATGGAAAGGAATTCATGGAGGACCAAACTAGAGTGCCAAGTTTTCTTAAGGAATAATAGTTTATTACATTTAGGATATTTTGGATTCCTTATACTTGGAGTAACCATAGGCATGAAAGAGCTAGAATGCAGTGTAAATAATATTCTAGAATCCATGAGAAAATGAATATATTGTCATTAAGTGGCATGCATCATGCTGGGCGATTGGGATGAGATTTGACAACAGTTATTGAATCTCCTTAATCAAAACCTTTAGTTCCCAGCTGCTATTAGCTTTGCACTTGAGATATTGTAGTGTGATAGCCTCTGAGCACCAAGGAGCAGTAGTTTCCCATGATCATTTTGCAGCTCGTAAGACTTTCGAAGGTAGCTCCTGCATTGCTATCAGTGACGGAACCATTGAAATTGAGCTTGATAACATGGTGGTGGGGGGTAGACAAGAGACTAAAAAGATTGTCAAAACTACATGAGCCATTGCCACCCCAGCACCCCATTGTTGATGAGTTAGTCATAGTAGCTTGGACGAATTCAAAAGATAGTCGAATGTTACTTTTCACTAGCTTATCAGGAGTGGTACGTTTCCCTAGAAGATCTGCTCTGGATGCACCACAAGAATCACCAAGTGTAGAACAAGACTTTCTTCTGAATCATAGGAATCCTCGAGCTGGATATGGTGATTTAGGAACTCTTGCAATGACTACGAAGCATTACGAAGATGGATGAACTAAGAGAGAAATGATCATACTTGATGCACCATGGTGCAAGAGATTAAAATGAGACCAATATCCTTAAGCTGATGATTACAGAAATCACACCCGAAATCTTGGTTGCCAAGAGGAAACCTTCCAACAAAACATTTGAACTCGAGGTACAACTGGAAATTTACAAATCCATGGAAAGGATGACACTGCTTGGATTGAAAAGAGAGTTTGATCATCCTGTAAAAGTCCTCTGCTTTCACATTTTGCCTTGAGTTAGTAACCCAACAGAGCCGATCAATGCACTCAACTGTAGGAATTGCCATGCCCAATACTTGTGCACTACCTTGAAAAGGACGACCTCATTTGAATTGGTGAGATACCATTGCTTTTGGTCCGTAATAAACTCAGCTACCTTCATATTATCTACAATACTTCGGGGGCAAAGAAAGTCAATTAAGAGGAATATCATATAAGGTAGGAATCACTAAATATGTTGATTGACTGTCCATTACCAAACTTCTATTCGAAGTTAGTTCCAATCACTATTCCTGTAGTAATCATTCCAAAGACCATGAAACCTATATTTGCAGCGGACCAACTGGATCCAGAGGCTGATGGGATTGAGTAGCAGATGACTGGCTGCTTTTCCAAACCTAGCAATGTGTTGGCTTCATAGGTGTTGGAGAACAAGTCCGAGCTTCCATGCATCCTAGTTGAAGTAGGCCGAAATCGCACATTTGTAGGTCACAATACTCCTAGGTGAGTTCCAGACTATAGTTAGGCCAGTTAAGAGGGATACAAGGTGGCAATAATTGATTCACAAGTGTTCAAAAGAGAGAACATTTTATAAAACTAGGTCAAACTTGCAATGTTAAGTGTAGTACAGTGCATATCAATCCAAAAGATAGCTTCACTTTGATTAGCATAGAATGAATTTCAATCTTAAACCATTCCACTATATCTAATACTTTCCATCACCATCTGAATTTTCTTAATCAAAGCTTGGATGAGGAAGTTATAGGAAAAATATCGAAGTGGGGTTAATATAGTTGAGGATTAAAAATTTGATAATAATGGCAAAACTATCAAGTAGTTGGATAATAGTTAGTATGCCATCCGATTTATTCTGATGGCAATAAACCCATCTTCAAATCCAAATTGAGTCACGGAAGCATTGAAATCATTGTGATTTGAGCTCTGATGACAACTTTTATGTAAAACTTTAAATTGAAGTTTTTCTTCAGCAGACTTTTTTTTATCTTTTGAAAAACAATATAAAATATTTAAAAAAAAATTATCAAACAACTCAAAATCATCCCAAAAAAAAAACTTTTGCCGCTCCAAAAGCCATGTCAAATGAGACCTAAGCCAACATAGCAAATAGAGATGGAACAAAATAAAAATCCTCCGAAGCCGACAACCCCTACCATATTAACCTCTAGAAAATAAAATCGGCAAAAGTTTTCTCATTAGCAGTACCCTCAATCTTGACGTTAATAATTACATCAGCTATGCTCACTTAAAGTTACCTAAAGCTGAAATCTAGCAATGCTCTTTGGCTATCCTGCAGGCAACAAACATGTGGAAGGGTCCTTCAAAACTTAAATATGAGGATACGCAAATGTCATCCCAATCAAATGGCTTGTGTTACAAAGCTCTGCCACGAGGTTTACAGAATCACGGACGTACCATAAAGAGAGCTCAACAAGGCCCCGCATGCACATTTCCCAGGCATTTTTGCAACCGTCGCAAAGTTTTTGAGAAGGATCATCTCCTCACGTCTACGAAATCTGAGCAGTGATCTACAGAATCAAAATTCACAAACTAGCATTAATATGATCTGAAGAGAATTCTTGCTTTTCGGAGGATGACACTTTTTTTGGAGCCTAACTATGACAAGGAAATGCTAAACATATCGACTGCCCTTAACATATGAGCATTTTGAACCAGGATATGGAATGTTCATACGCTGCATCCTGTAATTCATCAGAATGGAGGGTCTACCCCTCACTTTCCAAGCTTATAGAGGCCTCAGCCAACGGCACCATCATCATCCGCTAGTACTTTGTGATAAATATATACTATCTGACCCCAACAGTGGCTTTCGCTTACCAAGGGAAAAAGGAAATCACAATACAACAGCTTAAGAGCATACACATATAAACCTTCAGTGATCCGAGGGGGAAAAGTGATGCCAAGCTAATTGAGTGCTTATTGTCATTAAAAACTTCTGTTGCTGCAAGAAGGAAATACAAAACTCTGATGGATTTAAATCATATTTTCATCAAGCAAAAGTGGTGCTTCCACAGACTATAATCATAAGAGGAAGAGAATCAAGCCTGCAGTGGGAAAGATTTCTGAGTTGAATATGCAAAAATTTGCCTTCATCATTAAAGCAATTCGTCCATTGAGAACCTTTTGCAGTAGAACTAAAAAAAGAAGTTTTTTTTCATTAATCTTTAAAACTGATGTCAAAGGGCAAAAGCACCTATTAATAAGAAAAAGAGCACTTGCGCAGTATCTCCACATTCAACTTCCATTTGGATGGTAGACCAAATTGGACTACCTTCAACAACCTCTCCCAAGCCTACCTTGAGATACAAATCTAAGCGCACAGATTCTGACTGCATATATATATATAGCTGGTAATGATAATGAGAGTTACTGAAGAGGTGAAGCAATTACCAGAACAGATATCTTCTGTAACACACAAACCATAGAGCACGAAACAAAGTAGTAGTACCGAAAGGTATGTTTGGAGGTTAGTGGTTGGTCTCCGAGGTCGGAGCATATGAAAAACCATCCTTTGTGGCAGCAGCAGTAGCAGGTGCAGGAGGCGCACCAGTAGGCGTGAAGCTTGCAGTTGCAGCTGATGATGGATTGGCTTGATACATAACAGGATTGATCAGAGGGGCAGCACCATTTGAGGTAGCGGTCGGTGGAGCCCCTGAAGCTGGAGGTGCCAATGTAGGAGGTCTAGGAAAGTTGTTCATCTGCATTGGCATA
Organism: Phoenix roebelenii; assembly: GCA_025769935.1. Classification (NCBI taxonomy): domain Eukaryota; kingdom Viridiplantae; phylum Streptophyta; class Magnoliopsida; order Arecales; family Arecaceae; genus Phoenix; species Phoenix roebelenii. The sequence goes on along the minus strand of JAOXJJ010000263.1, from coordinate 16,064,439 downwards.
GAAGTTGCACCAGGTGGCATAGCAGATGGAGGATAAGTTGGAACATTAGGGGCAACACCATAACCTGCCAATGCCCATACGAATTGAATTATGTCACCTGACATATACTCAGATGATATCTTGATATATACATCCATAAATTATACTAGTAGCTCATGCATAAAAAAAAACACGGAAAAAGGTGTCTGAAGGCAGATTCAAGGAGGAAAGAACAGAAGAATGCTTGTAAAGTTGGAGAAAAAGAAAGAACATCAAAATTTCCTTAAAGATGCATAATTTTCTACATTCTTTTTTATTTATTCCCCAATTTTAATGCAATTTTCTTGCCTTAGGTGCTCAGTAAAATGTTTGGGTCCCACAAAATTACTATATCTAAAAAAAAAAATTCTAAGAAAATCAAACATGACTTACCAAAGGCAAAAATAACAAGGACATAATTAGAAAGTGTGCTAAAAGCTCCACCAAACACCAATTAATCTTAAAATAACAGCAAGAAATGTCTGAGCATATCATGCCTTCAAATATGTTGTTTGTAGCTCCAATGCCGACTCATGTCAAAGAAAGAACATCAAAATTTCCTTAAAGATGCATAATTTTCTACATTCTTTTTTATTTATTCCCCAATTCTAATGCAACTTTCTTGCCTTAGGTGCTCAGTAAAATGTTTGGGTCCCATAAAATTACTATATCTAGAAAAAAAAATTCTAAGAAAATCAAAAATGACTTACCAAAGGCAAAAATAACAAGGACATAATTAGAAAGTGTGCTAAAAGCTCCACCAAACACCAATTAATCTTAAAATAACAGCAAGAAATGTCTGAGCAAATCGTGCCTTCAAATATGTTGTTTGTAGCTCCAATGCCGATTCATGTCAAATAGAAACTTAGATATTAAATAATAATATGCAAATAAAGCATATCGCAATTGAAATTAAACATGATGCCACAACTAGCCCTTCCAATGCCTACATGAAAGATTGTACCATTAACTATACCGACTCCTAGGGCTGCTGGGAATTTGAACCCAAACCTACCAGCATAACCCCACACTGGTCAGGTACAGGTTATGCAAGAGAGACCTGCTGATGAGTTGTGGTCATATTCAGGTCAACATGCTGAAGCCATCAAGTCAGGATCCGGTCACCATGCTGAACTCGTTCATTCACCATTTATATTTATTAAATATATAGTTAATCTAAAAAAATGCTAGATACACAAATCCCTAATTCCTCCTTTCCATCTTATCTCTTCTTCTCCTTCTTGTCTCTCTCTTTTCCTCTCCTCATTCCACATCTCCCTCTCCTCAACTTCCAGATCCTCTCTACCAGCCATCTCCTCTAGTCAAGTCCATCTCCCAATCCCAGTACAAAGCCTTGGATCTACTCAAGGACAATCCCAACAGTGAGATACATGCCGTGAGCTATTGTAGAGGAAAGCATAGCTACCTAGGTCACTGGGTGCCATGAATCAAAACTTATGATGCCAGATAGCTTGGCATGAAAGCTAGGGGGAGGATGGGATCAATTCTTAAGTTGCCCTCAGCATGGGGGCTGGTGAGAGGGTGACAACAACGCTGGATCATGTCATTAGTGGCAAAAGAACCAACAAGAGGGAAAGACCAGTGCTGGATCTAGTCAATGTTGGGCCAACAAGTGTAAAGTCAGCATTAGAACAGGTTTAGCAGGATAAATTCTATACACCATTGGAAATCAGGAAGATGAGGCAATGAGGAAGAAAGCAGTCATCCAGTACGCAGGTCAGATATGGGCCGGCATGGTCAACTCACTCAAAGGGTCTGACTTACTACCCCAACTCAACTGCACATTCCCACCCTTCTTCCCACCCAGTCCTGCCAAAAAAAGCAAATAAAATTCAATAAAAAGAAGCTGTATCCTGCAAATAGAATTAGCCCATTGCTCTTCAACATGTTATATTAATTATTCATAGAAAAGCAACCTGTTTAATTCCTATTGTAAAATCTGTAAATTGAATTCCACCACCCTAAGATAATCTTCTCAACTAATTCCAAAAGATTATGCAATCAGATCTTATAGAAATGACGCATTTCCTTTCTTATTCCAAACATGCCATTTAGTAACTTGGAAGACTTAAATATTTAAACAAAACATTATTATTTGATGATGTAACTATCCCAACAAGGAAAACAGTATGAAATTATGAATACCTTTAGCCAGAAAGTAAGACAGGCCTTTCAGTCTCCAGAGTTGTGATGGGGACTCAATAGTTTCTCATGATGAACTTAAAGGTATACATGTTAATGTTGAAAAAAGGATGTGTAATCAAAATAAAACAGGCAGCACTAGGAGATCTATCCAGTCAAAGGAAAAGGGGATTCTGGTACAATTGGCCAGGTGGATGTTTTATATTGTGGTTCTCTCCTGAGGAAGCAGGATCAATGATTTAGTAGCATAACTTCTATTTCCTGAGCTCCTCTCTTTCTGTATTTTGGAGATGATTCCCACAAAAAAATAAAGTTGAGACTCCACTAGATAGTAATTATTACTAAACCTAGTAAATTAGAATGAAATCATTTGTTATCGCATTACCCTACAAAATCAGGCTTTGAACTAAGAAAACCCAAGGTTGGAAAATCAGCAGATGTGATCACATCCACAATCCAGTGGGGCAGATTTTCACCCTGGACTAATGCAAAAACCACAAGATTGGGAGATAATGAGAAAAAGATCCCTTGTATCTTCTTACTAAATCCTGGCTACCCACCTCCTCAAATATCAAAAATGGTGTTCTGCCTTCAACAAAATCATGCTCTGTTATTACCATGACATAAAAGTTATCCTAACTCAGGGCTCCTATGGAATGCATGCAGGCTCCCTCATATGATAGTATTCCCAATCCCCCTACAAATCTACAACATTATTCTAGACAGGCTATTAGGCTCGCTTATAAAATGCTACGAGCAAGTAACAAAAAATTACATTAAAAGTTCAACCCAAACTTGGTTGAAGGCTTGTTTACAAATGAATGAGTTCTAAAATTGATATAACAAAGCAACCTACCATGATGGAATATAATTCTATTAAGTTTGCAGTCAACTATGAAAAAAGAACATGAATACAGGATAAAGATACGACTCGTTATGGATAAGTGGATACAACAAATTGAGAAAAAGTACGGTATGATGTGGCTAGGATATGCAAACGAGTATGCATGTGTGTGTGTGCGTGCGTGCGTGCGTGCGTGTGTATATATATATATTTCATCAAAAAAGAGTATGTATATATATGTTTGTGTATTTTACACATACATGCATGCATATATACATATACACACATATATATATGAATCTAAAAAAAGATAGAGCATGGTAGGCAATTGAAATAACATAGCCTATACTTCATATTTTACAAATTAGTCATCATTCAAATTTGTAAAACATAACCCATATTTCATATTTTAAAATTAATATCATGGATAGAAAACTGACCTTTCCTCTCATGTTTGGAAGTATCCAAGAAGCATCCAGAGTATTGTTTTAATTTTGAAAAATAGACACTTAACAAAAGTATCGGGCCCATATCTGAAAAGTATCTAACTAGCATTGATATCTGAAAACTATCCGATATGATCATGGCATGTGTTTCGAAGTATCCATTTTTCATTGACAATTAAAGTTGCCAATACTAGGTACAAGTTGTATAATAAATTCTTCAAGTCATAATAAGAACAATACATAGTTAAATTTGCTCTCATTGATCCCATAAGCATAGCTGTCATGACCATTTTAAATTTCATCCACAACAGATCATTTTTCGGTCTAGAAATACATAAAAAAATGAGGACAATTATTCTGAAATTGTCTTGATAGTATGATGCAATGTCTTCTGTCTCGGTACCGGATCTCGTACCGGTACCATCCTATTATAGTGCCGGTACGTGGTACGGTACGGTAAGGTTCAACGTACCGAGTGTCGGTACAGTACGGAACGGTAAGGTTTGATGTTTTGAGTGTCAAAACGGTATGGTACCAAGTACCGTACATTTGCTACAGTTCAGTATCAACCGGTATAACAAACCTTGGTATGATGATATCTTAAGAGTATTTCACAACTTTACCATGTCACAACCTCTAGCTATGTGATTTACTTATTTCAGGTGAAACTACTAGTTTTTTTAAAAGATTAGGTACAAGGGAACTTATTTCATACAAGAAAAAAATGGATTTACCCTCATTGTCAACAACCCTATTCTAGAAATAAGATTGCAAGTTTGACCAGAATTTTATTCCAGACACAATTATTCAACTATAGCATCTGAAATCAATTGGAAGTTTCTTGGTCTTCTTTTAAAACAATCAAGGCGTATCTCCTTGTGGTTTAGAAGTGCCAAATTGAAGAGGCTTTTGCTGTAGCCTTAATAGTACAAAATTTCATTGTGTGTCAGGTTTAATAGCTGGTACTCAAGAGAGAAGCTTTTCACTATGGCGCCACCTTCTATTGCCACAAAATCACAGTCGTATCTCCATATTATACGCATGTAAAAATATACAATTATATGTGTGCATGTGTGTACACGTGCGTGCACATATGCATATATGTATATCTATATACATATGTATATAGATGTTTATATCTTTACCCTATATATAAAAGCGGGATGGGAATCTTTTATCATCCTCCACTCACACTTTTTGTTTGGCCTTTACATCATATTAATTGCTTGATCCCATCCTCTCTCTCCCTGTCTCCCTCATCCGACACTTCAGTGCCACAACTTTTCATCCCATGCTTCAAAATAATGGCTGTTATAATGATTTGGCTCCCCTTCATTATATTTATATTATATCTAATATTGAGACAAAATATGATGGGTAACAGGTTATTTAATAATTTCACTAGTATTTTGGCTTCCATTATGCGGCATGTTCACTATTTTTTCAAAATAATTTTTTCTAAATTCATTTTTTCAAATTTTCCATCCAAAAAGATTGGTACCATCTGAAGACATTTTTTTATCAAGCAATAATTTATACAATAATATTGTTATTTGTACTACAACATTGTTATAGTGACCTTTATAATAGTTATTACTTCAATATTAAATAACTTTAAATCTCACACAATGGGGAAAATACCGATTTGTCATAACTGTATTCTTTTTTTCCTTTTAAGCGAGACAGAGAGGGAGGGAGGGAGACCCCACCATACTAAAATTACCCAAGTTCAAATTTTTGTAAAATATATGCAAAATGCCTTACTTCTGCATGCATGTATTTTGCATGTTAAAGACAATTCAGAAAGTATGACCCGGCCAATCACAAAATGGGGGCAGCCAGATCATCTAGAGTATTCCAAACATGAAACAAATGAGCATTCATATTTCTCAAATCACAGTGTTATCAGCACAATCAAGCAATAGAAGAAACCAGCAAAATTAAATCAACACACCGGCAAATGGGCGTGGCAAAACAGGAGGCCTAACTCCTGGTAGCAATGGTGAGGTCATAGGCGCCTGAGAAGATGCCCCAGCAGTCAAGATAGGTGGGGTTAAAACTGGAAGGCGGGGCCTCTGAGGGTTTCCTGGGAGGGACATCAGGTGTTGGTTAAAAGTTGCACCCACTTGGAATGCTGCAGCCTGCCCAAGATGCTCTTTAATTCTTTGATCAATTAAGCTTTGAGTTTGTTGCTCCTCAAATTGTTGATAATATGAACGAACATTTGCCTGAAGTTACACACAAATTCACAAGATACGTTAAGAAAAACAGTAGCAAGAGGGAGGAAACATTTCAAAATAAGGAGGCATTAGAACCTTGTGTTTGTAGCCAGCGTTATGTTGTTTTCTGACCGATGGCTGCACCATTAAGACAGTAAGAAAATGAAAGATCTCATGTTTCACGATACTAAATATAAGATGGTCAAATGCTGGACTACTGCATATGCAGAGGCTCATTTATCTGCTAGGCAGAAAACTAATAGAAGCTAATGAATGATTAATAATAGCAAGCTGGCTAAAAATGGGGTGACATTTTCATTTCGCTCCAAACTGAATGCAAGAGAAAATATATAAGCTTGGTAATGCTTATTGAGCAGAATGACATTGCATAAGTTCTACACTAGAACAAAAAACTAAGAAAAAGCAGAACATTCAAGCCCAAAGTTAGAGAAGCATCATTATTCTTATCATAAAAGCAATGGAGAAAAGAGAAACCTAAAACCAGATAACATAATGACAAGCATATAGCTACTGCCTTACCATTTGAATAAACATAAATAGCGCAACAATCTAAAAAGTGATTATTGTTGTAAATAAGACGATGAATCATAAAAATTAATGTTAAAGAACAAAAACAAGATAAGGATTGCTAAATATACATTATTGATGGTTCAAACTACAAGGCCCAATCCATAATACTAATAGAAAGCTTATTACAAGGATTTAGTGTAGATTTAATAAGAACAACACCTTAGAGTAAATGAAGAATCAATTCATTATTTATAAACTTTATCATTGAAGTGATAAGTGTATGTTTGCTTAACTGCACTTTCAAACATGATAACTTCTTCCCAGATCTTCATCAACGAACGACTCATCTAGTTGTCTAATGTTCAGAGCTTCTTTTTGACAGTTATTTTTCAGAGATACAGTTCAAATATATGATTGGTTTTAGATTGAAATAGTACATGACTAGAAAAGATTGAACTTTCCCAAAATTGCTCCAAGATAAAGCCATGTGAAAAGAAAGACAGGCTGCAAGACAGGACTAAACAGCAATGCAACCAAAAGACCATCATCCTAGATGAATCTGGCACAAAAAGCAGTGCGACAGCATATTCATGATCTCAAACCTAATCCATTTCTATCATGGAAACTGTTTCCAAACTCTATGGCCTAACTAGTGTCAAAATCATTCACGTACTGTCAAAACCACTCAGCAACTCCGTAGTCCACGCTCAACATCCTATGAGTCCCTTCTGGCCAAAAGGACTAGAAAATGGCATGTGAATGATATTTTGTAACAAATCATTTAAAATTTTCCAGTCAGTAAAAGTAATTTGGAAGAAGAGGATCAGCATACCAAACCTAGGGCTGCACCTCATTCACCTGAATCCTGAATTAATTGGACATGTCTTACAAAAGCTAATTGAATTGCGAAGAGAAGGTGGGGGGATTCCACCGTGTTTCTCCTTTATTATTACAGAAGAAGCCATTGAGCCCTATGACAGGTACATAATTTATTGCTAATAAGAACAGTAAAAGCAATATCTACAAGAGGGCTTGGATCTAACTGTGAACATTTGCAGTCCAAATGATTATCTGCGAAGTCGTAGAAACCTTCTGTTTATGACAAAACTGTAAATGAGTTTCTTTATGAAAACATCTGGCTCCTGCCACATCCATCCTCCTGAAATTTTATTCTGTCAAGCCACAAATATCTTTATCATATTAAACCACACTTACATTTTCATTGCCATCCATCTCCTTCAACCTGCAAAGCATGTGCTTGAGTCTTTTCTTATTTCAAATAGAAAAAAAGGAAGTCCTCTGACTGCATAAGCTCACTCTCATTCGGATTCATCCCAAACAATCAGTCCAAGCTATCTGGTATCACTGAATACTAGCATAATCATAATGGCTGACACATTAAACAAATATGAAAGGGCAATGCATTTATACATCGTCTTGCTTCTCAAATAGAAAAGTTCCTCCAGCTTCCGAAATGGCTTCCCCATATTAGACACTCTTCCTTGTAGATGAGATAGGACAAAACTTTACTTGACAACCATTATTGAACCACAACCACTTACCAAAAACTGATTTAATTCCTTATGAGAACAAATGCCTACTTCCTCCTAAATGTTTACAAACTCTCTCCTGACTACATAATACCCATCCCTCCGAATACGCAGGTATTCATCTAATTGATCAGACCCATTAGTAAATGATAAAAAAATCTTAGACTTCTTTAAATGAAAGGGTATCCATCGGGAGGGGAAAAAAGCCTTCTTATTTTTCTAATCATTGATAACCTATGTAGTGATAGTTAGGGGTGGCAATCGGGTCGGGTCGGGTCGGGTCACATGCAGGTCGGGTCAGAAAATCATAAGTCTGAACCCGACCTGTTTATTAAATAGATCAGAAATTACAACCTGAACCTGTCATATTTAATAAATAGGTAACCCGACCCGACCCATTTAACCTGTTTAATAAACAGGTAACATGTTTGCCCAACCCGACCCGATCTGTTTAACCTGTTTGCCCAACCCGACCTGTTTGCCGAACCCAACCCGTTTAATTTGTTTAGACTTGTTTAACTTGCCCAACCCAACCTGTTTAACCTGCCCAACCCGACTTGTTTTAGACCTGTTTAGACCCGTTTAACCTGTTTAACACGTTTAATCTATTTAGACATGTTTAACCTGCCCAACAGTTAAACGGGTTAAACGGTTTAAACAAGTCAGACATCTAAAATCCATATCCGACCCAATTAATAAACAGGTTAAACGGGTCGATCTGTTTATGACCCGAACCTGTTTAGGCCAAACCCAAACCTGTTTATGGCGGGTCGAATATGGGTCGGGTTAGCGGGTCGGATCATATTTTGCCACCCCTAGTGATAGTCTATCCAAATCCTTAAAATATTTTTTAAGTTCTAGTATTCTTGTGATCACTTTTCTTTGGAAAAATATTTCAATCATATGTTATTGGAAAATTTTAAAACTATATTTGATTGTTACTTGGTACTATCAGTGATTTTGCTGTACCAAAGAGGCACCATAGTATACTACACATCGAAGCCAACTTTTTCGAGTGCGTAACCAAAACCAAATCAAAGAAACAATCCTAGATGATATCAACATGAATAATCAAGGTCAGATGGACCGGTATGAGGAGCTTGTATCAGCCAGGCAACAAGTTTGGAACAGTACTGGACGTACCGTACTAAGCCGAAGTGTATTGACCCATGGAGAGGGAGAGGGAGAGGGAGAGGGAGAGGGAGAGGGAGGAAAAGAGAGAGGAGAGGGAGGGAGGGAGGGAGTGGGGCTTATGGAGAGGGGGGAAAGGGAGATGGAAAGGGAGGCAGAGAGAAAGAAAGAGGAAGGGAAGGATAAGGGGGGATTACGGAGAGGGAGAGAGGGAGAAGGACGGGAAGGGAGAGAGAGAGGGGGGAGGCTTACCTCGAGGGTGAGGGCGCCACAACATCAAAGAGGGAGGAGAGAGTGTGAGCTAGAGAGTCCTCTCGAAGGCTCTAGAAGATTCCATCAAAGTACGGGTGGGGGATGGATGAGGGTTTTATAGACCAAACCAACCTGGTAAACCGAGCTGTCCTAATTTGGTGTCAGTTCGGTTCAATATGGGCCAAAACGCATGGTTCGGTGAATGTTGTGCATAATAGTACTCTTGCTCTTGGTGGTTCTATTATTTTTTAATTCTTATAACAAAAGTACCAACTAAAGCCTCGACCATCAAGAGCCACAATGTCCATGCACAACTCTGAGTTTCAAGGTAGTTCTGCCACAGTAGATCCATGACAAGGCTCCTCCATGCCACTACATTATCTTGCTCCTCAAGCTGAGATTTTAATGCGCCACACCACTTCCACAATCAAGCATCACATTCAAATGTATTGACTCCCACTGCACCCACAATTAGACCTGCTTGTCAGGCGGGCTAGGCTAGGTTCGAGTCAGGCTCAGCTCTAGGTATGAATAAAATTAGCCAGATCAGGCTTTGGTTCGGCCTGGCCTTCAGACCTACTTCCTAGGATCGAGCTCAGTAGCTTTGGGCTTTGGACTAGGCCTCGAGCTTTTTGGACCGTGTGGGCTGGGGTAACGAGAGACAAGTTGTAAGGCTAAAAGAGTCAAACCAAAGAGGAGAAGAGAGCTTTCTGAGATGTCAAGATGCAAGGGTTTGGGGAATGGCGGTGCGAAGCGCCACTGCAAGGTCCTCCCTCCTCTGAGACAACATCCATGGCGTCTTACATGGCGAAGCAGCATGAAGCGCATCAACGACCTCATCAACAAGGAAACGAGAGGTGCCCTCAAGATCTTCCTTGAAAATGTCACCAGTGACACCATCACCGACACCGAACATGCCCACTCAAAGATTGTCACTGCCATGGATGTCGTCTACACCCTCAAGCACCAGGGTCGTACCCTCCATGGCTTCACATCCTTGCTACTCTTGGATCCCATCTCCTCCCACTATCGATTGCAATCCAACCTAATGTTGTCGCAATCCAGCAAACCCAAACCAGTTTTCCATCATCCCCACCCCTCAATGCCAAACCCTAGAATGATTTAGAGAGAGAGAGACGAAGGCAAAGAAAAAGGAACTCGAGCTTTGTGATGGAAGAGGTTGCTGTGATAAGGAGATGCCATAAATTGACATCGAAGTGGGCTAGGGCATCAAAGTGGGATAGGGTGAGGTGAATATGATATATATACTATTTCTATATAGATTACGGGCTCGGGCTGGGTCGATGTAAACCCGAGCCCAACCCGTTTAATAGATGGGCCCAGATTTTGGGCCTGGTCCAGCCCATCGAGCTTAAAACCTAGGCCCAAGCCTGTCCAAAATGCTTTGAGCTCATGTTGGTACCCGATTTTTGACTAGGTCTACTTACAATGTGCTACTATAAGTCATGAATGCTCTCTATACGCAAGAAAACCATGTCTAAAACTATTGGTTTTTAAACATATGCCATGTCTATCTTTGTATATGAGGAAACTATGTCTAACACTTGCTTCTTTAGGTCCTATCATTTTGATTTATCATCATATGAGGATATTAGCAGATTATGTGGATGAACCTCATAGTAGTTTTGAGTGTTTGAACATGTCAGATAGCTAAGTAGCTCTTCACGGAATCTGTATCATAACTTCCTCTCATAATATTGGAAGATTCACAGGAGAGAAGTAGTATGAGAGGTTGGCACAATAAACATGGATCAGTAAGTCAGATTTACTTGCCTTGTTAATGGGAAATAAAAAGAAGAAAACTCCAACAGCCCCAAGTATATCAGAAGAATGAGCTCTTCTATTTACATCGAATATATCAAACTTTGAAAGGAGTTTGTCCTCTAACTGTGTTGAAATGTCAAACATTGTATTTGCAAACTTAAGAAAGAAATGTAGAGCCCACTCTAATTGAAGACACCCATCTCACCTCAAATTCTAATCAAATCATCCTTAAGTGCTTCTTTATCTAGAACCCAAAAACTTCTAACCATTTACAATGCAGCAAGTATCAACAAACTGCTGCTCAATCAAAACTTAGACAATTGGAAACCCTGTTTGATGGTATTTCACAGACTTAAAACAAAGCCTTGGAACCTTCCATTTCTACAATCTTTATTGCGTTGAATTGTATTATCAGAACGACCTTCAAGCATCCTCAAGCATGGCATTTATCTAGCTCCTCTTAAAACTAGAACTAAATAGTTTATAAATATTTATTCTTAAAGCAGAGTTTCATGAACAAGACCTTGACCATGAAATGCAGTTCCTAAACATTAATCCACAAACTTACGGCAATGAACAAGCCATTTCAATAACCCATGAAATTCTTCAAAGCTCCAGCCGCCACATGCTGCAGGTCATTCAATTAGTCCTTTATTCTCATATATGACAAGTTTTTAAGTCATGCATAAACTTGCTGACAACAACTTCCTCTCTGCGAATAGTATAACAACTTCAAATGTTATTCGATAATGCATAGTTTCTTAAACACATACTTGCAAGCTAGACTATGCAAGGGTCGCAAGTAAACAAGAGTGACAATTACTGTTAACAAATATGATCCAAATCGAGTCACTGCAAACTGCTCAGATTTTCCTCAACAATTAGGAAACTCTTATCAAAGGAAATAGAGAAAAAAGTAAGGTAATTCTTCATTAACATATCATACCTAAAAAACCATGCCTACTCGTCAACAAAAGGGGAAAAAAGAGCTAAATGGGAGGAAAACCTTAAATAACCATTCTCTTATGCTTCCACTCCGAAAGGAAGAGCAATAATTGTCTCTAGCAAACCACTCCGAAAGGAAGAGCAATAATTATTTTTCACTTTCTTGCAAACCTTTATATAACCATTCTCTTATGCTTCCATTCAAAAACATAATGTGGCAAATCCAAAGTTTATTAATTTCCACCTATCCATAAGAAAAGATTCCATGATTTCCAAAGCAACCCACATATTACAGATAAATATAGAAGACATCTAAACTAGCCATCAAAAATCAAAGAAACCTAAATTGAAAAAAAAAACACTGAGGTGTTAATTCATCAACCATCTCATCAGCAAAATAGATAAATAAATAAAATCCGTGCAAAATATCCAAAAAAGTTATAAAATACTTAGCCTTTTGCATTCAAAAGGCGATGTTTCAAAGACAATAATCATGAACACCACTACTAAACTCCTCAAAACAGCTACAAACCACACGCTTTTCGGCTATTATCATTTCCACTAAGGTTACAACAGAGGACCCAAACATCAAGAATTAAACAACATATAACAACAAGAACAGTAACTGCGGGAAAATAAACGGAATGAGAAGCCACACACGCGAAAAAAAAACTTACCGAATCGTGAGTGAGATAAGTGTCGCAGTAGTCGCAATAGTATCTGAAAAACAAAAGGGGAAAAAAAAAGCCAGAGAATATAAGAATTTTGGGCGAAAGATTCGAAGACGACGGGAGTGGGAGAAGCGATCGCATTACCGAGGCATGGCGAGAGGCACGGATCGAGCTCCTCCCTTTGAGATCAAATTGAAAGCGAACAGGGGGCGAATCAAGGGTTTGGAGACGATCGCCCACAAGTGGAAGAACCCTAGTTTTATTTTGGGTGGCCGGGCTGGCGACGAAGGGATGGCCGAGAGAAGAGAAGGAAGCAGTGCGCCACTAGGCTGTCAGCGGAGATCGCCGCCGGGAACCAGATGGCGGCCGCGTTGGGGACGGCGATGATGTCGCCAGAGAGAGCGGGGTGGTGGGGAAGTGCGCGGGGTAAGACGTCGATCTCTTTCTCTCGATCTGATTTATTTTTAGCTCCGGGTACAGCCATCTAAGCCGACACTGCCTGAGCCGACATTGCCAACCAGAGCAACAAACACGAAAAGCCGAAAAAAAAAAAAAAGCACGCCTGTTTTTTACTCTTTTGTAAGCCCAGTTATGCATAAAGATATACAAAACTCGTTTGGTTTACAAAAAAAAGAGAAGAAAGAAATTACGGCCAATAAAAAATAAAAAATATATTTTATATTTAATTAGAGTTTTTGAATAAAAAATAGAAAAAATAATTTTTTTTATATTTTATGAAAAATATATAAAGAACATAGTAAACTCACTTTCTCATGAACTAGAAATTATGGTTTTTTTTTACCAAAAATATTTTTAAATCATTATAATTTTCTTAGCTATTTTAATTATTAATTTTAAACAATTAAAAATATTATTAAAAAGTATCATAATATAAAAAAGTTATAATAATTTTAATACAAAAGTATACTAATAACTATTAAAATTTACCAAAATATAAAAAAAGTTGTCTTATTATTAAAAATTTCTAGCACTCTAAGAACTCAATCCAATAAAATTTTTTAATATTTACATTTAAATATTTTTGATATAAAAATATTTTAAATGTTTTAGATTTAAAAAATTAAAAATATTAAAAATTATGCATGTGATGTTTTATAGGTATTTTACACAACTTTGTTAAGGGCATAATAGGTATTTTATATATTTTTAGAAAAATAGATGCTCTGCCAAACATAAGTCACTCTGAAAAGTTTGTTTTTCATGTCGTTTTTTTATGATCAATCAAGCATGCAAAAATCATTTTCTTAGTTATCATATATCCAGACATCAGCTTTCTAAAAAAAATATTTCGGTGAGATAAAATTATTTCCGCAAACCAAATGAATCCACCAAGTAAATACATCTGGATATTTCAGTAAAAGCAAAATCTAACAACTTTTGTGGAAATTCAGGGATCCAGGTGACTTTGCCGCCATGGCAACTACAAAATCGATAAGCAGTCCGCTAGCAGTGCATAGCATTGAAGTTAATAGCTACAAAGCTGAGGCTCCATACAATAAGAAGCAGGAGATGATAGTCTTCCATGTCAAACTAGTATGTAACCCGCACAGCATGGCAGGGTTTACTTGAAATAGGAGAAAAAAATGATACCTTATCAACATATATTTTTTATAATAAAAATAATAATTTCTTTTAGTAAATGAACTTACATTAGTCTTATTGCTCATAGCATATCGCCACGATCTTGTACAGATTGGTTCTGAGCAGAAGAGAGCTGGGGGCATTCAACCCCAGTGTCTGGATTGGCAAGTGGACAAGACGGTGGATCATGTTCTATTCTAGTATGTGTGGGCTAGGAGGTCTGGAGGCTCGTCGAGATTTCGCAGAATGCCTGGAGTCGGATGGAGTCTTTCCTATAGGCAAGTTGTCGATGGTCCGGCACACCCCAAATGCATTGGGTGGCCATTGGAGCGACCTGCATAGCTTACTAAATATGGTTGGCAAGAAATACTTGAACTTTTGGTGAGAGCAGTCCGTCCCCAAGGTTCGTCATGGAGCGTGCTTGGGTAGAAAAGCAGAGATCACTCATTCAAGCTTAGCACATAGGCCTTTGATAGCTCGGGATACTTGGGGGGCCCGTTTTGCTCAAGTAAAGCCTTATATGGTGTTCTTCACCTGGGAGGCCCCACCTCCAAGCTTTCTCAAGGTCAACTTCGATGGATCCGTGCTAGATGGTGGTAGGAGAGGAGGTGTTGGGTTTGTCATTAGGGACCCAAACTCTAGGATAGTGGCTGCTAGATTTTCGATATCTCAGTTTCTGGAGTAGAGCTGCAGATGGCTTGGGCTAGCCTGAGCCATGCTCGATGCATGCTACAGGCCAGCTTGATTATATTGGAGGGTGACACAGCCACCGTGATTAGCTGGAATCAGAGTGGCCCGAGTGGCGGTGGAGGGGGACACCCCTACTTCAGGATATTTGGACTATAGTAAGTGACGTTGTGGCCTTTCAGGCTAGGGATGTATTCAAAAAGGCTAATGAGGCTGTGGACTCGGTGAATTCTTATGTGGCCTGTCACTCTGGGGGTACCCTGTGGGCCAGAGAGGGGGAGTTGCCTAAAGCACTCCGAAACTTATTATTTTTTGATTTTATTGGGTATATCCATACTCAAACTGTATGAAATGCCCACTCTAGCAAAAAAACTATGAATAGTCATGATAACCTGTTCATTTATCAGGATACGATCAACGCTCGATAGTTGGTTGTCCATGTTGGGATTTATTCAATCCCAAATCCTTGCTAGCCTGACTTTTATTCTCCAATTGCATTTGTCCAGCGATAAATGCGGCAGCAAATTGTATTCCATATCTCTTGTTATTCTGGTTAAAAATATGTATATAATAAGATATGCATACGCGCACTATGAAAGTAGACAAAAAAACAATGATGTTTGATAATTCATAATATATTAATATGTAGTAAAGAATTACCTGAATGTAAGTCGAAAAAAATTTCTCGATAAATAATATTTTTTGTATAATTATGAAGATTATATTAAAATCTTAAGCTCCATATGTAATGTAACTCGTGAAAGTGAAACATAAAGCTGACCATGAGCAAACACTAGCCTAGGTAGGTATAATCCTATTGTTTTCAATGTTTGATCTTGACTTTTGTTAATTGCCATGGCATAGCAAAGTCTCACTATACATTGTCTTCTTTTGAAAATAAGCGACCATTTTGGTTTTGTTACTTACATAATAATACATGGAATGTAAACCTTGGTACCAATATGACTGTCATTGATGATTCTTGCATCGATTACTTTTGTAGTTAACTATGTCGTTATTAATCTAATACCATTATAAAGGTCCACACTCTGATTAATATTTCGCAACAACATTATTGGAACACCTATTTTTAACCTCAAATCATGATGTGGAATACTATTGAATTTCAAAGAGTTAAGAATTCAATAGGATAAAGAACATTTTTGGTGGCAACATCTGTCGACATTCTGCAGCTTGTATCAGAACTCAAAAATACTTTTTCTTCCCCCGGTACCAAAGAAAGTAGATACATGTTTATCTCATCAATAGTTTCATTTTTAGGTGTGATGATAGCTCTCTCTTCTAAATACATAGAAGTGTCATAGTTTTCTTCAAAATTTGGATAAGCTGCAGGCTGTCCAGAATCTTTATAATCTTTATTAGTTTTTATAAACAGGTTGTCCGGAATCTTTATCCAAGTTGGTTCTTCTTCGTCTTCTTCTATTTTAATAGTAGGAGCTTTTCCATCACCAACATCTAGAATCCATCTACCAAAATTAGCTATTGATATCTTTGATTCTTTATCTGAGTCATTATTTAACAATCGCATATTTTTTTCAAAACAAAAAACTTGCAGTAATCCCATAAGTATGATCGACTTATCGATGCATCAATTGTTTCTGCTCTACTTCCTCCTCCAACAACAAAAAGAACTTGTCTAAAATCTCCTCCAAGAAGCACAACTTTTCCACCGAACGGTTTTTCTTTAGTACTTGAATCTCCTTTTCCAAAATATCTTTTAAAAAACTATCAAGTGCTTCAAAACAATTTTTGTGATTCATAGGAGCTTCATCCCAAACTACTAAACTCGTAGAGTCAATTAGTTTTGCAAGTTGAGTACCTTTTTTTAATTTAACATGTAAAACATTCATCAACCTGAATTGGTATCTTGAATCTTGAATATGTTGTTCATCCACGAGGTAACAAAAGCGAGGCTATGCCAGAAGAAGCAACAATCAAAACATTTTTTTCTTTAGATCAAATTTTTGAAACTATTGTTTGGTAAAGATAGGTTTTTCCCGTTACTCCATGATCGTATACAAAAAATAATCCACCTTTGTCTTCATATACAACATTCAAAACATCATCATAAATAAATTTTTGTTCTTCATTAGCCCGCTAAATAATACCAAGTGTTCTTGCTACAGTTCATATACATCATAATCTAGCTTCTCTCTCAATAGTCTATTATTATTTACTTCTTCTGCTATAATTCTATTGGGCATTGGAAGATTATAATTTGAAAGAGAACAACAATTTTTGTTAAATGATTTCTCTAGTTCAGACAAAACATAATTCTTCAGCTGTGATTCTAAGATTTGTAGATTAGATAGTTTTAACATATTTTTTAATCTATAAATGATATCTTCTGCAAGAATTTTGCATTGCATTTCAAATATCTAAGGTTATAAAAAGTTGTCTAAATTCAGATGTTGTTGCCTAATGGGAAGCTTCATTCAATGCTTTGTGCCATTCTTTATCATCACCTAATAAACCAAGTGTATTACATGCAGATTGGAACATAGGATGGATAATACCATTTACAACCCTAATTTCATCATAATTTCTAGGTCCTTGAATCACATTTAAAAGCATTCTCAAATAATATAATTCACCAGGACTGGGATAAACATTGTTGGCCCAACTAGGCAAACCGAGAT
>JAOXJJ010000263.1:16009939-16037232 GCA_025769935.1 Phoenix roebelenii | reverse complement strand
AACTTCCTAAGGCATCTTGTCAACAAAAGGTCTATTCCACCCGTTGGCCCAAATCATAAAAGCCACCTTATACCAAACTTTCCTAAGGATCTCCTCTAGCCGTGTTTTTAGTGCGATCACATTTTGATGGAAGTATTAGCAAATGTAGACATACTCTTAGCCACTATATAGCTTTTTTTTTTTGTTCCTAGGTTCTGTTTGGCATTGCTATAGGTAGTGAAGCTTTTATCCATAGATTTGGAGGTGGAGTACTAGTTGACCCTTAGCTACTCTCTCTCTCAGGATGATTGGATGCAAAACCTTTGCAACGAAGATGAAGCATAGGTTGCTGGCATTGTATAGAGCCTCAAGCGATTTAGATTGACATAATCGTTCGAGCAATCAGTTCAACCACCACGTATTGACTTGACGTTCAATGTTGAACCATCACTAGGATCGCTATCAGCAAAGCATCTAATAGCCGCTTCAAAAATTCCGCGATAATGATACCACTTCCAGAAGGACAGATGCTAACATGCAATCATAAATGTACTCTCTAGAAGTCTTTTGAAGCTAACAAGACAACTCTGGTTGATCAGCTTCCTGACTCGCTTTAGCTTGTCACATTTGTTCGAGGAAAGCTACTTCCTTCATCTGAGCCAATCATGTCAGCTTGGCTTCGGAACCAATCTCAGCTGACGAGGCAAATTGACCAATGAAAGCTGGCCACCTAGTTGCAAGTTGACCATTTAAAGCTTGCTATATGGTCAACCTAAAAGGAGTGTAGAGAGTCTTTTTCAATTTCAAACTCTCTCCCTAGTTGGCAATGACTCAATCGTAATCGCCAACTATTTTTTAACAAATGCGATACCTAAGTAAATCCCCGCGACCGAGAAGCATAGGCGTGATTCACGAGCAATATATGCGGGATGTTACCATATCGATCAGCGTATAACCTCGAACTACTCGGCGACGGCCTCCGACCCTTGCATATATATTGCATTCTCGAGGCCCTCCTAATAAGTTCTCTTTTGACTCTCTTATGTTATCTCTCTGCACCTCTTAAGTCTTCTATTTTTTGAGAGCCGCGTTTAACTTAGGCATTGGAGAGTCCTCCGCCAAACATGCTCCAGTGGGTGGACTTCCTTATCTTTACTATTTTAGGTTAGAGCCAACATCAAAGCACTAGTTAGAGTAGCACCTCTGCCATCCAACGCCAACATAGAGGCGCTCAACATGGGAATCATTGCCAACTGAGCATGGTAGCCATCAGATCATCGCCGCAGAGGTGTGCAGCGACCCCATCCAATCTTCTTGATTTGAATAACGAAAAAGCCAAGATCTCCAACCACCTCATAAGCTCGGCACTTTGGTTAGACCGATTTCCAGCAGCAATAACTACATTTCTATTATATTTTTAAAATATAATTAAATATTAATATGATAATAATAGGTTTAATAATACATCATAAATATTGTATATATGATATCAAATATAATATAATATAATACCGATATGATATATGAACGGTATATTGATATACCGATTTTTATTGCTGAACAGGATATTTTTGTCCTTAAGTTTCAGCCCAAGATCACTACTCTTAGAGTGATCTTAGGTTGGGAGGATGATGATTTGAAAAATGAGAATAATTTAGAATTACTGTTATATATAATCACTATGATGCAACTAAACAGTGTGATCTCCACTCTATTACTTTTGATTTTCAGCAGATCTGCCGGCACCAAACACTCCGGTAGCATTTTGGTTGCATCGTCCTCGCTTGCGTTGCTTTTCATTGTTAATACTACTATAGGCAAAGCGGCTTCACACCCCAAGTTAAAAACAAACCAATCTGTATGAGAAAGTCAGATCTGCCGTCCAAATCCCCATTAAAAGATCCTATCCATTCACACGTATCGTCACACTTACTCGTCCTTTGCCTACGCTGACGCATGCTACAAACGGATACGATTGGCTTAGGTGGAACACGGATGGCAGATCCCTCACTCGCATAGAATTATCTATGTGCGACCAAGGAGAGCACGGTCCTATATAATGTGTCTCCAAGAAATCCCTAGGGTTTCGAAGTAGGAGAGGGAGCGAGGGTGAGAGAGCGGCCGGGAAGTCCCGAAAAGAGAGAAAGAGAGAGAGAGAGAGGCCTTCCTCGCCTCCGCCAAAATGGGTAAAGATTAAACCCTAGAATCGTCTCCTCTGCTACGAAATTAACCCGAAGATCTCTACGATTCCTCTGCGGCTCACGTTCATGGCGTTCTCGTTTTGTTTGCAGGTATCTCGCGAGACTCTATGCACAAGAGGCGCGCGACGGGAGGGAAGAAAAAGGCCTGGAGGAAAAAGAGAAAGTAAGCCTCATTTTGGCTTCGTAAAGGACACGATCTATTGCATTACCCATTCTCAATCGATTGTTGGAGCATACTCTTGAATCATCTTATTTATTGACTGTTTTTCTCTCTTTCACTCGTTTGATCATTGTCCTTTTTGATATATAGATTGTTATTTGCTTCTAAATTGGATTTTTATTGCATCATAGTTGGATTTGTCGCCGCTTTTTGTTTGAAGGTCGGTTTTTTTCGCGATATGTTCTACTTTGAAACTTTCTTTTTGAATCACTAGTGTTGATTCGATTCTTATTTACTTGTCGAGTGAGCATCTCTTGCAATTTTTTCCAATATCTTATCATTTTTGGTTGAAAATCTCAGTTATGTCTAAGTTTTTATTTTTGGGGTTTTCTTCTCTTTGCTGACTTACTGAGTTTCGTTTGTTAAAAGTGAGTATCTTTGTCTATATTGGTTTCTCAACTAGAAGATTTGCCCTTAATTTTTACGGAAAACTGTTGTTTCCTTATGTATCTTCATTTCAGTAACGTCCCTTGCGATGTACGAGTTGAGCTGAGGAATTGAATTTTCTTGCTGCTTATTTTAATGTATGACCATCTTTTGTGACATGGCCTTTTTTCCCGAAGTGTTTTCTGGGTTTGTTCTATATTCTGAATAATTTCGTGGGTTTTGGTAGATTGCTTTATTTAGATAGGATTTTCACTTAAAAGCATTTTTTAATGTTTATTTCATTAGTTTTCATGAAATGATGTGGTTTGTTCTCATGTGGTTTAATGTTGGTTCTGTCTTACCTTGAAGGTATGAGTTGGGCCGCCAACCTGCAAACACTAAGCTTTCCAGCAACAAGACAGTCAGGAGGGTTCGTGTTCGTGGAGGAAATGTGAAGTGGAGGGCCCTCCGTTTGGATACTGGAAATTACTCTTGGGGGAGTGAGGCTGTGACTCGCAAGACTCGTATCCTTGATGTCGTGTACAATGCCTCAAACAATGAGCTTGTGAGGACACAGACCCTGGTGAAGAGTGCCATTATCCAGATTGATGCTGCCCCCTTCAAGCAATGGTACCTCCAGCACTATGGTGTAGAAATTGGTAGGAAGAAGAAGGCCCCAGCGGCCACAAAGAAGGAAGCAACAGAGGTATCATTCTCTTGCTGTTGTATCATCCATTCTGACCGATGCTTGTGCAGTACTTATCTAATTAAAATTGGTTCCACCTTTTGTATTCATGATTTAAGTTATTAGTATTTTGGTGGTAGAGTTCAATTTAATCCTTTCATCTTGAACTTTAGTTGAATACCTTCTTTACTTATTATGGCTACCACATAGACTAGGAAAGTTGGGGATATTTATCAGAAACAGTGTGCGGTGTTGTAAATGTTGATTGTTATATTGCAATTTGATGGTTTTATATCATTAGACTTTGGATATTCAGCTTTTCTTTAATATGTGTTGTTAACCTGTAAAAATGTGAAGGCGTCCTGCATCAGAAACGGTTGCAAACTTGCAGTCTCGGATTTCATCTAGGCAGGTGGAGTTGTAGTCCTTTAGTGTTTCAAGTGAGACTGTTGTGCATCTGTCAGTCTGAGATCTGCCATTTTGAATAAAATTGCAGTTAGTGTTGCTTTAAGCCACTTTTTTTAAATTCAGCAGTTTTATATGATATAATTTTTGTTAGTAACCCTACTTGTAGAGTCCATCTCTAGTGTTTTCCTTTGGGATTTGGTATGGTGGATCATTTGTTCTAAGATGTATGGTATTATTTTTTGTGTTTGTAGCCTTGTTTGTAGATTTTATTCTCTTCTGTGAATTAGGTTAAGTGGACCATTAGTCATATGCTAATGCCATGCTTCCTCCAAACATAGATTGAATCTGATATTTTTTTAATTGGAATATATTTATATATTTCTTATTATGTTTGCTTTTTAATGGAACTAAACAGGTTGGGTTGTGTATCCAACTTCTTATGCGTATGCTATACATGCCTTTGTCAAAGGGTTTTGATCTTTCATTATTATGTAATACTATAATTATTGAGTTTGTGACTAGTGCATCTTGACAATAGAGTACCATATTTGTTGATACGACTTGGTTTCTTTGGTTTACCTGTGATTTTTCTAGTCCACAAATGCTGTTCCATTGTTCCCAGGTTGACAAACACGATGATGTGACTATGACAATTATATATCTTGAAGGGAAATTTATTCGCCATGTTCTCCTAGATGTTGTGATGATAATTGTTTTAATCAGCTAGATTTAGTCATCATATAGTAATCTTCAAAATTTTAAACTCAAGTACTTCCATATTTCCCTTTGAATTATTCTTAGTTAATTAAATTGGTGAGGAACCCTGCGATGGTTTAGGTGTTGTGATTTGTTTCATCGATTTTTCATGACTTAATCAAGTTTTTCTCATGCATGCACATCCGTGATATCTTTTATGTTTTGTTTTAGCTATTTCTAGTGACATTTTGTCTTCCATGTTTCTGATTACTTGAAAAGAAAAATATCTGTATTGCTTGAATTCTATATCTTTGAAACTTGTATTGGTTTGAGTTTGTCTATTAGTTCAAGTTCTCCACTTTTTTCCTGAAATCTGATTGTCTTCTCTCTCTGAAATGTTCTTGAAGCCATGACTTACAATGGAAGCATCTTTTAGCTTGTCGCTATTCCTCATCATCTCCATCCTGAAAAGGATCGTTTGCTGCTCTTTGTAAATCATCAGTGTTCTTTGATATAATTAATGCTGGTAGGCAAGAAATAAATGATTACTGGAGAAGATAGGTGCATGGTGTGGGAGGTGCTGTTCATTTATTAAGGCCAATTCCCCACTAGTTTGATAGGGACGTGAACAAGTTTGGTCAAGTTACTTCTGAAAGTCTCCACTTGTCACATCTAGTTAGGCATGTAATATGCATGGGTCTGTTCTCAGCTTGCTAGTCCCCCCACTGCTGATCCTTTTGTAGTGATTGGTTTAGTTTTATTTATGCTTTTGAAGTGGTTTGCCAGTTGTTTATCTTCATAGCTTTAATAATGATAAAGATGTAGAGACCAGGATGCCAGTTGTGCTTCAGATCATTTTCTTGGGTTTAGTCATACTTTAGTGTTTGTTTACTGCTATATGCAGGGAATTTTCTAATCATGAATAGCTTTTAAGCAGTTTTTATATTGCTTGTTCAGAATTTGAATGCTTCAAGAAGTTTGTTGGAACATGTATTTTGACCAATTACAGTTTGAACAGCATGTTGACGTCCTCGGTGTTACATTTCTGGCATGCTTGATTCTAAATCCATATATTTTGCCCCTACTGATTTTACTATTTGTATTATCTATTTTGAACTGCATTCTAGGGATAGTTTTTGCTGTACCATCCAATTAAGCGATTATCTTTATTCTGATTGTTAACATATCTGACTATTGTCCATTCATCTGGTGCCGCGGGCAGGAGGGAGAAGGTGCAACAGAGGAGGCAAAGAAGAGCAGCCATGTCCTTAGGAAGCTGGAGAAGCGCCAACAGGGTCGTACGCTCGACCCCCATATCGAGGAGCAATTTGGTAGTGGTAGATTGTTGGCTTGCATCTCATCCCGTCCTGGCCAGTGTGGCAGAGCTGATGGGTAAGCTGAAAATTTTTCTGATGAGTTTTTGAGGACTAACAAAAGAATCATTTTTCATTGTACCATGTGGTCTTGGGGATGGTACTGGCTTAGTTGTAGTGCTCTCATTCCTTTTGTTGCTTGTTGCAGGTACATATTGGAAGGCAAGGAGCTGGAGTTTTACATGAAGAAGATCCAAAGGAAGAAGGGCAAGGGTGGTTCTGGAGCTGCTGCTTGAGTGGACTCTGTTTAGTTGCTTGGTTCTTCAGTTCTATGCACTTGTTTGATTTTCAATGGACTGAGAATAGCCGATGAGTTTGAAATTTTAGCATGCATTTTAGCTGTTAGAGATGAGAATTATTTATCGACGCTGGCAGTCATTATATTTTCCCAATACATTTTTTGATTAGACTTTAAAACACAAACTTTGCTGATGAAAGTTATTGAGCTTATCGCTGGAAGTAGTGGGATAATTGAAACTAGCAGCTTTTTTGCTGCATCATAAAGAAATGGAATTCTTACACCATCACCATATTCATTTTGCTAGTAGAGCCGATCATTGGGCTGGGCCTCTGGCCTAAGCTTTTTTGTTTTTAATCGGGCTTAGGGTAAGGCCTATGTAAAATTAACTTTGATATGTTTTGTGCTCAAGTGTAGCCCATGATGAGCTTTATTTGTGACTTTTTATTGGAGTTTATTAATTTATTAGCTTTTTGAATTATAGGCGAGTAAAGTTGCATTCGGGTCAACATCTGTGGATGGTTACTGGGTGTAGGGTCGAGATGGGGGTTGATCTTATGGCGGATCCATTAGTGTGAGAATGAGATGGGGTGGGCAGCCAAGAGGTAGGAGGTGACCTCCTGGCCCATTTGGGTGGGCTAGTTGGGGGTGGGGCCATTATCAAGAGGTAAATCGTGGTGACGCTAGTTGAGGTTTTGTTATTCCCTACCCGTAAGGGACACTAGTTTAGGGTTAGAGCTGCAGATTGAGCCAAGCTGCAATATTTCAGAGGCAAGTTGTAAGCCTTGTGGTCTATCTACTCTACAAATATGTGAAATAGCCTGCATCTGTAATTGGACATGCCGCTTAACTTGCAAGGATTCAAACAATCCAAACTTGATGGCCAAGGTGTGGAGGGCATGGAAAAAGCTGACTTATGCTATTAGGATTTTGATGGTAGCTTGTATTGTGGTCGAAGGATGTTAGAATGTTGGATTCTCTTGATTCTTTTATAGTGACTCATATCCGTTGGGAAGCTAATAGGGTGGCAAATTAGATTGCATTGTATATGGCTCTTGGATGTCGAACCTCATTGGACATTGGATTGCGGGATCTTGGCTCTTTCCTCCCCATTTTTGGAATTTTGTATGCCAATTCTTGTTGATGTATTTATTCAGGTCATGTATGGTATATCCATCCTATATTAAAAGAATCTCAAGATCGCAAGAGGGTTGCAGCAAAAGTCCACTGATTTGTCAAAATATAAAAAAAAATAAATCGAATATGGATCAATTACTAGTATATCCATATTTGCATGCATATTTTTTAACGAATGCGGATATGGATATTAAATAGATACTAAAATTAATATTGATATTTGTTTTAAATGAATATGGGTATAAATCGGTTATTAAGCATGTTTATATCTGTCTTGAGTAGATATGCATAGATGTCAAACAATAGTTTTATAAATATTTTTTTCTATCTAAATAGGGATATGTTGGATATTATTTAGATATAAATCGAAATTTTAGTGAAATTCAATGATGAAAACTAAATTTAATTATGTAATTATAAAGGATAATAAAATAATTAGCTATGCAGATTGCATTTCACACAAGACAATTAAAGGTCCAGGATATGGTTATTTAACCCATATGGAGATCAACCTTATCAAGAGTCCAAGTTATTGATTCAACTAGACTTATATTAAAATGTTAAAAAAATCATATAAAGTAAAAAATATAATATAAAGAATATTAATAAATTTTTGTATCAAATATTATCATTGTTCTTTAATTATAAAATAAATTTATCTATTTTTTGAAGAGCTTGTAAGAAAAATTATAAATAAATTAGTAATGTTTATAAATATTTTTAATCAATAGAGTTCTGAAAATATCTAAAATTAAAATTTCATTTTTATCAAAGAAAAAAAGACCTGTTATTTACATAAAATAATGATGAAAATATGAAATATAATAATATACATAAAATAATTATTTAAAGATCTAAATATTTTACAATTTATTTTAGTAAACTTTTTATCTTGGGCAGGTTGTCCAGTTGCTACTTGCCAATCAAAATGCTACGCTCATAAGCCAGGTAAATCTAAAAAAAGCTATATGAAATCTTTTTTTAGACAGTGGGTCTGTGCTGGGGCCTTTACATAGTCTTTTATAACGGGGCTTATGCTAAATGTCTACTAAGGCAGCATTGCACCTCAGTCTAGACACCACCATCCAATTATACCCCACCACTTTAATAATCGCAAGCTACAGTTTGACAAAGTAGTCCGCAATGTAATATTTCATTATTGATCTACTATAAACATTCATTATCCATAAGTGGCTTGTGCTGAATTAGTGTTCAATTTTTCTCTCATTGTCTTATAAAAAAGTGGAGAGAAAAAGAAGAAAAAAAAGAGGCTTGAATCAGATCACATTTATTATTTATGTATCATTGTATACCTAAATCAGGTTACAAAAACTATTAGTAAGAAAGAAAATAAATTTTGAAATATTTTTTTGGCTCCTTCAAAAATTAAAAAAGATATACTAAGACTCCAATTTATAGGTTTTAGGCAAAAACTCTATTGAGATGTATCCAAAAGCTATTTTTCCCTAAGACGCTCGGGTTCAGTCTCTTAAATAAAATTTTCATAAAAAATAATTAAAAATAACTTATGATTTAATAATACTTAATAATAACAATTTTTGAAGGTACAATATAATTATAATATAATAATCATCATTATTAATAATACTATAATATAATATTATTATGATATACTAAGCTAATAATATCATTTTATTATATAAGAATAATATTACTATTACAAATATAATATGATAAAATAATTGTTGCATTTATAATAAATTTAAAAATTTATTATTTATTATATTATTTAGTTTAAATATCAAAACAAATAATTTAAAAATTAAAAATATAATATAATAACAATTTTGATAATACAACTAATTAGATAATTGAAAGCACTATAAAATGCCTTTTGTAATCATTTTCTAATATTAAAAGTACTATTTCAGTTTGGTTGCCAAAGAGATATTAAGGTTTCAAAGTACTTTAAAAATATAATTATTTAAAAGTAAGAAGCTATTTATTAATTCTAACTTTCTACCCGAGTTTCTTCGCCTTAAGCTTCCAGTAGGCATCCTTAATTCCTTGTCCCGGTTCTTCCCTTTTTTATGCTTTTTTCTTCTTTTTTTTTTCCTTCTCTTTTGAGTGGGAGAAGTGATGAAGCATATAGCAAAGAAATTGTTAGATGACGAGCTTGTGGCTCAGTGTTTATCTAATTGGGTCTCGAGGGATTCGGAAAGACTCTCTTTGGTGATTGATTTTGCCCCATATGCTAAGAAAAGTATACTAGAGAAAACCAACCTAGAGAGGATTCATTCCGAGTACCACATCCCTTAGAGCTCTATCCTGGAGTTGTCTAGTTCTTCTAGTTGATGCCACTTGAGAAGAATCAACTAACTCTTTACGAGGAAACTCTAAAGGCAGAACTATGGCTTCTCATTCCGATATTTTTTGTTGAACTTCTGTATAGGTACTAGTTCATCCTGGCCTAGCTTGTCCCCAATGCTTGAAGGATGATTGTTGGATTTTTTTTTTCGTTTGTTATTCTTCAGTCTTTCTCCCTCTCTGGGTTGTTCCAAGCTTTCTTTCAATTAAAGGAGCTTCCTCAGAATAAGGGTTGGTGGTACCCTGCCAATAGGAAATGTTGCCACCTTCATTAGTTCGGGCCTTTCTCTATTTACGACTAGAAGGGCCAATTTTTTTTTGTCCTAGGAGAGGGGTTAGGCCTTTCCAATGTGATGGTCATACCAAGGAAGAAGGCGATGAATTTATTTCCAATCCTATCTCTCATGAAGCAGGCGATGGTCAAATATCCTTGGTGGTATGCGGGTGCTGTCCTTGGCCGAATTGCTTTCCGAGGCTGCCTTGATGATTCCTAGCCTTAGCTCAGCCTTTACCAAGGATAATTTCTTGGTTCGATGAGCTTGATTTTTTTCATGTGTCGATGCTTGACTTTTCTATCATGTTCAATTTTTTTTTTTGTAGGGATGAAGTTTGACCTTAGCAAGCGCATGTCCGAGACCACTAAGGACACTCCCCATAAAAGAAAGCTCGATAAGGCTGGCTCATCGAGGAAGAGTAAGGCAAAGACACATGTTGCTTCTCTTACCCTTGATGCCGAGCTCCCGGCAGCCCCAAACTCAGCAAGTGCTGCTCGGGCCGAAGGGTGATCCGACGAGGTAGGATCACTTGAGATAGAGGTGATCGCCTCAGTCTCTGCCTGTCCACTCATCTCGAAGGCTCTCCGAAGGTGGTTCTTGAAAGGACACCTGAGGAAGCACCAGTTATCGTGTTCTAGACTCCCATGGATCCAACCTTGGATCCTATAGTTACTACCAAGCTTGCTCGGACACTAATGGCCATTGATGAAGCTGCTTCTACTCTTGAGCTACCTTCTGCACTAGCACATGCTCCATCTCTCACAACCAAGGCTCTGGGAGCATGGACCTCCCAAGTGCTCCCATTTTTATCTTAAGGGGTTGAGCCGGATAACTACCACCAGCATGTTCGATCAAGGCCACCGGCTTGGTCATCGATTCCCCCAAGCGCTCTAGCAAGTTGGCCAGAAAGATGATACTTCTGGAGGACGAGAAGCATCTTTGGACGATGATGGTAGTGGAGCTCATCAACGTTGCTTACATCAGGATGGTCGAGGTGAGCATTGAGGTGTTGAGGTCCTCATGTAGTATGTTTGGCTCTTCTTGTCATCTTGATTTTGATTTTCTAACTATAGTGTGCCTAGATCTACTTCATGCATGAGTAGGAGGACGAAAGCAAGGGAACTATTCTCGTGGCCTACCTATAGAGGGTAGTGGCAGCCGAGTGCAAAACCCTCAAGGCCAAGCAGGGAAGGGCCATAGTGGAGTCAGAACTAGCGATAGCTTAGTAGGCAAAGGAGCACACTGGGGAGCAAGCTCGCCTTGCCTAGGAGAAGAAGCATCGCTTCGAGTCTATGCTCATCAAGGCATGGAAGAGGCTCAAGAAGGCAAGGTTGGAGTCGGAAAAGATGGCGATTCAACTTGAGGAGGAGATTGCTCGGGTCAAGGAGGTGACGACCGAGGCAAAGGTTAGAGTTTCTAGTGTTGAGGAGAAATTTGCCGGACGAAGGACTGAGCAGTCCAAGCTGAGATGTGGATCTCTAGGACTGAAGAGAGGGTCGTTCGAGCCGTGGAGTGGATTGTCAAGGCCAATAAGGCTCAACAGGCAGTCGAAGACTTCATGGGCTTGTAGGATTTTTTTAGCAAGACATTAAAGGCCGCCATAGACTCCTTCGAGATAAAAGTTTGAGGCATGTCAGATGATGGTTGGTAAGCTGTACCCCCAAGTCGACCTTAGTCGCATTGTCCTTGAAGGACATGTTACTGTCAAAGAGGAGGGACCTTCCTCTGAAGGGGAAGGAGAAGGAGATAGAGTAGAATAGGTTTTTCTTTTACCAATTCTTTAGTGAAGCGAGTTTCTTTTCATATTTTTCTTTTTCTACTCCCTCCATTTTGTAATCCTCCTTGTAATCTTTTATTATAAAGAATAGCTTTTTTAGAATCTTGTCCCTTTCTTTGTTTTTGCCTTGGTCCCAAGTGTTTTAACTCGAACCAATATCTATCACTAGCTAGTCCCTAAGCTTCTTAGAGCTTGTTCATTGAGACCTTTTGGTTTGCTTTTATTCGTTGATGCTTGGGCCAGTTGTAGGCTTTCGAGGTGTTTACTTAGTTTTAATGTAGTCAAGGTTGAAGACCACTGATTCTCAAAGCCACTTAGTAGCCTCGAGAAGAGGCGATGGAATGACATCACACCAACTATCTTCGATTATTTTGAAGAATTTTTCTTAGTCCCACCATTCGAAGGATGCATGTTATCGAATCCCAAGTTGCCTTTATGAGGATTGCAATTCTACGATGCTGACCTTCAAAGGTCGAGCCTCAGAGAGCATTTCCCTGAGGAAGGCATACTGTCATGGCCCAGGGGCCTACCATGTATCTGATGATCTTAGAGACTTAAAGGGCACACCAGGTGTAGGATAATCAGGCTAGGAGAGTTAATCTTGGTCGTTAAGATCCTCTATAAAAGGAGGGGGGATTGCTTTCCATTGATGGCGTGAATCTTATCCCCTTTCTTTTTCCTCCGCCTCCTTCCTCCTTCAAGCATATGGATCTCCTACAGGAGGACTGGCTTCTGGATCACCTCGAAGTACTCTAGCTTGCTTTATCATGGGCCATAGAAAGAGTAGTTGAAATCAAGATGGAGTTAGAGCTTTTACGGAGTCAGTTGGTTGTGGAGAAGGCTACTGCTGATGGACTAGTGTCCTCAAGGAGGATGCTACTATCATAGAGCCCAAAGCCTCTGATTCTGCAATGATCTAATCTGGTGTGATTGTCTTCTTTAGTTGTCCCTTAGCATGCAGGCAATCACTAAGGTCACAATTGATCCAACCACAACCAAAGCATGCCTCCCCACCATCTCATAGCTAAACCATTACCAAATATTGGTCATTGACAAGTCTACCTGAACTCCAGGCACCAAAGTGCTAGTTAGGTCTAGCCTTATTGCCACCTAGGGAAAATTAACAAGATAATAGGCTCAACTGAGAGAATTTCGATATAGGGATCCACCAGAGGGGTGCTAGCACTGGAAGCAATATTAAGTACCCTAGCCTTATTACAATACTCTAAGGGTAGGACGAGCAACCTCATCCAAACCATATCCATCTTAACAACATCAATGGCTATCACAAAATTGTGATGCAATGTCTCTAACACAAGCATGTGCTGTCGCCCATGGACCTGCCACCCACATCCTAGGCATATCCTATTTGGAGCCGAAGTAGAATCCCATGATCTCCTATGGTACAAGCAGGAGTTGAAACCTATGTTCAAGGTTCCATTTGCTTTATAAGTCATGAACGATAGCCTCCAACAAAGACCAACATTCTAGGAACTTGCTGACAAGGCATAGTTTTCAGGATTGTTGTAGTAATTGAATCATCTCATCATCAAATGTGACAACCTTGTTAAATTGTTTTCATAGCCGGTCGAAATTCGCCGATGCAAGGGGTTGCATCTCCCACCATCGCTTTGGTCCACTTTTAGCCACATCTATGCATGATTGCCCCAAGATGCCCTCACCACCATAAAATTGCTCAACTCCAAGAGGAGGAAATGGACTGTTTTGGGCTTGTATACTAGGCTTGCTGGCAGCTACATGGTCGTTGGGAAGATCCTCGCCACCATGGACCCTTCTAGACTCTACTAACTCTAATAGGCTTTCTTATACAGATTATTTTAGGTGGTAATGATGAGAATTTTCTTTGTGGACTTGTAAAATATCTTATTCACCCATTACAGGTGTCACAGAATCTCCACCACTAGAGATGGCATTTGGGTCGGGTTTGGTTCAGGTCGAGCAAGTTCAAATATAACCAAAAAAATCTCTCAATGCATCCCTTGGCTTAGAAAATAAAAAATGCCAAACCAATTTATGTGGTTCAAGCCATAAAGATCCACTCATGGTGCCAAGCATTTCCACATTATATACATGACAAAATCTGTTGCTAAACCTTTACTATTGTCTTTTACAGAAATGCTCATAATTGCATAATGCAATCAATGTCGGCACACTATTCTAGCAACAAGGAAAAGAGATGAAGGGGCAGGGCATTCAAAGAATCAAGAAAAACTTCACAAAAAACGATCAATCCCCAACCTCACAATTAGATCTTGTTTTACACCAATGTATGTACAACTATATACATATGTTAAAAAGGAAAAAGTGAAATCTATAATGGCCATGCACAATTTCGGATGACAAAATTGCATCTAGATCTTCCCAATTATCTTCTCTAATTTTTCCCTCTCGTATGGATAACCCAAAATGTTAGCACAACCAATATATACTAGGATTTCAGAGAATCATTTAGTTCTGGCCTTGCTTACACATTGATTAACTCCTAAGTGGCAATTCAATTATCTTGAACTATATGCACACTACAAATCTTGATCATTCTGAAGCCAAAAAACACCAACTTAAAATCCCTAATGACACCTCAAAGTAACCAGCGAACCTGCTAGTTTTCCCTCTGCAGTAACTGCATTTCTTTCATGAACTCATCTTGCTTCTCTATCGAGGTCAGCAAGTCCAATATTTCTATCTATCATCCCTAGAAAAATTTGAGAAACACTGTTTAAGAGATAACAGTACATGATTATCATCATTATAAAGGTTACCACTATATCTTAATGATGAACATAGCAATTTCCCACTTAAATTCAAATAACTCAACATAAATTTCTAGGATTCTAATAGCTTAGCCCATTTTGCTCTTTTTATAATACTAGATATCTTGTATCTCATGCTAAAATCTGAACCATAAGGGAATCAACTTTCTAAAATCAAAATGGCATATACTTGAGAAAGGAGTCTCCACTATCCTATCTAGTCTAAAAGTCTATGGCTGAAAATTAAATATATTTTTTAAGAAAAAAGTAATGCATAATTATGCAAAGAAATTCTAAATGTATAGATATTTACAAGAAAGCTAAAAATAAATCATCAATATGATCTACCTCCTGCACATGAAATTGCCTTAGCAGCTCAATATGAAGATTCCTCACATCTTCGTGGATATCTTTTTGCACAGATCCCAAACTCTCTTTAAGATTGTGTCGGATTAGTTGAAGTGAAAATGAAGATAAGAAAATTTTTCTCTTTAACTGCTATATATATATGAATTGCAAATCAATCCCTCCACAAGAAAATAATTTTGTTAATATTCTATAGCTATACTCCATTTAATGCTCGACTTTTATTTAATGTTCGATGAGAATCTAACTATGGAGAAAAATAATCAGATTGTAAACAATATATATATATATATATATATTTGATGTGAATATCCTCCTAAATATTCAAATTTGCATGAATATCCTCACAAAATTACTATTTACATATATACCTTTATTATTTTTTTTACACATCTACCTCTAATTTTAGTTAAACTTAACTGTATTAGATAGTATGGATATATATAAGAAAAAAAGGATATATATGCAAAAAAAAAAGAGTATTTATGAGAATATGTATGCAAATTTTAATTTTGGAAGGATATTCATGCAAATTCAAATATCTAAGATGGTATATATATATATATATATTTTTTTTTTTTTCAATAAAACAGGTATTACGGTTTGGGACTCGAGCTGGGCCAAGCATGTTAGCACAGTCGGGTTCGATCTTGTCCGGGCTTCTGTGCTGGCTCAGGTTTGGGCTCAAGCAGGTTCGAGTCAACCCTGGTAAACTTTTTCGGGCTAGCCCTATCTGAAGCCTGAACTTTTTATCCAGGCCGGGCCTGGGCAACAAGAAATTCTGACCCAGTCCGACCCATTATTAAACTTATATACGGACTCGATCCTCCATGGGGCTGGATCGATAGTCTAAGGCTGCTCCAACCTAGCTCTCCAGCAGTCCGTGCTCTACTCCAACGCTCTTCTCCTCCCTCAACCCACCCCCTCCACTCCCCCGGCTCTCTCTTTCTCTCTCTCTCAGTGTTCATGGATCCTCAGTTCTCCTCGAGTCCCTTCCTTCTCGACGTTTGTCCAATCCCCTCCTACACGCAAAACCCTCATCCAAACCCTAACCCTAGCCTTATCCCCATCACCGACCCCTCTGGCGCCGATCTTCCCACCACCATTTCCCTCCTCAAAGACTTCGCCGCCCTCGCCGAGACCACCCTCAAATCCGTCTCCGACTTCCTTTCCTCCTCCTCCTCCTCCGCCGCCTCCTTCTGCCGCTGCCTCTACGATCCCCGGCACCGGATGCCTCCGGAATCCCTTTTCCGCCACTCCCTTCTCTGCTCCTCTGCCCCCGGCGGTCCTCTCCTGGACCTCGCCTTCCTCGATACCCTTCGCTACCCCTCCTCCTTCAAGTCCGAGGCCCAGCTCCAGAAGGAGAACCGCTTCATCCTTCCCCTCCGCGACGCGGATGCCGACCTCTGCTTCTCTCTCGACGGAGAGCTCGGAGACCTCGGCTCCAACTTCTTCTACAAAGACTGCCCTGGCGTCGTGACCACGCCCGAGCCCGATGCCTCCGGTAGGACCTTTACACTCCCTGGCTTCTTATCCATCGAGTGCGCCAACTTCGCCTCTGATTCTGATGAAAAAGGTGGTTTTTTGATGGAGGGGGGCGTTCGAATTCTTCCATCGGAGTTCTGGGCTTTGAGATGTGAAGTGGAGTCCTGGCGGGACTATCCACTGTCATACTCTTATGCTGTCCTTCGGGTCGCGTCAAGCTTGAATCAGGTGAAAGAGGATGTTTTAAAGAGATGGATAATCTCAAATTCGCCGCAATTTGGGATTTTGATTGACGCGCCAATGAGGGATCACATATATCTGCTCTTCAAGCTCTGTTTGAAAGCGATTGGAAGAGAAGCTCTTGCTTCTCTTAAGTTGCTGTTGAGCAAGGATGGGCTTCTAGATGCTAAACCGCCAAGTTTCGAGTGCCCAAGATTACTTGGAAGCTTGACTTGGTTGTTGTCCCAGCTTTCGGTTTTGTATGGGGAAACCAATGGCAAGTTCTTCACGATTGGGATGCTTAAGGAATCGCTGATACAAGCTGGGTCAAGTTTATTGTTAGTTAGATTAGGAGAAAAGAAGGCTGAAGAGGATGGCTGCTGGAATGTCATTGGATTTGGTGTTAGTAGTAAGGGGTGTAAATATGGTGAGTCAAATTCTATCTTCGTGTCTCAGGTTGCAGCTGCAGTAGCTGCATTGCATGAAAGGTCCTTGCTAGAGGGAAGAATCAATGCTCTTAGATTTCCCCAACCACTCTCCAAGTCTCAGCTGTACGTTCTCTCCTATTGTAGTCGTCTCTCATTTTTCATTATGTGCACTAATATGCTGTTTCTGAAGTTAGCATACTTAATTGACTGAAAAATACTTATTTTTGTTTTTGAAATCATTTATTTATTTGTTGTTTCATAACTTTTCTTTTCAATGTTCTTTGAATCAGTGTTATGTGCCAATGCTCATCAGTACTAAGTGCTAAAAGAAGATACCGATCTCTGACTATACAATTGAAACATAAATAGCTAACTGACAAAGGAGTTGCTGAAATAGAATATCATTCATAATGACTCTAGGATGCATATTCAGCATATCCTACTCATAGAGAGAAGAAGAAGGAGAAGATGAATAATGAGGTCACCAAAGCATTTGTCAACATGATTTGATGAACACATTTCCTCATTTTATGTCATGATTAGATGATCTTAAGTCCTAATCGATCGTTTTTGCAGGTGAATAGAAAATTCCCAGATTAAATATATATTTGGTTTTCTATGTTTTAAGCCTTCTAAATAATTAAAAATACTAATTCACCATCTTTTTATAATATCCTTATGCAATTCTAAGGTGCAGTATTAAGTAACTATACTTCAGCTTGAACTTTACCTTACTTGTACTTCAAAATAAGAGAGAGATGGCAGACTGCTGCTGCAATAGTGACACCTCGACATAAATTGACTAATGTGGCATTTTACTGATAATTTTGAAGGTGTATAGAAAGTTGGTTCTGAACTTGAGCCTTATAATGAAATTGTTTCAGTTTTGGGTGTATTGAGGGCTAAATTGAGCAAATAGTTAATTATTTTATGAAATCAAGTGTGTCACGATGCATAATGGCTAATGAAGACAGAATGTTTTTCAAAATTTCATGCTCTCCAAGCTTAAAAGCTATTTCAGATTTTTTGGTAAATTTTCGAAGTAATAGAGACAAGCTGCCTTGTCTACAATACCCACTTGATGATATATATAGAGTTAGAAGATATACATTATGAAAAATTGGAGCCGTTTGTAAACTTGAACCAAAGTAATATTATCTGTAACACTTCTTGATTCGTGTGAATTCAAAGAGTGGTTTGGCTGTTAACCTTTAGGTTTCGAAACATAGATTGCAATCTGTTCCAAATTTTACCTATTTTTACTTGGTTGGTGGCATTTGACCTCATCATCTTTTCTAGCTGTAATTAATAGATGTTCCGGTACAGAATAATCATGCAGCATTTTTCTTTTGTCTTTTTTTTTGACACTTTGTTAGTTTAATTCATGTTTCATCAAATAGAGATCTTAGAAAGTGAAGACAGTAGCTTCTATGCTAGGAATGAAGAAAAAACATTAATATTCTTAACAAGTACTGATGCTTCAACCAGAACATAATACATGTGGACTGCATATGTGCATGGTACATGTATTTACCTGTTTCACATTTTGGATGTTTTTAGCATATTATATTGTTCTTTAGATTTTTATCAATGTGATTTGCGACATAGCACTATTGTAATTCTGGAAAAAAAAATACTGACTTTTGCAAAATTGACATTGTAGCTATTAGAGGATTGATTTTTATACTCTATCTCACAGAGTAATTTGGCTTTTTCCAGAATAATGGAACATTCATATGCATCAGCCAGGGGTGGTGAGGAACGAGGAAAACGTCCTAACTATAGACCTATATTAGAACATGATATGCTTCCTGGGCATCGAGTGCAAAACCAGGTAAACATTTGATGAAGTTGATTGACAGCAATTTTAATAGGATAATTGAACCGCTTCAAAAATTCTAATTTATTTTGCACTTTGATCAAATTATAGAAGAAAATGTTTCTCTGCAAATAGAATACGTGCCGAGATGCTGCATTTTGCATAATAATCAGTAATTATGAGCATATAGTTGCATATATTGCCAACATAGCATGCATGACCTATAAGTTTTACCTACTTATTTGGATGTTTCTTGTTTCTGCGAGAGCAAGAACACTAAGTATTACAAGGTTTCTGCTTTAGTAACTTGTTACCAAGGGGGTGTTTGGTATGGGGCTATCATTGCAAGATCAAGGGTGATGTGGGTGGAGACAGCGAGATTACTGTATTTGGTTCCTCCATGGTGATTCTACGTGGTAGTGATCCGAAATAACCCCCATTCGCCATATCATCGCCAACTTAATGATAGAAAATCTGTCCTTGAGGTTGGGTATGCAAGATTATTATAGAGCAGTAATCTTGGACGATATTTGGGGACAAAAATGCCTCTCAATCTAGCAAAAAAAAGGGTATATCAATATACCTACATTATTATATGTATATATTATATTGATATACATATATTGTATTATAATACATTATTAATCATATCATTGCCATTTTATTATTCAATTAATTTAAATTATAATAGAAATATATTATTGTACTTTATATTTATATTATGAAATTATATAATATATTACTTCTATTTGCCTTATTTTCCTAATTAAGATAAATATTAGTATTAAAATAAAAATATATTATGAGTCTAAATGAAATATTAATCTTATAATAACGCTTAATATATTTGTATAGGATTAATAATTTCAGGATTAACAAATATGTTTTTATGAAATATATGAATAATCAATATATTGATAAATACGTTAATAATTTATTATAATATATTTTATACTATATTATAAAATCCCTCTTTTTCTTCTCCTCCATCAACACATGGGCCATTCTTGCTTCCTTGACGCTGACAAATAGTACATACTCTCTTTCTCATTTTATTGTTCTTCTCCCTATAAGATTTCCATTGTTTCTCAATTTTCTTGTAAAGAGGGTGATTTTAGGATTCTGTATATGTGGTTTTAGGGACACTCGTTGCTTTCATAGGTGCATCTGAGAATGTAACTATCAATTTAAAATCATGTACTGCCTCATGAAACTTGCATTATTTCATGCAATTTATGGGCCTATTTTGTTGACTTAAGATTTATTTAGAGGAATATGTTTTGGATATTGTTATCTCAACAAAATAATAGTTGTTTCAGCATTTATTTGTTATCTAATGTTCTGTTCCTCATTAGTGAACCCATCAAGCAGTGACACCTTTTTGGAGGTTTCTCCTACAAATTCTGCCAACTTGCCATGTCAAATTTATAAAATTATTTCTTTGTTTAGGTGATCAATTTATACTTTAAACATTTTGATCATAAACTGTATTTCTAGACAGTTAACACTTAATACTGTCATCGCTTCTGCGAAGGGAATCTTTGCTTTGCCAGTGTAAACATGGAAGGATAGGCCATTACCCAATTATAGTCCTGGCAATCTGGAGATTTGGGAGGGGCGAACTGGGACAGACAAAACCTCTTTTTTTGCACAAATGGCTGCGCCAAGACTTGAACTTGTGCCATTGCGCTGGTCAGCCCCAACCTTTTCCATTGTACCAGGTAGTGACCCCTTGTAAAGTGGAAGAATGTAGTTGAAAAATATCAAAGAGGAAGGTTACAAATTGCATGTATAAATAATGCTTTTGTGAGAACAATACAAATGTTCAATGAAATGTCGAGATGGAACCATGTTATGAAGAGAAGAGCTTAAATTTGTATTAAATGATCAGAGATGATGTGAACTATGTTTATGAGAACGTAATTCCATCTATCGAGTATAAGATTTTGACTTCATGAGAACTATTGTTATGCTTTTTGAGATGTTGAAGTAGATGCTGTATGATAAGGAGAATAACACTAGTAGAATTGTGACAAAGGAGTATGGATAGATTGCTTTGAGGCAATATTAGCATTGATGGGGAAAAAAGGAAGGATGATGATCCATTAAGCTAATCCTACTAGAGATACCCTGTTTTTAATTATGGCTATAGATGTTCCATTAATCCACAAGCTTTATTCCCTTTTTTTTAATTTTATTTTAACTCTGCTTTATTTTGCACCTTTGTTACTCAAATATATGTAAATTTATAGTAACTTTGTCATTGTTTCTAAATTTATGCTGTCTTTTTTATTGTAAAAATAGCAATGATGATTAATTTTCAGCCAGAATCTAGGGTTGTTGGTCATCGAGTTATTGCCATTATCTAGGATTGAGATGTAGTGTGTTGATACATTTTTCTTTCTTTCTTTCTTTCCTTCCTTTTTTGTAAACAATCTAGTTAGATAGGATGAAGAGGCTATTCATTCTGAAGAAATAATTCAAAACATAGAAGAAAGGAGCGGAAAAAAATCCCCCCCTCCCATTAAAAAAAAGTTTAGTAAACTAGAAACACAGTATTACTGAGATTATATTTGAACTTATGTAGAAGATGAGCAGTGGCTTTTTAACCCATATGATGGTCAGGCAGCTAATATAGCTTCAGACATCTATATAACTATGTACATACATGAACAATTTTGTAATTCATACAGACTTATGTACATACATATTCAAGGTTTTATGACTTGGTTCTTCTTGGTCCATCCCTATTGTCTTTAATCGGATGGATGAGGAATTGTGTCTTGGGATAGGATGATGACCATGGAACCTATTAAACTGGGTATCTTGTTTGGTATTATCTGTACCATTTGGTACGCAACTGGGTTGTGGATCGGGACCATCATATAGCCACCTATACTAGCAAGGACTCGAGGAGAAAAAAAAGGGTAAACAGGGGCTTAGATTTCGCCTCCTCCAAGCCCAAATCTAAGTAATGATCCAGTTATCATCTCCCTCACTTTTGTTTCTCCATTTATTTGGATGAAAATTAAAAGATAAGATAAAACCATGTCAAACTTTCCCCATTGTTAGACAATTTGGTATCTTGTAAGCAGGTATCTGCCTTCAATGCTATATGCTTTTGTTTTTGGATGTGTGTTGTAATTTTATTAAATAAAATGATTATTGAAAATGCAAGAAAACAAATTTAGGGAAAAACTGGCAGCATGTTTGCACTATACCATATTGCTGCAGGATATTGATCAATTTTTGGTGTGTTTAAGAGCATCTGAATCTATGCCCAAAATTGGTGTGAATTAAAAAAAAATTAAGCTGACCGGAACGCCTTGCCAAGGTTTAAAGTCTGGGTAATAGGTCTCGTATTTATACTCAACCCCTATTGATACTCAACCTATGCACCCCCGTGCTGAATGTTGGCATGGTACATATCTAGGTGATGACACTGTGTGTGGGGGACATATGAAGTCTCCGTACCTATTCGTACAATATGATACTCCCTGAATTGGATGGTACGGTTTGGTACAACAAATCACGTGTAGTAGCCATGGAGGGCATCTATAAAAATCCTTAACCAACTTTATTTTTCAAAATTTCAATAATTTTTCTTTTTAAAATTATTTAATAATAAAAATTAAATTAAATTCTAAAAACATGGAACTAGTGCAGATCATTTGGATCTATTTTTCTGAGATACCATGCTTTTTACTAATTATCTAAATTAATTCCATTACTTCATGAATTTTATTAAATAATTGATTATATGTACAAAATATTTTAAAATATGTTTGATTTTTCAAAAATTAAACTTTCATGATATGATTGATAAGTGGTGTATCATTTATATTTATTGTTATTTTTTATTTTTTTATTTTTAAACCATTGGTGTTGGCATCAGACTATGGGTATGGATGGCATTAACCCTATTATGGGCTGAAACTCTGAAAGTACCTACCCTAATCCTTAAATAAAACATACAAGTTATAAAAACTTCTAAATGTTCCAACAACAAAAGTATAAAAAATAAAAATGAAAAATAAAAAAATAAAAAATTGGCATCCTAGTGAATCATCAGGATGATAAACCGTCAAAAGCAGTACTGTCCCTATCTGGCCCTAGACTGATACAGATCATGATACGAAGATTTAAAACCTTCTTAGGTGCATTTGTTCATTTATTCATGTTGTAGTACATTTGTGTGTTGTTCTCTGTTGTGTGTTTTGTGCATTTTTGTGTGTAATGCGCATGTGCATTTGTGATTCCATACCCATGCATGGATAAAATATATGCATTGGTGTGATTGTATGAGTATGACATTGTATGTGCATGCACATGATTCCAAGAACGTAACATATATGATTATGACATGTGTTATAATGAATATATATTATATAAATATAGCAATATGAATATAACATCTGTTCGTGATTTTATGAACACGCGCATACACACATATATTCTTGATATATGCATATACCTATTTGCATATCATTCTAGGAAAGATTATGCTAAGGAAAGGCTTCAATTTAGAATTCTATGTGACTTTATGCCGTAATCTGCAGTTTGAACTGTGTGTGTATGTGGAAGAAATTTTATAACTTGCTCTTCAGCAAGATAATATAAGAACACAGTGGTAAAGTGTAAATATTAATACAGTTATGATTGGAGAGTGAATCTGTAATGCACAGAAAATTTGCTTGTTTCATGTTATGGTGAAGCCAAATGCCATGCATGATTATATGTGCTTGGTTAATTTAATTCTTTTTATCAGTGGAATTATTTCAATACATATGATACTTGTCATTTATTTTTCTATTTATGCAGTTACACTTTAACTTTTTGGCTAGTGTATAGGATTGATCTTTGACAATGTGGTAATAATTCAGTTCATAACCTTTTTCTCTTTCGTTTTTACATCAATATTTTCAAGGATGGGGGCAGAGCCAAGACAAGAGAAGAGCTATTAGCTGAGGAAAGGGATTATAAGCGGAGAAGAATGTCATACCGTGGCAAGAAAGTGAAGCGAGCTCCAAAAGAGGTGCAAGTTA
Organism: Phoenix roebelenii; assembly: GCA_025769935.1. Lineage (NCBI taxonomy): Eukaryota > Viridiplantae > Streptophyta > Magnoliopsida > Arecales > Arecaceae > Phoenix > Phoenix roebelenii. Next base: position 16,013,416 of record JAOXJJ010000263.1, on the reverse strand, counting down.
TCAGATTTTGTTTTACACTCCAAATAAATTTTGGACTTATTTGAGCCACATCTTATTGACAAAATTTGAACCATAGCGAATGTAGCGCTGTGTGAAATTAAGAAGCCACACAACTGTGCATCTAGTTATCACAAAATGAAAATTTTTAAATGGTTAGGTGAAATGATTTTAGTGGTTTAGAATTAACCATATTGTTAAATTTCGGTATATATTATTCAAAATTTTTAGATCATATTCAATAGAATAAGTTCTCAGTTTATATGGTTCGCCATAATTCTAATTAGCACCAGAGACACTATCCAGTTTGTGCTCATCTGATGCAAATGTATGAAGCCTGCTCAAAATTTTATATATGGTTTTTAGGCATTTAATAGTTAGGTTATCCATTTAATGTCTGCCATCTAACTTTTCCACTGTTAAGATTTGAACTCAATCCCATAGATAGGATTTACCTTCTCTTTCTGTGCCTCACATTTGCTGTGCACACAAAAGCATGCATGTCGTCTAGCCCATCGACAACGTAAACCTCTGCTTATCTGCTACAGTTTCACTTTTCATACAGTTCAATTTTTGATGTTTATATGGTTGTTATGTTCTTTAAGGTATTGAGGGACATAATTGAGGAGTACATGGAGGAAATCAAACAGGCAGGAGGGATTGAATGCAATGTAAAAGTTTCCCCAGTAGCTGCAGTTTCTGCACACAAATGCCATTCTCAGAGTGATGTAACTGCATATATTAATGGATTACAAGGCAGTGGGTGCAGTGTATCTGATACAAGAAAAGAGAAGTCGCTACATTTGGATGTTTCTACAAGTGATAAATCAAACATGAGCCATGATCTGCCAAAAATTCACCAGAAACCAAAATATGAACACTATGGACATTGGGAGGATCATGAAGGAAGCAAGCATAAAAGAGAAAAGAAATATGGATCTAGAAGCCCCTCAAGCCACAGAAATTATGCTCAATTGCTTGATCGAAATGAATACCATAGGGACCGAGGTGATATAGCAGACAGGAATGATACTAGTTATTCTTCGAGGTCAAAAGAGCATATCAGTCGATCAACATTAACTTCTAAACATTTGAAGAAAGAATATGACTATATATCAGAAAATAAAAATAAAGAAAGAACTAGAACTTATGAGAGTCATAGGTCAGAATCAGTGACCCAAGATGCATTTGGGGACAGGTATGATCCTTCTAGCTCATATGATGAGTATGGTGCCACCTACGGTGATGTCTCTGTAGGCAGCAATTATCTCAGATCAGACTCCAGTCCAAGAAATCATGATCAGTATCGTGATAAAGGAAGACATGACCGTTCTACAAGAAGGCATAACCAAAGTCATCATAAGAAGTAAAGTTATTCCTTCCGTGTGATGTAAGTACCTATACCTTTTAAGGCATTCAATTCCATAGTTCTTTCTTTGTTCTATAAAGTATAAACATTGTTTGTTCTCATATTTATTTTGAAGTTTTGGCTTGTCATATCTGTGCAGTATTAAGTTATTCAGGCATCAGGAATAATTTCTACAACTGTATCCTTCTCTGTATCCTCATATGAAAACACATTATTTTACATGTGGATATCAACTTTGCTTATCATGTCTTCATAATATCCACATGCTCTTAGTTCTGTTACCACTGGATTGTGCTTATTATCTCAGGAATACAATTCATATTATGCTAGAATTAGTCTAAGGGATTTTCGCATGTATACCCTCCTCAATATATGGAATCATGTAAATACCCTTGTAAAGTTGCTATTTGCATATAAACCATTATAAATTACTTTTTTTTGCATATATACCCTTATAATTTTTTTTTTGCATGTCTACCCATGCCATCTAACGCTTGAAGAAACGAGCTGTTTAAAATTGATATGACTGAAATACCCTTAATACGTATACATGCAGAAAGAATACTTTATAAGGTTATAAAAACAAATAGTAAACTTTCGAGGATATAGACGCACAATAAAAAATAATTTGGAAGCGTATACACAAAAATAATGAATTTGTAAGGGTATATATGCAATTTCAAATATTTATAAAGAGTACACTGGTTAAAATCCCTTTCTATTGTGATTGAATTGGTTGTACTCTAGTCTAGTTCTTCTTAGTTGTGGGTCTTATCCTCCATCAGTTTCCTTCATATATGATATTATTTTTACAATCAATTGTATGGATTAATAGTTTTATGTAATTGTAATTGGCATTAAATCTTAGCGTCCAACCTTAGAATCAGACATACTTGCTTGATTCAATCTTATTCTTCTAACCCGACTCTGTTTTATTCCTGGAATGTTGGATCTTTTAGGTGACACCTGCATGTCTTGACTGGATCATAAGCAGAATATAGTTGACCTCAACCATATCAGGTCTAATCATGAACTTAGATACAATATCATTCATAATTTTGGATGTAAACAGACACAAGTACCTGCGTATAAAGAAATTAATGCCAAAACATAATCAGATCTTTTAAATTATGGTTATAAAAAAATACATCTATCTGCAATTGTACCAATAACTTTCCATGACATATATTGTATAAATCCATCTACAATACTTTATATAAAGCAAAACCCATTATAACTCATCAAGAATAGGACTAATTCATAACCTGCATATAAAGAAACTTATCCAGAAGTGGGTATAAAAGTAACCAACACATTTTAAATCTGACTATAAAGCTAGAGAGGTTCACAAAAGCCTGTTAATGTTGATCAATATACAAAATCTATAGTATCCAAAAGGACAAATTAAAAATACCTTCCACAATTACAAGATTTATCTTTCATTTGACCCACAAGCCACATATGTATGATTACAGCCCAAAATGATGACATGATTGCAACCCCAAAATGATGATGTGGTTACAACCCGAATATTGAAAACTAGAGCTTATTGAGAATGAAAAAATCTCCAGCACTCTAGCAGAACATGTGATCAAATCTGCAATTAGCAAAAAATTACTGTGAATGGAATTCAACTCTATATCAACTAACAAATTATCTTGAATGACAAAATTGCATGAGAAGAAGGCACAAAGCAATTGTTATTTCCTACCTATTAGCAATTAAGTGGCAAAATTGCATGAGAAAAAAGGCAACTACCATTGACAAAATAAGGTTAAATAACATTATTGGTGCTCATGAGTTGATGTGCCATGAAACTTTTAGAAGGGATATAGTACTGCTATCATGGCCTATAAGTCAACAGGTTAGATTAGGTATATAGCTGCAAAATAAGCATTCTATAGATCATCATGAAAAAATTAACAGAATAGAAGATAGAACCACTATCAAAGTTAGAAGTCAAGGTTGATGAACCAATGAATTCCTTACCACAGGATTAAATATATCGATCTCTTCATGAGCGCAGTTCAGGTCACCATTTTAAATCACAGGATTGAATATTTTCAAATCCTGCAAAGAAAATGAAAGAATTATCAGAATAGACTAAATAC
>JAOXJJ010000263.1:15984111-16002397 GCA_025769935.1 Phoenix roebelenii | reverse complement strand
CACTCCCGCTTGGTTAGCCCTATGAGGGTGTTAGTATTTAAGTTTTTCTATAATTATGATTAAATTGAAGAAAAAAATATAATTTTAAGATAATAAGCTTTGAGAAGAATTTCTAGGATTAATTGGATCTGTTAGTTGGATTATATTCGTAAGGTAAGTAATGTTTTATTTTTTCTAAATTTATTAGTAATTATTAAATTATTATATTCATGACTTTGAGTGATATTATTCATGATGTATGAATTTGATAGATAATATATTATTATGCAATATATTATTTTGAAATATTATGATGATATGTGATCTTATTATGGATTTGATTGATTGATTTTGACACCTCATAATTTTAGAATTAGAATATGAGACCTAGAACTATTTGAATTTCGATCTGGCTATGTTGAGGACCCTGCTAATGGGAGCTAATACATTGGTATATGATTTGTCCTAAAAGTTGTGTCCAAGATGATTAGTGACATACTGCCAGCAGACTAGCGGTCGTGAAAGATTTTGCTACAAGATGATGCACAACTAATTGCAAGAAGATTAGTTAGTATTATGACCCTGCTATAGGATGATGTGGTTATAGCTCAGGATCGATAAGATGAATTGAATATTTGAAAAAATTTGAATCTATGAACAAAATTTAATAGTTTAATAATGATTTGATTCGTATATTAGTACTGCATATATGCTTATTTTCTACAAATTATTATCTATTTGATTGCCTGATTTGTTTAGCTAAAGTGATCATTGTTTACTGGTTTGTCTAGTTCTTTATACAATTTCTGGTTTTTTTTACAGCTTTAGAGAATTAGCATATCAGAGTTTTTCAATATGGGAGAGTGACTAGAAAAAGTATAGCGCAAGTTATCTTAGATTATAGTTTATTTAAAGAAGTGGAGTTAGAAAGCCGTATGATAGGTGGTAACTATCTTATACGGTTCGGGGGGTAATCGGTGTACTCCGAAGGAATATTTGGCTCTATTAATATTTTATTTTGGACCAATGTTAGAATTGTGAGACATTGTAAGTTGAGTTAGTTAATGAAATAAAGTTTGCATATTATTAGTTAAATTGCTCTGCTGCATATTTATGATATCATGTTGAGATGCCCTGCATGTTTTTGGGAAAAGTTCTCTATGAGTATGCAACAATTGGCGTGATCCCTGGCTCACGATCTCGGGTCGTGGGCATGATAACAGCCCTTGGGTCTGTCTAGTTATTCCGAAATTTGAAGTTCTTTGGTTTTTATATGCTTTTTTATTTTGATGCAGCAGCAAATTGTCCAGGCATGATTGCACATAGCTTGCATTACAAAACTACTGAAATTTGGAGGCAGTTGTAATTGAAATGGAGCAGCAGGATTCACAGGAGCTGAAGTAGTCATGTCGGAGCTGTTTAAGTAGCCTGGTTGTAGATAAAGAAGCCCTTATTGATTAGAAGATTGATTAAACTGACCCATTTCAGCACCTGGTCTTAACATGATAGGAATTGATGGGCTCCGTGGTTTTTTCTTTTGTTTTAAACGATATTTCTGCATCGGAAACATGAGATGGCCACCATCAAATCACAGGAAAAGTACAGAGAGAACATGATGCTTATTGGAATCCAAGGAAGAAATATGAAGTTTGAATAAAATTTATAACTTATGATAGAATATCTGGAGGAGCCATCGTCACATAACAACTTGTTTAAGCAAAAATGATAAATTTCAACTATCGTAAGCGCGAAATCTTAATTGATTACTGGATGTTAGCCGCCATGCAAACGACAACAAAAATGACAAATTTTGCCATTTTTATAGGAATGATTAGTTCAGTGATTGCAAAAATGACAAATTTCGTTAGATATGTTTTTAAGATTGGCAGAACTATACTTGCTTGAGCAATCAGTTTTTTTTCCTTTATAATCTTTTTTTTTTTTTTTTTGATCATTTCGAAATGTATCAGCAATTTGTGGTCCCTCTTCTGAACTTGCTTCTTCATTTTCACTTTCAAATTTGCCCCCCTTCAACCCCTTTGAAAGTGCCTACTGGAGACCATAAGTTGCCAGAGGTTCTTGAAGGCGTCAACGTCTAAAGGTTTCATGAGGTAGAAACAAGCTCCTAGCTCATAACTTTTCTTAACAGTCTCCAACTGTTTGTCAGTTGATATCACTGCATACCGGAAAGTTATTTTATTGAAATACAGTGAAAAACTAATATCAAGAAGAACGATATGAGATAAAAATTTAAGCAAGGAAGATGCTTACTAATAACAGGCAGTTCATTGTTCACAACGGTCAAGAGGTCGAAGCCACTAAATTCTGGCATATGCACCTCAACCAAAAGGAGGTCAAAGTCAGTGCATCGCTCTTGGAGAAGTGTTAATGCAGATCGGGGGCTTGCACATGTAGTCACTGAAAAAGAGAGATCAAGTTGATAGTAATAAAAGAACGTAAGTATCAAAGTTCTCTATTTTAGTACCAAACTCTATACACTATTATAGTGTTAGTATGCTTTGTACAGTATCTAGTTCAGCGGCCTAAGTGTCGACATGCCTTTTGTATCGCGTATTGATTCAGTACCGGTATGGTATGGTTAGTACTCACCGATATCAACTGGTACAATAATCCTTGGTAAGCATAAATGACAACAAAACATGTAAAATTAAACAAGAGACATTCTCCAGGGAAGAGCATCATTGACTAGAAAGCAACATGCAACTATAAAATATATGACTCTTCTCTTTCTAGATCCCTTTTGTAAATTGAGAGATCTTCTATCATGTTTCCCTTCAATGTATAAAATAAAATTTCATACATATACTTTTAGATCTATTGCAATAGCTAAAAATATCTTCGAAAAAATGACTAGAATAAGAAAACATTTTTCCATGTCACCAATTGACCCAAAAGTAAGCATAAAATCTTGGAAAGTTTAGAGCCTCCACGCAAAGTAACCTAGATATGTAAAATAAATTTTCTAGTATCTAAATATTTTGAGAACAATTTGTAAAAAAATATAAATTAGGGTGAATGCTAAAAAAATCTTACCTTTTTGTTAGAAAAAAGAAGGGAAAAAGAAACCGAGATTTGGAGCACTAACCTATCTTCGAAGAGGTATGAACCCATGAGTGCAAAATGTTCACAAGAGTGCGAGAGAGAGAATCTATGCTCAGAAAAAATGAAAGCATTTTCCTCTCAAAACAAAAGAGGGAATTTTGCAAACAACAACACCTTTTTAAACCAAAGGGGGACAGGAAAAATCTCAAGCACATACCTTTGTAATTACACGATACCAGAATCTCTCTTATCTCCTTGAGATATAATGGGTCATTATCAACAACTAGAAGTCTAAGACCTTCGGGAAACTTGTATTCCATGTTACCATCCATGGAAGTGCTAGAAGAAGCAAAGGGAACAATATAAGGAGATTAGTGAGAACCCGAACGGGCAGAGATGAAAGCCATGGTCATTTATAATGAGTGAGTGAGGGCATATACGAATAAGCACCTCTTCCTTTCACTTCATTAATTACTTGTCTTATTTAAGATATAAAGTAAACTAAAAGAGTCACTAGAAGCACCATGTTTACCTAATATAAAAGAAAGGGTCGGAGGTCCGATCATGCAGATTTTTAGATACCAAGGAGGAAGATTATGCAGTTTTTCAAAATATATTTGTGAAGACTACACTAGTATATTTTCGCATCTGTTGACCAACTTTTACTAAATCAAAGATATCTATAACAGTATTTCAGAATATCTATGCATATAAGCAATAAATTTGCAAAAGGAAATATTGTTTTATAGAAGAGATATAGTAGCATCCACTATTCTTGGTTATATACCATAGATTATTAATTTCATAGAATTTATGATAATATTCAAATTTCATCTTGATCACTATTTCACATTATAATTTCATTTATTTAAAATAATTGATACGACATTATTACTCTGAGAAGAATTACGTGCATGTCTAATGAAAAATTAAATAAGTATATGATACTCTCTGCATTAAATGAAAAACAAAACATTTATTTTAACATAACTAAGGTAGTAGAAGAATACATGCAAAAATAACGATGATATATTTTTGGAAAAAAATTGCCTCATCTATGCTTTTATAACCTTGACTGTAATATAGCAAAAAGAGATGCAACAATGTTATCTCAACACTAATATACTTATAAGGATGTCCTTTTATGTTAGTTTACTTTTCACATACTATACATATTATACTGTTGAGTGATTGTTAATCTCCTATTTGATTTTGATGAGCCCAAAACACTTGAGTATATTTCATATTGTACTAATGAATTCAAGTGCGTGTTTCAGGTAAAATATTTTTAAATTTGAAAGAATGCCTTAGAAAATGGTTCAAGGATTTTAAGTTGAGTTTTACTCATGTTTGAAACCATTTAAGATTTTGCCTTGCACTCGAGTTGACTCCCAGAATTCTCGAGTCGATTCTGGCACATGGTTACTGTCTGACATTTCCTCGAGCCGACTTCCAGATGAGGCTGGTTGAATCTTACAGGAATGACAGAGAGCAATTTTTTCCAGAGTGCAGAGCGCGAGCCGACTCGAACTGTTCACGAGCCGACTCGTATAGAAAGATAGAGAGCTGATTTTCAGGTCGTAAAGCACGAGTCGACTTCAACTGTTCACTAGCCAACTTGTATAGAGAAAGACAGAGAACGAGTTTTCAATCTACAGTGCGCGAGTCGACTCCCAGAAGTTTCGATCCGTCTCCCGCAAATTGAACCTGAGAGCATTTTTCACAGACCAGAATGCAAGCCGACTCTGGAATTACTTGAGCCGTCTCCTGGAAAAGAGCTGGTATTTCACTTCTGAAGATGTCGTGGGCGAGTCGACTCCCGACTCCTTCGAGCCGACTCTTACAGGATCGACAGAGAGTCTTTTTGTAAGAGTCTGAATTCGAGTCGACTCTAGACTTTCTCAAGGCGTCTCCTGCTTCAGCTGAGCTGACTCCAAGATGGGCGAGTCGACTCTGATCCCAACAGATACTTTGTCAGGACGTGCAATTTTGTCAGAACGGCTCTTTTTTCCTTTCTAACGGTTAGTTTTCGAGGAGTTAAGTTATGAGAGGTGGTTCTAAGTGAAAAACATAAGATAATACACATTCCTTAGAGAGCATTTAAGTGAATCAACCACCAAAGAAAAGTTAGAGCCTTTCAAAGCGGAAAAGAGGAGTTAATGCATTCCAAGTGATTTCAGAGCACTCCTTCCATTAAAGGCTCATTGAAGTGATCCTCAACTACCAGCATATTCAAGAGAGGATCCAGTAAAGGAGAAGCCAAGTCTTGCATCAGCAAATTCTATTTGAGGGTTTTTTCTTTACATTTTGTTTACATTGCTATATTTGCTTATTTAAAAGCTTGTAACCTTTAAACTCTATTTCTCTGATATTTGTGACTTGATTCAATTAAGGGATTGAATCAAGGGGTTAAGGTTTGTTGGTGAGCCCATAAAACCAACAGTGTAGATTTTGGTTGGTGAGCCCGTAAAACCAACTAGGTTGTTTGTGAGCCCGAAAAAATAAATGGAGTGGTTTTAGTTGGTGAGCCAGGAAAAACTGACCAGGTTTGTTGTGATCCTATGAAAACAACAAGTTGGGTTGTGAGCTTGTAAAACAACTGGGCTGTAATCCTAGGATTATAGTGAACTCCTAAGAAATGCTTGAAGAGTGGACGTAGGAGCAAGGTTGGCTTCGAACCACTATAAAAACCTTGTGCCTATGTTATGGTTTATCTTGCTTTACTTCTTTACTGCTTTCTTATAGATTACTTAATTACATTTGTTTAAAATTAAGAAAGCTTTCATAATCCTCAAGAGATAAATTTAAGGAATCTAACTTTAATTAGAACCCAATTCACCCCTCCCTCTTGGGTTGTCTTCTGGGCAACATATACCTACCCTAATATTTGATAGAAACATATATCTGTTGCCCATCTATGCAACCCAAGAGGGGGGCGGGTGAATTGGATTTTTCAAAAACTTTTACTAGATACCGTGGAATTAAATGCTTGATAGAAGAAAATAAATTCAGCAAATCACTAAAAAGTAAATGAGCTGAAAATAAAAGCAAATAGATCAAGCAATGCAAATACAAAAGATTTATAGTTGTTTGTGTTGCCTAGATATGCAGCCCAAGAGGGGGGTGAATTGAATTTTTAAAAATCTTTTAACTAGAATGCAGCGGATAAACTATAATTTCAACTTGAAGGATATAGTGTGCTTTAAGCAATGAATGAATAATGACAGAAATTAAAGTGCAATAGTATAAAGAGAAAAGCACACACAAACACAGAAAATTTATAGTGGTTTGGTATAATCCACACCTACATTCACTTCCCAAAACTCTTAGAAATTTCTCTATAACCACCCAGATTACAGTGTGGTTGTTTTTCGAGCTTACAATTCAACTCGCTGTTTTTTCAGGATCACAACGAACCCAGTCGATTTTCACAGGATCACCAACCACGATCTTAACCTATTTATTTTTTTGGGTTTACAAATAACCTAGTCGGTTTTCACAGGCTTACCAAGCAAAACCTTACACGATTGTTTTCCGAATTTACAAACAACCTAGTTAGTTTTCACAGGCTCACCAACCAAAAATCTTACACGATTGTTGAATCTCCTGATTCAACAATTTAGGTTTGGAATAACCCTTATTGATGCAAGAGCATCTCCCTTAATTCCATTGGGTGTGGAGTCTTGATCCTAGCCCTTTGGGCGTGAGGGATTTGGTTGAGTCATGAGAGTGAATTTGAGTTCAAGTTGCGGTGAGATTGAGTTCATATAACAAGTGATTAAAATCACATTAAGTTAGGGTTCTCAACGCCTAAATTAAATTAGGTCAAGGCATTGAATGGGTCTTTGATTTAGTAGGATTCGCCACATGGCACATTGGAAGGAGCCCTAATTAAATTTGGACTTGGTCCATACAGCATGAAGGAGTTTCCCACTTGGACTAGGACTCTTGCATGCGGTGGGGTTCCTCAATTCTAGGGATCCATCTGCACGCCTAGAGAACAATCCAAGTTTGGATGGGTCTCAATTGGTAAGGTGTTAAGTTGATCATTAGAAAGTTTATCTTCTAATTTATTTGGTTTTTAGTCGGGTCCCTTTTTAGTCAAGTCCTTATTAGGTTAGGAGTCCCCTAAAATTTTGGTTGTCAATGTTTATCTCTTGCCAACCTCTCTCTTTATAAAAGAGGAGGTATGATGAATCAGTTAAGCACGAAATTTTTGAGAAATCTCTGAGTATTCAAGTGTTCTTCGATGGAAAAAGAATTCTTTACGGCTTAGTGAGACTCCAAGTAAAATTGGAGAAGAAGGTGAAGCTCCTTCCTCTGAACGGGTTAGATCTTTTGGAGGTAAGACTCATCCATTAGTCCAATAGTTATTCTTTTTATTTCTACTTTAATTACCTTGTTCTATGTAGTTTTAATCAACATCAGATCCTACTCCATTCATCTATACCATCTACATAATTTTTAGAATTTAGTTTCCACTTCGAAATTCAAACAATTCAGCCGCACCATCAATTCAACCTTTTTCCTTTTAGCCGTTGCCACCCAATCCAAATCAATTTTCCAACCTATCCTCTTCCTTCTCCCTTCCATCCACATGAAGCCCTAAACCCCATTACCTTTGAAGAAGAAGAGAGAGAGAGAGAGAGAAACACCATCATCTAAGGTTCAAGATCCTTTGCCACATCTGGGCTGTGCCACTTACCAGTTTTAGATTTAATGGACACTGATATAGTAGAGTTTAAAGCAAAAAAATAAATGTTGCAACAAAGTAAGCAAAGCTTCAATATAAATAAAATCAATAAATATGGATCAGAAGCTTTGAAGATGGTCGTTGGCTACAGATGAGAATCTTGATTGCACAGCAGCACTTCCCTGTTGAATATCCCTACTGATTTTCTCACAAAATGGTTTTTCTCTTTGAAAACTCTCTTGTGAGGATATGATCTTTGGAAGCTTGGATTTGGAGTTTTTGGATTCTCTCTCTTGTTTCTCTCCCCTTTCTCCTCTAGTGCTCCTTTGAACTTATAGACTTCATGCTGTACGAAAAGTACAATTAGACGTCTGACCAAAATTTATCCATCGACACAAAAGAAAAAGCCTGTCGAAAGTATCCATTGAAACAGTTAGAAAAATAGGAGTCAACTCTCCAGGTTCGGGGGTCGTCCCGTGTATCAAAGAAGACCGCTCACTAAGTATAGGAGTCGATCTTTCCTTCAATCAATACAAAGTTTCTGTATTTGCCTTTAGGGTCGACTCGTCAATGCCGGGAGTCAACTCATGTAGATATTGGATCGGCTCATTAAACAAAAGAGTCGCCTCATTCTTTTAGTACACATGAGTTTGCTGCGCTCCTCCAAGGGTCGACTCAATAATGCTGGGGGTCGGCTCATGTATAAATTGAGTCGCCTCCTTAAACACAAGAGTCGGCTAATATAGTTGGTCTCAGGCGGTGATTCTTCTCTATTATTTTTAAACTATACAGGGGTCGACTCAGTTTCTGTATGGGTCGACTCATTAAGTTTTTCACAGATATTTCAAAGAGCTTTGATTTTATTCTTCTTGATTCTTGGAGGTTGTAAGTGCAATTTTTGTCTAGAGGTCTAACCCTTCACATTTAAGCCAACATCATTAGAGTACATATTTAACTTAATTATTTTTGTGATCATCAAAATCCATCCTTTAGGATTAATAATCCTTCCTTTTTGATGATGACAAAACTATTATGTCTAAAACAATTTTGCAATAAATTTCAGAGTATTTTTGCAATATAGTTTAGAGCAAAAAGAATATTTAGAAAGTTCAGAATATTCAATAAAATTTAGTATGTGAGCTCTTTTTGCAATAAGATTCAGAGCAAGAAAATATTCAGAATATGTGCATTATTGATTCTTAAAACTTTCAAAATATGTTTATGATAAAATCTCCCCCTTTATTTTATGATTAATCAAATTATGCTTCTTCCCCCATCTTCTGTCATTTATTGACTCTCTTCAATAAGATTTTTGATATAAAATTGTGTCTGTTTTCTTTTCTGTTACTTCTCACCCTTTCTTGAAATTCTTTTACTTCTCCCCAATTTATTGACATTCTTTCTTCTCCCCTTTTTTGTCATCAACAAAAGGGTGAGGGGAAGGAAAGTTGTTCTACTTGTAGATCATGTTGCCCAAAGGTGCAGCCTAAGAGAGAGGGGGGGGGGGGGGGGTAAATTGGGTCTCTTAAAAATTAATAATGTGAAGGGAATGAATCACTAAAATCTTTTGATAACTCTTAGATCTAGTAGCGGAATTAAAGTAGTACAAATAAGGCAGTAAATAAGATGAAGAAAACAGTTAGAAACATGCGGTGGAAGATGAGAGACAAGCTACCTACAAACACCAGAATTTATAATGGTTCGGTGCACTACCAGCAGCACCTACATCCACTCCCCAAGTCAAGCTTGAGATTTCACTATAACCCAATAGATTACAGTCTGATTGTTTTCCGGGCGCACAATCAGAAACCCAGTAGGTTTTTCCAGGCAACCAACCGAAAACTATCACCGTTTTTTTTTCTGGGCTCACAAACAACCCAGTTGGTTTTCAGATAAACCAACCAGAAACTTTCTCTTTGCTGAATACTTCCGATTCAGCAACTTCCAATCAAGGCTTGAAAGTGCCTTTACAAGTTTCAGATGATGAAACTGTTACAGCAACAAATAATTCAAATAAAAGTTTGCTGCAACCAAAAAACTAAAGCTTCATAACATATAAAATAAATTAATGGAAGCAATGCTGAAGCCGATGAAGAGGTTGGCCGATGATGTGAATCTCAATGCCAAGCACCAACTTTTCTTGTTGCAATGGATGAGAGGCTTTGACTAATTTCCTCACCGGAGCAAGTTTCAGATGAATGCTGGTGAGGATGATGAACTTTTTAGCTTTTTCCTTCTCCTTTCTTTTGTAGAAACTTTTATTTCTTGATAGAATATTTCTCTCTTTCCTTGTTTCCTTTCTAAGATTCCCTTGAATTTATAGACAAGTTCTTCAGAGGAATTCAAATTCCTTTCTTGCCGTTCTGATGGAAATTTTTTCTATTACAGAAAAAGATAAAAGTTGTTACAAGCTTCCCGTTGTGGTCCCAGCTGTACAGGGGTCGACTCATGTAACTCAGGGGTCGACTCATGTTTATCCTGGGTCGGCACTTCAAAATATTGAGACAGCTCTTGCTGTTGTAACTTCAAAGGGTCGACTCTTTAACCTTAAGGGTCGACTCATCTTCTTCAGGAGTCGCCTCTTTAAACACAAGGGTCGACTCATCCAATAATTTTTCTGGCCAACGTTGAAACTGAACTGGGGTCGACTCTTCAAACATAAGGCTCGACTCTTCAATATCGGGGGTCGACTCATTTGGAACAAGGGTTGACTCTTTAAATCTTGTCTCATGCAGTATAAGCTCTCTGTTTAATTTGAACTACACAAGGGTCGACTCATATTTTGCGGGGGTCTACTCATTGATGTGCCACTTGAAGAAAACGTGCTAGAGTCAACTCAAACTTGTCCTTTTTGCTTAAGAATCGACTCAAGTGTCTCAAATAGAATTCTTTAGACTTCATCTTTGATCTCCATGGATTGAATTAAGGTCATTTTCCTTTTAGAACATATCTAATAAAGTGCTCATGAAGAATTAAGGATAATAACTTTGTAGTGTTTCATTTCTTTTGATTTTTCTTGACTTATAGAACTTCACAATTAAGCCAACATCATTAGTACACAACATTATCTTAAGTATTTTGTAATCATCAAAATTCATCTTTTAGGGTTGGCAATCTCCTCCTTTTTGATGATAACAAAATCATTGAGTCTAAAAGAATTTTACAATAAATTTCAGAGCAATTATAAAAATTTTGTAATGAAGTTCCGAGCAAATATGACATTCAGAGACATATGCATAATTTCAACAAGTCGAGGAAAAAATCTTTCCCTATTAGTTACAAATATTTAAATTATGCAGAGTTCTTTTTCTTCTTCTTTTCTTAAGGTTCTTTTTTTTTTTTGATAGTGATATATCCCCCTATACTTCTTTCCATTGTCATGTACCATTAGTGTCATATATAGTTTGAAATTCTTTTTTTCTTTTCTCATCTCTGTTTAGAATTCTTTTCTTCTTTTCTCATCTCTCCCATTTTGTCATCAACAAAAGGAAGAAAGAAATATAATTTCACTCTCCCTCTTTTTGTGATCTTAAGCATTAAAGATTAATTAAGAATTAACAATTGTGTTAAGGAGAGAAGGTATCAGACCCAGTATAGTTTTAATGCATCATAATAACAAACATATTCATATCAAGAAGAGTAAACTATTATTGCAGTAAGAGTGAAGTATACATCTATAAATCAAAATACAATTGATATAGTTAATCATCATACAACTGTGTCAAAAAGGTATGAAAATTGAAAAATCAACTCAATACAAAAACCTTTTGGAATTGTTAAAAAAATCTAAGGATGGGTCAGTCTCGGTTTAGGGTTTTGAAGAGGATGAAGGTCCATACTGATCTTCCTTCTTGTCTTCCATCAGCTTATCAATTCTTATTTGCAGTTGAGAGAGAGAGAGCTAGTAAGGTGAGAATGTTCCTCTTTCAGCTCTTGCAGAGAACCTTGAAGAGAATTTTCTTGAGTCCTCAAGTGTTCTTCAATCTCAGCAATTTTTCTTGGTTGATTAGCTGCAAGTGTCCTCAATCCTTGAAGCTCCACTTTCATTTCTTTTACTAAATCAGTGAGAGCAATTACTGAATTCCAGCAGACTCCTGAGTTGAACAGTGCTTTAATTACATTGTCACTAATAACTTTCAACTACCATTTCTCAAGTCTGAGAGGTGGATCTGAAGGTCTTTACATTGGAGGAGGTTGACTGACTGGAGGCTCTTTCGGAGGTGCTTCAGTAGGGATTCTTTTGGCTTTGAGTGGTGTTCGAGTGTCTTGACCACTTTCATCTTGAATTCCTTTTTCTTTATGAATCCATTTGCCCTCAGTTTTAATCTTCTGTGACTTCTCTGTTCAGAATGGTGCTCACCTCTTTCTTTCTATTCTCCAGATGATCTCCATTCTCTCCATCATTGGGAATTTGAAGAGCATCCCTAAGAATTTCTTCTGAAATCAGGATTGCAGTCTCTTGCCCAAATTTGGTGTTGTTGTAGAACTCTCGTACCAAGTTTGGATAGGTTGGCACGTTCAATGAGCATAGGTATTCCCATCCCGTCTTCTTCAGATTTTAACCTAGAGGGAAGTTCTCCTTCTCCAAAAACTCAAAATCTACTCTTCTTTCGGTGGAGACGATTCTTATGGAGAGGGGTCCTTGCTTCGAAACTGAAGATGGAGGTGATAGAGGGGCCGAATCTAGCTGAGGTGGCGGCATTTCTTATCTTGGTGGATTCACAGTTTTCTCTGCCCCAGTTTTCGTTCTCCTCTTAGTTTGAGGAGTAATACTTTTCCTCTTCAGTCCGGATGTGAGTTGCTTTCTTCTCACTATTGAAAGATCAATCGAAACCTCGGAATGATTTTCTAGGATTTTGGAGGTTTTTTTTGTTGGAAAGGGGGTTTGAAGACTGAAAACGTTCTAAAGGAAATGAGACGTTTCAGGTCCAATGTTTCAAAGAGAGAATGTTTTTAAAATCTATTTCAAATAGTACCATTTTGGTCGACTCATTTAACTTATGTGTCGTCTTCTGTAGGTCAGGGGTCGACTCATTTAACTTATGAGTCGTCTCCTGTAGGTCAGGGGTCGACTCATGAAAGTAGTGAGTTGTCCCTTACTACATGAGTCGACTCCTCATTTACATGAGTCGTCTCCTCAAACAGTTCAAGAGACAAAATATTTTTTAGTAAGATTTAAAAATCGATTGCAAGCCACATATCAAATCAACTAAAATTCAACCAATGATAATCAATAAAAATATGCAATATAACATTCATAATCAATTATCAAAATGGATCACAAATGCATAATTCTCCTCTAAATGTACAAAAAACTTATTCATTAAGGGGTTTAGTAAAAATATCTGTAATTTGTTTATCAATATTTATAAATTCCATTTTTATATCTCCATTTTGAGCATGATCTCTTACAAAATGATGTATGATTTCTATATGTTTAGATCTTGAGTGTTGTATAGGATTTTTAGTTCGATTTATGGTACTAGTATTATCACACCTTATAGAAATTTTATTCTGTTTTATGCCATAGTCCTCGAGTTGTTGTTTAATCCATAGGATTTGGACACAACAACTTCCTGCAGCAATATAATCAGCCTCAGCTGTAGATAGTGCTACGAAATTTTGCTTCTTGCTAAACCAAGAGATTAAGTTTGTTCCAAAAAATTGACAAGTTCCACTTGTACTTTTTTTTGTCTAATCTACAACCAGCAAAATCAACATTTGAATAGCCAATTAAGTCAATTGTAGATGCTTTAGAATACCATAAACCTAAATGTTGAGTTCCTTGTAAGCATCTTAGTATTCTTTTAACAGAAATAAAGTGTGATTCTTTAGGATTTACTTGGTATATTGCACACATGCAAACACTATGTATTATATCAGGTCTACTTGCTGTAAGATAAAGTAAAAGATCCAATCATGCCTCTATACAGCTTTGAATCAAAAGATTTACCTTACTCATCTTTTTCTAATTTATAAGAGAGGCTCACAGGAGTACCTAATGGTTTTGAATCTTCCATGCCAAACTTTTTTAAGATTTTCTTTGTGTATTTGCTTTGGCAGATGAAGATTCCATCTCTTGTTTGCTTGATTTGGAGTTCAAGAAAGAAGTTGAGTTCATCCATCAAACTCATCTCGAACTCACTTTGCATGAGTTTAGCAAATTCTTCATATAAACTTTCATTAGTAGCACCAAATATAATATCATCAACATATATTTGAACAATCAGGATATTAGTATTTTTCTTTTTAATAAGTAAAGTTTTATCAACATTTTTTTTTGAAAAATTACTCTTTATTAAAAAGTTGCTTAATCTATCATACCAAGCTCTAGGAGCTTGCTTCAAGCCATAAAGTGTTTTGTTCAATTTAAAGACATGATCTGGAAGTTTATGATTTTCAAATTCGGATGGCTATTTTACATAAACTTCTTCAATAATAAAACTATTTAGAAATACACTTTTGACATCCATTTGAAATAATTTAAAATGCATAAAGCATGCAAAGGCAAGTAATAGCCTAATAGCTTCAAGTCTAGCTACAGGTGAAAAAGTTTCATTAAAATCAATTCCTTCTTCTTGATTATATCCTTTAGCAACTAATCTAGCTTTGTTTCTAATTACAATGCCCTCTTCATTTAACTTATTTATGAAAACCCATTTTGTTCCAATTATAGAAATGTTTTCTATTTTTTAACTAAAATCCAAACATTGTTTCTTTCAAATTGATTTAATTCTTCTTGCATACCCATTAACCAATTGTTATCTTTTTCAGCTTCAAAAATTTTGGTTCTATTTGAGAAACAAATGCAAGATGATTACAAGCATCTCTAATAGAAGATCTAGTCCTAATGCCATATGAAGGATCACCAATTATTAAGTCTTCAGGGTGACTAGGTGCATACCTCCATTCTTTTGGTAGACTAGTTTTACCTTTAAGCATTTGATCATCTTTTTCTTGATCCTCATCATGTTCAAAATTTTTAGATGCAGATACATCCTTTAGGGTTAACTCTTTGATTTGCTTATTGAGTTCTCCTGCATCATCATTGAAGTCTACATCTTTTCTTGAAGAAGGATCATTAGATTCATCAAAAATAATAGGTATTGATTCTTCAACAACTAGAGTTCTCTTGTTGAATATTCTATATGCTTTGTTTGATGAAGAATATCCAAGAAAAATAGCTTCATCTGATTTAGAATCAAACTTATCCAAGTTGCCTTTACCATTATTTAGAACAAAACATTTGCAACCAAAAACATAAAAATATGAAAGATTTGGTTTCTTGTTTTTCAAAAGCTCATAAGGGGTTTTCTTTAGAATTGACCTAACGGTAACTCTGTTAAGAACATAACAAGCTGTATTTATAGCTTCAGCCCAAAAATATTTAAACAAATTGCTTTCACATAGCATTGTCCTAGCCATTTCACTAAGAGTTCTGTTCTTTCTCTGCACAACTCCATTTACTATGGTGTTCTTGGTGCAGAAAAGTTATGATCAATACCATTTTCAGTGCATAAATTTTTAAAGTCATGATTTTCAAATTCAGTTCCATGATCATTTTTAATCTTGACAGTTTGCAATCCATGTTCATTTGAATTTTTTTTATACAGTTTTGTGAATGCTGAAAATGCTTCATTTTTGTATGCCAAAAATAAAACCCATGTATATTTAGAAAAATCATCCTTAATAACAAAGCCATAAAGTTTTTCACCTAGGCTTGAAGTTCTAGTTGGTCCGAATAGATCCATGTGGATAAGCTCCAAGGGTCTAGTTGTGGAAACAACATTTTTAGATTTGAAAGAAGTTCTGGTTTGTTTTCCTAATTGACATGCAGTGCAAATTCTATCTTTTTTGAAAATCAGTTTAGGCAATCCAAAAACAAGTTTCTTTCGAATAAGCTTCGAAATTAAATCCATGCTAGCATGAGCTAATTTTTGATGCCATAACCAGCTAGTCTCACTAGTTTTGGTTTTCATAGCTACCAAACAATCCATGTTTTTTATAAGTATTTGATCTAAATCAACCAAATACATATTTCCATGTCTATGTCCAGTAAATATTATACCATAATTATTTATATTAGAGAGTAAACACATAGATGATTCATAAGTTACAATATATCCTTTGTCACAGAATAGACTGATACTTAGTAAATTATGTTTTAAGCCATCTACTAATAGAACATTTTCAATAAAAGTTGTTGGACTGATCTGAATGTTACCAATACCAATGATCTTGCCTTTGCCATTATCACCAAAGGTAACCATTCCTCCTTTCTTTTTGAGGAGCATGAATTGGAATTCATCCCCTGTCATGTGTCTAGAGCACCCGCTGTCCAAGTACCATCTTCTGTTTGATTCATGGGATGCTAGACACTCCTGCAAAATAGAATTTAGGTTTTCATCTTAGGTACCCAAGTTTTCTTAGGTCCTTGCAGGTTAGCAATAATACTTTCTTTTGGAATCCATATCTTCTTAATTGAAACATTGTTCATAAGATTTTGGCTTATAGGATTGCATGCAATGTATTTCTGTTTCTGTTTATCTAACTTGCAGAATGCAGATTTTGGTTGAATGTAAGAAGGCTTTTCAAACATGTTTTTCAGAGATTTCTGTTTTCTCCATGGATTGTATCCTAATCCAACCTTATTGTAGACAACTTTCTGACTTTCAAGGATTAGATTTAATTTTTCAGAGCTTAAGGTGAATTTATCTACTATAGGTTTCAGTTTATCAACTTCTTTAGCTAACTTCTAATTTTTTTCATACAGTTCCTTTTCATTTTTTAGAAGTAGAGCATTTTCCTTTTCCAAGGATTGATTCTTAATTTTCAGCTCCTTATTCTTTAAGCTAAGCTTTTTACATTCAATCATTAACTTAGAAAAAGCATCTTGAAGTTCATCAAAAGTGAAATCATATTTAGTATCTAAGTATACCTTATTCTCATGTGCCATTAGACACAGATTTGTAGCTTCCTGTTGCTGTTATTCTTCTCCAGAGCTAGAATCATCACTGTCACTCCAAGTAGCCTGCATAGCTTTCTTCTTCGATCTTTTTGGAGCCTTTTTTAACAAGGGACAGTTAGTTATGAAGTGTCTTGACTTTTTGCATTCATAGCAGACATATTACTCGTTATTTTCCTTGCTTTGCTCCCCCTTGATTACAGGCTTTTTCTTGAAGTTTTTTCTTTTTCTTTTGAAAAACTTTTTGAACCTTCTTTTAATTAGGACCTTTTCCTCACTATTATCAGATTCAGAATCCTCGTTCTCATCTTCATATTGAGTGGACTTAAGAGCAATTGTTCTGTGCTTCTTGGGTTTATCTTCCTCAAGGTTCTGTTTCATTGAAAGCTCATGAGTCATTAAGGAACCCAACAGTTCTTCCAGTGGGAGAGAGTTGAGATCTTTGGCTTCTTGGATGGCAGTGACCTTTGCTTCCCATGCTCTAAGAAGAGACCTAAGGATTTTTCGAACAAGATTACTATTAGAGTAAGATCTACCAAGGCTTTTCAAGCCGCTTATAATATCACTAAATCTAGTAAACATTTCACTTATAGACTCACTGTTTTTCATTTTAAATAGTTCATATTTATGTACAAGCATACTGATTTTAGATTCTTTGACCTGGTTTGTGCCTTCATGTGTAACTTCCAGGCTATCCCAGATTTCTTTAGCAGTCATACAAATAGATATACGATTAAATTCATTTGCATCTAAAGAACAGTAAAAAAACATTCATAGTTTTTGCATTCAGCTGAGCCATTCTTTTATCATGGTCATCCCATTCAATTTCATATTTGAATAAGGTGATGCCATCAATAATCTTAGTTGGTGTGTGAGGTCCATTGATAATAATAGTCCATAAATCATAGTCAAGTGTTTGAATAAAAATACGCATATGTGCTTTCCAGTAAGTAAAGTTTGTGCCATTAAAAAGAGAGGATTTGTTGGTAGATTGCCCTTTGGCAATAGAAGATCCCATAGAGGCTGCCATGACCTTTAACTCTTGATTGTTAGATCAATAAGTGACCGTGAGTATCAGGCTCTGATACCACTTGATGCCCAAAGGTGCAGCCCAAGAGGGGGTGTGTGTGAATTGGGTCTCTTAAAAATTAATAATGTGAAGTGAATGAATGACTGAAATCTTTTGATAACTTGTAGATCTAGCAGCGGAATTAAAGTGGCACAAATAAGGCAGTAAATAAGATGAAGAAAATAGTTAGAAACATGCAGTGGAAGATGAGAGACAAGCCACACACAAACACCAGTATTTATAGTGGTTCGGTGCACTCCTAGCACCTACATCCACTCCCCAAGCTAAGCTTGAGACTTCACTATAACCCAGCAGATTACAGCCTGATTGTTTTCCGGGCACAATTAGAAACCTAATAGGTTTTCCTAGGCAACCAACCGAAAATCTATCACCGTTTATTTTTTCGGCTCACAAACAACCCAGTTGGTTTTCAAACAAACCAATCAAAAACTTTACACTGATTATTTTTCCAGGCTCACAAACAACTCAGTTGGTTTTTCAAATAAACCAACCAGAA
>JAOXJJ010000263.1:15946810-15958850 GCA_025769935.1 Phoenix roebelenii | reverse complement strand
GGTGGGGGGTGCGGGGGCGGGGTGGGCTTCTTACATAGTTGTTAACTCATAGCACTCTAACACTTCCTCTTTTAGAGTTGCAAGATGCTTATTATTTGCAATGGTTTGGGACTACTAATTAGAGGAGGAATAATTATAGCATTACTAATACTAATAAGAGGAGGAATAAATATGGCATTAATTACTGATACCAGTCAAAATAACTAAAATTTGTAATTGGACAGCTTTTGTTACTTGTTAATGATGAAATTATTTTATCTTGCTTTAAAATGAGGACCACATTGTCTAGTAATGTTGAGGTTGTTTTCAATCTATAGCCTTGCCTATTCTCTCTTGCCTTCTGTAGAACTATACAACCATGTCATATGCCTAGCTCAAGCGGCAAGTTAGGAGAGTGACACCTTCTTCCTAATTGATTCAAATATTAAAGTGATTTTTTTAACTTGCATGTGTTCCTTCTTTTCAATTTAAGAATGAGTCTAATATAAAAATAATCTAATAAAATAAGGTCCAATTTATAAGTTGACATATGTATATATATAAAATGATGCAAGGCTTAGACTTCGCTAAATTTTACAGCCTTTGTTAAAATATATTTGACCTCAAATGCATATCATCATTAAATGTCAAAGGCACAAAATAATATTAATGGTCATATTTATTAAATATATGTTCCACTACAGTTCCTTTCTATCATGTTAAATATATGTTTCTATCAAATATTAGGGTACGTATAACATGTATAGAATGTGAAAAGTAAACTAACATAAAAGGACATCCCTAGAAGTATATTAGTGTTGAGATGCCATTGTTGCATCTCTTTTTCCTATATTATAATCAAGGTTATAAGAGCATAGATGAGGATTTTTTTTCTAAAAAAGTATCATGGTTATTTTTCCATGTATTCTTCTACCACCTTAGTTATGTTAAAATAAATGTATTATTTTTCATTTAATATAGAGAGTATCATATACTTATTTAATTTTTCATTAGACATGCTTATAATTCTTCTCATAGTAATTATGTCATATCGATTATTTTAAATAAATAAAATTATAATGTAAAATAGTGATCAAGATGAAATTTGAATATTATTATAAATTCCATGAAACTAATAATCTATAATATATAAATAAGAATAGTAGATGCTACCATATCTCTTCTACATAAATTCATTTTCCAAATTTATTGCTTATACGCATAGATATTCTGAAATATAGTTATAGATATCTTTGATTTAATAA
Source organism: Phoenix roebelenii (assembly GCA_025769935.1). Lineage (NCBI taxonomy): Eukaryota > Viridiplantae > Streptophyta > Magnoliopsida > Arecales > Arecaceae > Phoenix > Phoenix roebelenii. The sequence continues at coordinate 15,957,606 of JAOXJJ010000263.1, read as the reverse complement.
AAGTTGGTCAATAGATGTGAAAATATACTAGTTTAGTCTTCACAAATTTATTTTGAAAAAATGCAAAGTCTTCCTCCTTGGTGTCTAAATATCTGCATGATCGAACCCCCCATCCTTTCTTTTATATTAGGTAAAGATGGTGCTTCTAATGACTCTTTTTGTTTACTTTATATCTTAAATGAGACAAGTAATTAATGCAGTGGAAGGAAAAGGTGCTTAGTGGTGTATGTCCTCTCTCACTCACTATAAATGGCCACCTATGCATTGCCCATCACTTTCATCTCTCCCCATTTTAGTTCTCACTAATCTTCTTATATTGTTCCCTTTGCTTCTTCTAGAGCTTCCGTGGACTGGAACATGGATTACAAGTTTCCCAAGGGTCTTAGACTTTTAGTTGTTGATAATGACCAATTATATCTCAAGGAGATAAGAGAGATTCTTGTATCGTGTAATTACAAAGGTACGTGCTGGAGATTTTTCCTTTCTCCCCCCCCCTTGGTTTAAAAAGGTGTTGTTGCTTGCAAAATTCCTTCTTTTGTTTTGGAAGAAAATGCTTTCATTTCTTCTGAGCATAGATTCTTTCTTTCTCACACTCTTTTGAACATTTTGCACTCTTGGGCTCATATCTCTTCTAATATAGGTTAGTGCTCCAAATCTAGGTTTCTTTTTCACTTCTTTTTTTCTAACAAATAGTAAGATTTTTTTGCATTCACCCTATTTCTTTTTTCTTACAAATTGTTCTCAAAATATTTAGATACTAGAAAATTTATGTTGCATATCTAGGTTTCTTTGTGTGGAGGCTCTAAACTTTCATAGATTTTATGCTTACTTTTAGGTAAATTGGTGACATAGGAAAAAGTATTCTTATTCTAGTCATTTCTTTCAAGCTAATTTTTAGCTATTGCAATAGATATAAAAGTATATGTACGAAATTTTATTTTATATATCGAAGGGAAACATGATAGAAGATCTCTTGATTTACTAAAAGGATCTAGAGAGAAGAGTCATATATTTTATAATTGTTTCTAGTCAATGATACTCTTCCATGGAGAATGCCTTGTTTAATTTCACATGTTTTGTTGTCATTTATGCTTACCAAGATTTATCGTACCAATTGGTACCCGTAAGTATTAATTGTACCGGTACCGAATCGGTATGTGGTATAAGAGGCATATTGGTGTACCGTGCGTACCAACATAGTAATACCTATATGGGGTTCAGTAGCAGAGAACCATGATACTTTCTTTTCTTTCTACCAACTTGATCTCTCTTTTCAGTGACTACCTGTGCAAACCCTGGATCCGCATTAAAACTTCTCCAAGAGCGACAAAATGACTTTGACCTCCTTTTGGTTGAGGTGCATATGCCAGAATTTAGTGGTTTCGAGCTCTTGACCGTTGTGAATGATGAACTACCTGTTATTAGTAAGCATCTTCCTTGCTTAATTTTTTTTTTTATCATATTGTTCTTCTTGATACTATTTTTTCGCTTGTTTTCAATAAAATAACTTTCTGGTATGCAGTGATGTCAGCTGACAAAAAGTTGGAGACTGTTAAGATAAGTTACGAGCTAGGAGCTTGTTTCTACCTCGTGAAACCTTTAGACGTTGACACCGCCAACAACCTTTGGCAGTATATGGTCTCCAGTAGGCACCCTCAAAGGGACAAATTTGATAGTGAAAATGAAGAAGCAAGTTCAGAAGAGGGACCACAAATTGCTGATGTGTTTCGAAATGATCCGAGAAAAAGAAAGAAAAAATACAAACGAAAAAATGTATTGATCACTGATAGTTCAAGCAAGCATAATTCTACCAATCTTAAAAACATATCAGAAAAGGGAAGCTCAAAATCAAGTGAAGGCAAACAAGGTGGAAAGAGAGAACAAATCACTGGGCAAGAAGATCAAAAGTCCAAAAAATTGACAAAAGGGCAAGTCGTCTGGGATGAATACCTGGAGAAGAAGTTTCGTGATGCCATGGAGGCATTAGGCATAGGTTAGATGCTGCAATCGCACAGTTCAAAATAAATAGATTTATTCTCTTTTGAGCTAGACATTAACCACTCCCTTGTGATATGACATGTTATATTCTCTAACGATTCTTTCATTTTTCAGATGCTGTTCCAAGCAAAATAGTGAAGCACATGAATGTTGAGGGAATAACGCGAGCACACGTTACAAGCCATTTGCAGGTCTAGTTTTGAGCTCTGTCCTATTTTCTTTGCGCATGCATTACATTTTGAGCACTCTATATAATAGCAAGAACGTAATCTTCATGATATAATTATTCTAAATTTATTGCAAACCGAAGTTCAGCACATTCTGACTCTTTTTGGGATGACCATTTTGACTGCTTTTGCATGTCCAAATCCTAGCTATATCTTTAGATTATCAAACATTGCTCTGATATATTTATAACATAAGTTTGTTCATACTTGAGAGATCTCGCAAATTGACATGGTTGAGGAGATGAGAGAGGGGAAAATGGGTTCAAGTTAATTTGCAATTAGCCTAGACAAAGTAGACAAACAGAAGGAAGGGGAACCTGCTTCACTTGCTTTCTGTTTCAGGATTCCTACTTAATGGCATCTGGCAGAGTCAAGATTGTTGAAGGATAATAGTTTTTACATTTTCCATACTCCTATTTGACGAATGCTGAAGTATAGTTCTTGCCCCCATAGGTCCAGATCTAAATTGACTGGCTTTAAAAACAAACTTGAAAAATCATGAACTATTTAACTTTCATAAACAAGAGCAATACAATTTGAATTTACTAAACTAGATTTAGTCGCTATGTTCAATTAGCAAAGTTTTAGCATGATAAGTGCACAAATTAACAGCTGAATTATGGGGTAGGAGTAGTAAAGTTTTAGCAAGATAAGCCCACAAATTAACATCTGAATTATCGGGTAGGAGTAGTGGATTCAATGAATTGATGTTTTCTGCTTCTTTGAAATTCAATGAATTTAAAGAAGTTTCATAACTAGAGAAATATACATTTTACACAAACATGCAGACATAAAAGATGGAAAGGTAGAAAGATCATACAAATAATATAATTTTCTCTCTCTTTATGTGCACCCTTTGTCTTCTTCTCTTTTGCACTTATATTTTCCGAAGTTCGCTCAAAGATATCTCCAAAGGGACACACGGAAGTGATGGCATCTTTGCAATCATTGAACTATTCCTCTATAAATGGCGATATTGGTACATTTTGTTGTTATTTACATGGCTTCAATCCTGTAATCAATTAAGATTTCACACTTACGATAGTTGAAATTTATCATTTTTGCTTAAACAAGTTGTTGTTATGTGAAGCTGGATCCTCCAGATATTCTATCATAAGTTATTAATTTTATTCAAAATTCATATTTCTTCCGTGGATTCCAATAAGCATAATGTTCTCTCTGTACTTTTCCTATGATTTGATGGTGGCCAGCTCTTGTTTCCAATGCAGAAATATCGTTTAAAACAAAAGAAAAAGCCATGGAGCCCATCAATTCCTATCTTGTTTAGACCAGGTGCTGAAATGGGTCAGTTTAATCAATCTTCTAATCAATATGGGCTTCTTAATCTCCAACCAGGCTACTTAAACAGCTCCAACATGACTACTTCAGTTCCTGTGAGTCCTGCTGCTCCATCTCAGTTACAACTGCCTCCAAATTTCAGTAGTTATCAACCATGCCTGGACAATTTGCAGCTTCATCAAAATAGAAAAGCAAACAATAACCAAGGAACTTCAAATTTTGGAATAACGGGAGAGACCCAAGGGCTGTACTCTATGAGCACCCATGCCAACAATATGAACAGCTTTCTGGAGTTTGGAGCTGTGAATTCTGGTTCATTTGAAGCATCCATTCAGACCCATCAAATAAATAATGATGCTGAACTGTCATCATCCTTTGGAGCACTTATCCAAGGACAAAAATTTGATAGTGGTACCCAAGACTTGGAAAATTTCAGTGCAATCCATCAGCCAATTCAACTATCCAATACTATGGCCCAAGTATGTGATAATGGTGGCCACTTTCCTTGGATAGCATCCGGGTCTATGGACACTGGATTAATTGGGAGTAATTCCAATGATATTGATGCAATGCCTAATAATGCAAGTGAACAACATACTCATCTGGTTTCGGAGAATTCCCTGGCCAGTTATTCTGATGTTGAAGGGACAGCAATGAGTACTAATCACTTCTCAGTCACCGACTCTGGGCAGCAACATATGATGAAGCATAATGAATGTGAAGAAAATACTGTTCTGGTTTCAGAAATTATGACAAATGACATTTCTTTTAACTCAGTCACAGATTCTGAACCGCAATCTATGATTCAGTATAATGCAATGGAAGAAAATACTCTTCTGGTTTCAGAAAATATGACAAATGTTGTAGCTGCTGATGGAGGAGTAATAAATACTCTTCTGGTTTCAGAAAATATGACAAATGTTGTAGCTGCTGATGGAGGAGTAATAAATGCTAATCAGTCCTCAACCAATAATTCTGAACAGCAGTGCTCTGGTTATCATGTTGTGGAGAACTCTCAGATGATAGAAGAAGAACATTTCAATCATATGACAGAAAAGTTTGCCTATGGTGATGAGACCTGGCGTCTGATGCTCAAAGAGTCTTCTCAGATTGACTTCAGTAGAATAACAGAGGTCAATGGAAATGATTCTAATTCACTGTAGTCTGTGACCCCTTATTATGTTCATCAACATCAATGCTTTGTCTTGCATAGGACAGATGATATAAAGGTCCTGCTTTGAAAATTCACAGTACTTTTCAGAGGTTTCTGTGGATTCCAGAGGATTTCTGCATCTAGTTGCCATCCCGGGAGAACATGTCTTGGCGACTTTTGCTGCAGATGAATAGTGTCTCTTTAAAGGCTAGGGTGTTGTTTCATGGCTTTTGATGATGTTTCAAAATTCATGAGTTCACATTTTGTGGAATGGATCGATGCAGTTTACCCTAAAAGAATTTTGTTATGGATATTTTGTTGTTTAAGCTAATTAATTTGATCTTCAAGCCAATATCTTCAAAATCAAGGTTGATGTGCTCCTTCTATGGATGTTGGTAGGGTTTTCTTTGGGATTATTGCTGCTTGCAATAGGGGCAGATATCGTGGTTTTCTTTTCCTTATTTCCCTCAGGTTTCGTGAGTTACTTGTTGAACCTATAATTTCCAATCTAGGAATGAGTAGGAAGTTTGCCAAACCCAAAATCTTCCTTGAATGTTTTTTTTTCAGAAAAATATTTATTCACGAAGCATGAATTAGTAGGCAAGCTGTAAATTGAAGTTAAAAATCATGAGTAGGAAAATCTAAACTGAAGTTTCGTCAGCCATGTTTCTTTTTCTTATGACCCGTTTTTACCTTAAATGTAGTCTTACATACATTTATACCTCTCAGCAAAATGTGCTTTGCTTGTATTGTATAATATATCAAAAATCTTATTATCCTATATTAATTAGCATCAATCTATTTTTCATGAATTGTAGAATTTTGAAATTTCTATCACTATGTGTTGAAGTAGACTACTGATAGGCTGGTGGAAATGCATGTGGGTCTTACCATCTATGGCTTCTTTAGTTTGTAATTCTGCGTTACTGTAAATTTAATAACCAAGTGTGAATTGATATGGATTTGCATCAATACAAGTTCATTTGTTGGACTGCACTTAAGAAGTGTAATGATATTCTTTGGGCAACTTCCCCAGTCCCAAAATCTTCCTTTAATGTCACTACAAGAAAATTAGGTATTGCAATTGCTTTTTAATGTATATACTGTCGCTTATTCGTGTTGGTAATTTTATTTTTGATGCTTTTTAAAGTGACGCAAAAGTATTGATAATGGACCATCAAAAATCCCCTTGCCGATGCTTTTTGAAAGCGCTGCTAATTTCTACTGCTTATAAGCGTCGCTAATTATTAACATTTATAAGCATCTCTAATTAACAGCACAATTAAGTATTGCTAATTGCCGACGCTTATTAACGTCGCTAATGTATATTTTAACGATACTTTAAAGCATCATAAAGTTATTTTTAAAAAAAATATTTAAAAAAATTTAAAACTTTGTATATATTTATATACACCAAACACATATCCAACAAAAGTCATATAATAACACATCACAATCAAATAGATTATTTGAAATATTCATATTGTCAAATATGATTATATTTATATTGTCAATTTACGTTGTTAATTCCATTTACAATGTGCTTCAATATATATATATATATATATAACTCCTAAATAAATAGTCTAAGAGCTATCAAGGGTCGATAGTAGCATCATCATCATCATCTCTACGAGTAGAACAAGTATTAGGAACCTACAAGAAAAAGATAGAAACTTCAGAAGTTAAGAATACGAAAATCATTATGTTCATACAAAAAATATACGATAATTATGTAAAATAGTCAAATAGATATAGTTATTAATATGAGGAGGGACAAACTTATGCAACATAGATGCAAACTGATCAACCTGAGCCCTCAAAGATTGTATCTCTATTTGATGGCTCTGCCTTATCTCCCCATCGCTACCTTTAGATTACAAATCTCTACAGTGCTACTACTTTGTTTGGCATCTTGGGTATATTTGCTCACTATAGATAACTCGGTGGGGGTTACTCTAACGCTATAACTCCTCACTCGACCATAACGCTTCGGGCACATCAATTCGGCGAACACCTAAGCTTCGACGTGACTAGTCTCGCCGGATGATGATGACTCTCTGATATGCTTTGAAATAAGGAATGTAGCCTTATCCTATATCTTAAAAAAATTAGTCACATATTAATATTTTAAAAAAATGAAACTAATAAAAAATTATTGCACATATCAAAGATTAATACATACAACTACAACTCCCAAATTCTAATAAAGCTGCAATCTTGGTAGGTATGAGTCATCCTATAGAACTCCACCTTACCAGGCTCCCTCCCATGCTCTTCTATCTACAATAAAAATTATATTGGCAAGCTATATATCATCCATGATATGTGATATATGATAGAAAAGTTTCAAAAAGTTTAAAAGAAACTTACAAATTCATCTCTGTGCCATACATAACTCTTCGAGCCTGATGTGTGAGGAACTGCCTAAGACACTCGTACAACTCTATCATACACATTCATGGTGGCAAATTATATGGAATCAAATCAACCGGCTAAGTATTGCATGTAGCACTCATCGTTCGGAATGGATTGAACCCATTAGTAGCTAAACACAACCTAACACTATGAACATCAGAAGCAAATTCATGATGCCTATCATCAAATGCTTTTCATGCTAAACCATCCACTAGATGTCTTAACATTCCATCCTTTGTACAACCTTCTTTATGCCATCTCATCGAGAAAGCTATCTTCGATGATGCATACATTCTTTTTACTCTAGGTATAAGAAACAAATACAGCAAAACTTCAGTCGATTTTTTCTAAGATCGTGCAACATCCACTTCATTCAGCAAATCATGCTCGTTTTTTTTATATTTTTTCCATCATGAAGATCCATATATTCGGCACGACTCTTGGTTAACATTTTGACCATGATATAAAATACAGTCATTCGGACAACTGTGTATCTTCTTGTATCCAAAATCTGATTTTTAACTAGCTTCTTGGCTTCATAAGAAGATGACAGCAAAGTAAAACTTTCCAAAAATGCAACCTTTGATAATTGAAGCAGCATAGTGAAAGACTTGCTAGACCACCCATTCAAATATTTCAAATAGAATAAATACATAAAAAAAATCTTTAAAAAATTCTACAATTCGGATATAGTTCTTGATCACAATATTTCACTAAGTTATGATACCGAGTTGCGTCATCATTAGATAAATGTATAGGTTTCTCAACATGCATAAAATCAGTACATGTACGCTCATCACCTATTGTAGCTGCTTCTTATCCTCCACTAAAATCTATTAAATTTTCAATAACATGTCTAAGAGCATCTTTGAGTAAGCCCCTTATATCATCTTCTCCTATAGAATTTTTTTCATATTACTAGATCCAAAAGTAGAGGTGTATTCTATATAGGAGGATTGGTTACAAAATATTCTTCAACAATTTTTGGAGTAAGAGAAAAATAATTTACACATTTTTGACATGGACATAAAATCTTTCCATTCATATTAGATTTTTCAAAAGAAAATTTAATAAATTCTGAACTTTATTAAAATATTCTTTGTTGGATCTCGACTTATTTATCCAAATTTTGTCCATCATATTAGAATAATGATTGGATTGCAACTTATCTACGATAAATAAATAAAATTACACACTAAGTGAGAAAATAGTGAAATAAGAATATACAAATTCACCAAGTTCTTAATAGTTGCAGTTCCATGTATCAAGTTGTCTAAAGCAAACTTCTTGTCAAATGCTTCATGGCGATGACTTGATCATTCTAACGTTATAACTGATCAGAATTGATTAAAAATATCAGACTATTTTCTTTACACTTTTGTAATTGCAGCATTATAATGGTAATTGTTGGCTAACACTCTAGTAACATACATGGTGGCTTAAACCAATAAAATAATGATTTCGTAGTTTTATGCTTATAAATTCCAAAATTACGAAAATTGATATTTAAAAAAATGATTATTTCCTACACTGGTCATTCAAGACACTGACCTATTTATTTCTTTTTGATCTATTCCTAATGTTATGTTGTTTGTCTTACAATATTTCTCAAAGTATAATACTCTTCATCAGCTAACACATGAAAAGTCCAATTATTACACACAAAATTTTGAAGTCATCATGAACCAATGGAAACTTTCACTCAAAATACTTTCTTTCAAGTTTCAAACATAGCTTTAAAGTTCATACTTCTATATCTGATCAAATAATTTCATTTAAGTAAACCTAATTTTTGAATTTAAAGAAACCACAAATGAGGCAGTACTGTATACAGAAATCAACATAGATAGAAAAAGTAAAGCCAATCTAGCAAAATGCTAATATTGTCATAATGGAGTTGACATAATTTGGGTGAGATCTACGTAGGTTAAACCATTTCATGTTTCATCAAACCCTGCCACCATAATGGTGAACAGTATAAACATACTATGTGCCTTCATGAACTAATATTAAGTATTATTTTCATGAATAAAGGACACAAACTTTGGATCCTGCCGACCAGTTATATCCAATATATGAAATATCTGCTCAAAAGGAAAAATAACTAGGTTAAGAAAACAGTCTCATGCTCATCTTAATCAAATTGATACAATAGCAAACATGAAATAACTGCTTTCTTATTGGATTTCACTAATCTTAGGAGAACAGAATATTAGGGTATCAAGCAACAGCTCAAAAGGAAAATAATCTGAAAATAGAAAATCACCAGCATAGAGGTAGGACGACTGATATCCGCAATCAAAGGAGGGCAATCGGCTGGAGGAGGGTGGTCAGTTGGCGCTTTGAGGAACACTGTAGATTGGCGGTGGGTACAGATAGCCAGGAGGAGGAGAATAGGAGGAGGAAGTTAGCGAAGGAGAGGAAGCCAATGGAGAGTGGGAGGAGGATAAGCAGACCGATGCAGAGAGGTGGAGGCGATGCTCAATTGGTGGCGATCGATTTGGGGTTGAGACGATGGGGCTGAAAGAAATTTGGGACTAAGATGGAGGGGGTTAGTCAGAGGGTTTGGGGTATATGTGGAGCACGATGACGCTTATAAGCATCGTCTCATATTGACTTCCGACGATGCTTATAAGCATTAGTAATTATGAGGTTCTGACGCTTATAAGCGTCGGTAATTATGGGCTTCCGACGATGCTTAACAAAAAGCAACGACATAGCCCTCAATATTCCGATGCTTTTTAGTAGCGTCGATAAATTTTGGTGCGTGAGCCAAATTACCGATGCTTCTATCTAACGTCGGCATATCAAAGTCGAAAATTACCAAAATCTTCCTTGAATATTTTTTTTAGAAAAATATTTATTCATGAAGCATGAATTAGTAGGTAAGTTGTCAATTGAAGTTAAAAAACATGAGTTGACAAGTCTAAACCAAGGTTTTGCCAACCATGTTTTTTTTTCTTCTTATGATCCATTTTTACCTCAAATGCAGTCTAATGTACATTTATACCTATCAGCATATGTGCTTTGCCTGTAATATTGTATAATATATCAAAATTATTATTGTGCTATATTAATTTGCACTAATCTATTTTTCATGAATTGTAGAATTTTGAAATTTCTATCGGTATGTGTTGAAGTAGACTACTGACAGATAGGCTAGTTGAAATGCATGTGGGTCTTACCAACTATGCCTTATTCAGTTTGTAACTCTTCATTATCGTAAATTTAATAACCTAGTGTTAATTGACATGGATTTACATCAATTCATGGTCATTTGTTAGACAACGTGATCCAATTAGGGGGAAGAAAGATTTTCTCCAACACGCTCACCTCGAATCTCTGAAAAAAAGCTAGAAGAAGATAAAAAAATTTGAAAGTAGGGCTTAAATTTTGTTTTCTTTCATTAATAATCACCTGAACTAAGGTATATAACCCCCCCTCACAATTTAGGTTGGATTCTTCTGCTAGTTTGAATAAGACTAGGTGTCCTAAAATAAATATGACTAATAAAAATATTCTAGAAAAGGCTAAAATAGAAATAATTGAGAAAAAGCTAAAAATCTTGAGGAGTTATGATCGGTTATTTCAATTTTGAAAATAAACCACGCAATAGCACGTATATTGTAGGATAGTGATTACGGGTGTCGGTCCACAGGGATTGAAGAATAAGTTATTTTTCTTTTAAAGATAATTCAAGA
>JAOXJJ010000263.1:15935660-15946710 GCA_025769935.1 Phoenix roebelenii | reverse complement strand
ATTTCAATGTTTATTCAATTTCATGGTAAAATATGTTTTTATCAGTTTAAGAACATTGATAAGTGCTATGGAAAGATGATTAAATTATAAATTATTAAGCACTTATCAAGTTAGATCCCGACTATTACATCAACTTTGCCTTCGATTGCTTCGTCTGATTCTTCTCGGATTGGAAGAAAACATCCAATCAAAGTTCTTCTCGAGAAAGAAAGTTTTGGTTTGATCACCTTATTTCAGAGCCTAAATGATGGAATTTTGGCTCGATTTAACCTTCTAAGAGGGTGGCCTAAAGTTGTAAGTCTCAAAAAATTATCTAATTTCAAAAAATGATCTTCTTAATCAGGCTCCATATGATTAAGTTATGGTCTCCTGAAGTTTGGCTTATGACTCAGCTTTTCGATGTGGTGGATCTTATTCCTAGACCCTGTCCAATCCTACGTGTAGTAGCCAAAATAGTCCACATCAGGTCTAAGGATCCTCCTGGATTAGAATCTCTCTATTTAGGATATTTAGCTACTAATAAATCAAAACTAATGGTGGGAGAATGCCTTCTTTCCCATCTTGCAGTCGAACCACCTAGCTTTTCATGGACATGGTTTCTAGCTTGGCTCTTTTTTGCTCTTAAGTCTTAGCGAACCATTTGCCCTGCTCTTGTATTTGGACTTTATGGTAGGGACGCTCTTTGTTGTCCTTGCTCGTCGATGACGACAACGACAGCTCCTCGATCTCAATAGATCGATCAATGGAACCAACAAATGAGAGCTTAGTCTTTAATAAGTAGTATTAGATTCTCATATCATCATCACAAACTTATTGCAGGCATTAACAAGTTGCATTGCTTGGGTAGTAGCTTCAAGTCAATATTATCTTATGTTCTAGAGGCATTGATTATGAACTCCTTCTTATCTTTTATGAGACAATACTTTTTCAGACACTGGTAGAAGACTACATCTTGATGCCAAAGGTATGGTCTCCCAAGGATAACCTGGCAAACAACCAAAGGAACTACTTCATAAGTTACATTGTCAATATACCTCTCAGTTATAGTGAATTTGAAGATACACTACCTGGTGATGTTCAATTCAATATCCTTCTGAATCCCACTAAGAGTGTAAGGACGTACATGAGGCTTGATCTATAGCCCCAGCTTCTGAACTAGTTTTTCAGAGAAGAGATTCTTCTAGCTTCCAAGATCTATAATAGACTCAACAATGCTCTGCATCTGAAAAAGTTCATCTTGAACCTCTAGATCAGACTCAATTTTATCTCGATTTTTTTGTTACGAGGCTAAATTTGGAATCTGCTTGCTCAAGCTCGGAAAGCTCCTCAATCTCTATAGCATTAAGAACAACCTTTTTTTTCTTCTTGGAATCCTCATGCTTCTGCATCTCTCTCTTGCTACAGCTCAGGGTGAAGCTTTAAACACTTTCTTGGCGTGTCCATGAAGGTCATAATGATCACAATAATTTTTCTAAGTCATGTTGGCTTGCTTCTTTCCCTGCTCCCTCTCCTCACCTGGATTTCTACTGCCTTTTCTGAACTTGTGGTGGCCCTTCTTAGGCCGGTTTTTCTCCTCAATCCCCATGGCTTTCATACTAGCTTCATTGATGCCTTCAAATTTGATGAGTTTCGGCTCCTTTTGAATGCTCTCATAGAGTACTCTGATGTACTTCATAAAGACTATATGATCTTCAATAGAGAATCCAACTGAGATTTCTTACTGGTGGAACTCAGTGGTGTAGTTTTTGATAGAGTGATCATACTTCTGCTGTAGGTATTGCCACTGGATCCACCGGTCCTTCTCTGACCGATTAGGTAGAATTGCTTCTTAATTACCCTCTTGAATTTGCTCCATATCAGATTAGAAATGTCGCTGTTCCTCATATACGAATTTCACCAAGAGCATGACTAAGAAGCTTGAGACAGGCGAAAGCTACCATTTGAACATTATAGTATCCATAGATAGTAAAATAGGTCTCAAACTAGTCTAGCCAGTTATGTAGCTTCTCTGCATCGATAGTTCCATCGTATACTGGGATCTCGATTCGAGCTTCAACTTTAAAAAGTTGAAGAAATAGATTCTGTACTTGTAGATTGCTCATCCTCCTCGCTGGATGGTGGATCTTTTCCAAACATAGGAGACAAATTTGTAATAGGAGTTGTTGGTACTTATGCTGAACATATCACCTCTCGAGAAAGAGCTAAAAACTATACTTACCTTTGTCCTTCGATGTACTTGAAGCATGGATGGCCTTTGGCCATGAACCAAGGCCCCCACAGACATAGAGAACCGATGCTCTGATACTAACTTGATCTGCTTGGGGAGAACGAAGATTTTTCTCAACCTGCTCAACTTGAGTCTTTTAAAGAAAAATTAGAAGATGTAAGAATTACAAAAGTAGGATTTAAATCCTATTTTTATTCATTGGTAATCAACACCTCCTAAATTGAAGTACATAGTTGTTATTTATAATGCTAGCGAGGTCCTCTCCAAAAATAAATTTGACTAATATAAATAATTTAAAAAAATAAAATTCTATAGAAGATGGATCTCGACATCTATATCAACTTTGCTTTCAGTCATTCTACATGAATTCTTCATGAATTGGAATATAACATCTAGTCAAAGTCATTTTTGAAAAAAAAGGCTTTGGTTGGACTGGCCTATTTTGAAGTTTAAACGATAGAATTTGGGCTCGATCACTAAGAGTGTAGAATTATGTTTTAGATATCAAAAAATGCCCAATTTTTTTAAAAAAATATCATTTCCATCGGACGTCGTTTGACCAATTATGGCCTTCGAAAGTTTGGCCTACGATTCGGTTTTCCAATATAGCAGATCTCGCTCTTGGACCCTTTTCAACCCTACTTATAGTGGCCAAAGTAGTCCACATTGAGTTTGAGGATCCTCCTAAATCAAAGACTCTCATAAGGACCTCACCTCTGGTGTGAGTTGAGACTATAGATCTATCATTTTCATCTAGAAAAATAAAAAGGTAACAAATATAAGTTTAACCTCTCAAGTAACGTGATATAATATTTATTTTGTAGAACACAATATTTTCCTACATAAGCCTCTTCAACTTCCATGCACACCGATCCCTTGCCTTCTTTACATCAGGTGTTATGATTAAAGAGCTCAATCCTATTCATTTCCTTACTAGTCTCTTTAATGTGCTATCTAATTGAAACCGTAACAACCAAACAAGAGATTTAAAAATTTGACATAAATATTTGCTGCAATAAATATAAGTTCATATATTCTTAGTATCAAAGAAACAAGATCGACATCAATGAAATTCAAATCCATAGAAACTTACCTTGAATTTGTCATTGTTCCACATAATGAAAAGAACTTTCCAATTTTATTGAGAAATCTGAGGGAGGCAATATTGAAGTGCATCTTCTAAGGTGTTGGGCTTCTTAAAATGCAAGTATAACATGTATTGCACTTGGCCAGTCAAGTTCATTAGTATCTTCTTACATATTGTTCTCACATGATCCATCTCTAATCCTATATGAATCTTGACTGCAAAAATATTAATAACCATATTGTTACTTTAATAATAAGTAAATGAATTATACAAAGAAATGAACAATAACTACATAAGCCTTAAATAACTTATGATTACATGGAGCTACTCAAATGCTACATTCTTTACATGATCTTTTATAGCCTTCCATTACGTTGGCACTAGGATGAATTCTTGAGATATGATTGTTAAACTATATGGGGAAATATAACTTATATGAAGATAAATCCATTAATTCCTTGATCTTTGAAACCAGTCTGACTGCGATTATGAGAAGATTTGAATGTGCTCCTCACTGCCCATGAGTAGAACCTTGATTTTTCAAACCCAACTTTGAGTATTCTCAATGGACAGGATCTCACAAGCACTCTCGAATGAGTTGGGGACCAAGTCCATAGGGTATCCTCTTATAATATGCCTCACCCATTAGAGGCAATATCAAAGTTAGATACGAAGATTAAGGTTGGCATTATCTCCACTATAGTTATGTAGAATTTAACTATATTGCAACCACCACAAAATATATCCCATCACCATATTAGAGGCTTATCTTGAACTAGTGTCCAAAGGAAATTAAAACAACTTAAACAAATCTTGATGTGTGTGAATGAGGGCTACATCCAGATAGGTTCAATCAGAAAAATGTCCACATTCTCCCACTTGGCCCAACCTAACACAATCACCTTCATTTTAACTATTCAAAATTCAAAAATCTTTAATACAATTTATCTAGATCTGCTAATTAAAAAATTGACATGGATCCTCCATAAATTATAGGATATACACTATATACCTGCTTATAAAGTAATCATCAGTGCAAGTTATGGAGGTAGAATTTCTACTATTGGTGCATCCAGCAAAGTTCGAATCCAAAGAGCCAATAATTCAAAATGATCTGACCATTTATATGTGACCATGTAGTCATTTATGCCTTGCAGGTAACGCATAACTTTCTTTGCAGCTTTCCAATGCTTCATTCCTAGGTCATGTAAATAATGCCCAAACATTGATTCAGCAAAAGCAATGTCTGGGTGCATACAAACCAAGGCACATTTCGAACTCCCAACAACAAATGCATAGGGTATGGACCTCATTTCCTCTCTCTCGATCTCATTTCTTGGATGTTGCAATTTGTTATGTTTATCACCCTTTACAATAGGAGCAACCTCAAGGGAACATTTTTCCATCCCAAATTTCTCTAATACTTTGGAGATGTAAGTTCTTTTAGATAGTCCAAGTAACCCTAATAATCTATCTTTGTGAATCTCAATACTGATAACATAAGCGACTTCACCCATATAATTCATATCAAAATTTTGGGATAGAAATTGTTTGGTTTTGAGTAGACCAAGATCATTTTTGGCACATATAATACCAAAATTATGAACTTACTTCCACTGACTTTCAAGTATATGCATTGATCAATATTATTTTCTTCAAACCCAAATGTCGAGTGATTGAGTATTACCTAATTGATTTTGATGAACACAAAGCATTATGAGTATATCTTATATTGTTCTAATGAATTCAATCTAGTATTTCAGATAAATCTTTATGAAGTTATGTTTAAGTGCCTCGAGCTTTGGTTCAAAGTATTTTGGCTAAGTATTGGACTCTATTTGAACCAAAGTCTGCATCACGAGTCAACTCGAAACTTTACGAGTCGACTCCAGGATATTTAATTCTGGCACAAGCTCGAGTCGATTCCAGAACTCTCCGAGTCGACTCCGACTGAGAACAGATAGAAAGACAGAACGATGAATTTTAGACCCTGTTAGCAAGTCGACTCCAAAAGATTTCGAGTTGACTCCAATGCTTGGCGAGTCGACTCCAATGCTTGGCGAGTCGACTCCATGGTAAAGCTGACAAAAGACAGAACGTTAGTTTTTGAGATCCTATCAACGAGCCAACTCGCAAAGACAATGAGTCGTCTCCCACATCAGCCGAGTCGACTTCCAGATTATCCGAGTCGACTTCCAGAGAAAAGCAGTCTGAAAGGCAGAGAAGCAGTTTCGGAGACTCTGTGAACGAGTTGACTCCAAGTGTTCCAGAGTCGACCTCCAAGTTAGCCGAGTCAGCTCCAATAAGGCCCGAGTTGACTCTAAGGCAGATCAGTTCAAAAGATAGAGAATTAATTTTTCGATCTTTGAGAGCGAGACGTCTCCCAAAGATCTCGAGTCGCCTCTCAAGTCAGCCAAGTCGACTCCAAGTAAACCCGAGTCGACTCGAGGAAGAAAAACAGAAAGTTGAGTTTCTAGAACCTTGAGAACGAGCCGATCCCTAAGTGCCCGAGTCGTCTCCAGCTGTTGACGAGTCAACTTCAGTTTGGTCCGAGTCGATCCTAGGACGAGGTATGCACTTTAATTCAAATCTGAAATAGTGGATGAGTCGTCTCCAGTAAAGCACGAGTCGACTCCAGTAATAGACGAGTCGACTTCAGATCGCGTAAGTCGACTCCGATCCCAATGGATACATTGTCAGATTATGCACACGGGTAAGAACAGCTCCAAATCACTCTCTAACGGCTATTTTTCAAAGAAAATCGCTTAAATAGCTAGAGTGAACAGTAGTAGACAAGAAGAGAGTTATTCTATTTGAGCATTAAAGTATTTACAACCACCAAGAGCTTCCAAAGAGTGAATCCAAGCAAAAGAAGGAAGAAGTGCATTCAACTCAAACCAAAAAGGATTCCTTTGTATTCAAAGCTTTATCTACTGTCTTACATCCTTCGGGTAATTCAAAAGGAGACTCAAAAATTGAGAAGCCCCCACTTCCTCATCTCAAATCTGTTTGAGGGCTTCTAACTTAATCTTGTTTATATTGTTTTATATTTGCTTTTTAGAAGCTTTATCTTGTGAACTTTAAACTCTTATTTTGTATACTTGATTCAATCAGGGAATTGAATCAAGGGTTGTAAGGTTTGTTGGTGAGCCAAAGATAAAACCAACGGTGTAAGGTTGTGGTTGGTGAACTGGAGAAAACCAACTGGGTTTGATTGTAAACCTGGGAAAACAATCGAGTGGTTCTAGTCGGTGAGCCTGTCAAAATCGATCGAGTTCGTTGTAATCTCGTGAAAACAACAAGTTAGGTTGTGAGCTTGTAAAACAACCGGCTGTAATCCTAGAAATTATAGTGAACTCCCAAGTACGGCTTGAAAAGTGGACGTAGGAGCAAGAGTTGGCTCCGAACCATTGTAAACCTTTCTGTGTTTGTATTGGACCTTGTCTCTTTCTCTCTCTTTGCTCATAGCATCAGTGATCTAACTAAATCACTTGCAATAGATTTAGTTAATCACTCATCAAGTTTTTAATTGGTCAATATTTATTTAAAACCCAATTCACCCCCCCCCCCTCCTTGGGTTGTCTCCTTGGGCAACACCAAAGGAAGTGACTATCCCATTAAATTTGAGATACCACTGTTTGGAAGCATGTTTAAGTTCATAGATGGATCCTCTAATCTGCAAACCATGTGCTCTTTTCCATTGACAACAAAACCCTCAAATTGTTCCATGTAAAGCTCTTCCTCTAGATCACGATTGAGGAAGGCCGTTCTCACATCCATCTAATGTAGCTCCGAATCAAAAGGATCCACTAAAGCCACAATAATCCTAAAAGAGTCCTTTAATGAAATTGGAGAATAGATCTCTTTAAAGTCAATGCTTTCCTTTAGTGTGAACCTCTTTACCATAAGTCTGCCTTTATACCGTTCAACCTTCCTATAAATATTTCTTTTGGTCTTATAGATCTATTTGTAACCTATTGGTCGCACCCCTTAAGGTAGGTCAACTAAATCCCAAACATAGTTGTCATCCATAGAACTTAGCTCTTCTATCATGGCATCCAACCATTGTAAAGAGTTCTCACCTTTCATGGCTTATAAGAACATCTTAGAGTCATCATCCCTTTCACCTATATCACTTAGATACACTACATAATCTGCAGAGGATTTTCTTATCCTGGTGGATATTTGGAGAGTTATCCCTTGATCTGCTTGTGGCAGTGATTGGACAAATACTTCTTCAATAGAAGGAACCTCATGGAGTGGAACATGATAAAGTGGTAGTCCCTCCTGAATGTTATCTCAAGAAATAACAATAGGAATCATCACTTCAATTTGCCTTTTAGGTGTAGAAATTGTTTCTTGTATTTCCTCAAAGATGATGTCTTGAGGTTCTCCACTCCCACTTAAAATGCCATCCTCTAGAAATCTAGTTTTATTAGTTTCTACTATTAATGGTGTACGAGATGGACCGTAGAGTCTATACACTTTTGACCTCTCTAGATAACCAATGAAAAAACCACCGGTCGTTCTGAGGTCAAACAAATTTTCTTGTGGGTTGCAAAGCTTGGCTTCAGCTCGACATCCCCATACATATACATATCCCAAACTAGGTTTCCTACTAGTCCATAACTCATAAGGAGTTTTTTGAACTACCTTAGGGACCATGTTTAAGATATCATAGCTATCTTTATAGCCTTACCCCATAGAAAAATAGATAGGGTAGAGTAACTTAGTATAGCCCAAACCATTTTTTTAAATGTTTGATTCCTTCTTTCAGCTACACCATTTTAATCTGGTGTGTCTAGCATTATGTATTGTGGTACAATACCCTATTTCTTTAAAAATTTAGCTAACGATCCTAACCTTTGTCCTATCTCTATGTGTCTATCTTAGTATTTGACATCTCTATCCGATCTGACCATTTTAATCACTTTTTCTAATTGTTTCTCTACCCTTGTTTTAAATTTCTACAAGACCGCAAAAAAATCAGCCTTATCAAATAGAAGGTACATACATATACATATACCATGAATAGTCATTAATGAATATAACAAAATACTTTCACCTGTTAGACATGGGGAAAAAGATCTGCATACATCAGTGAGAATAATTTCCAAAGTTTCTTCACTCACGTTGGCACCTTCCTTAAATATGTATGTCTATTTTGCCTTTACATAGTAAACAAAGGTCATAAAATTAGTAAAGTTTAATAAATTTGGGAATAATGAATCAAAACATTGGTCAAAACAGTCAAAATGCATCAAAATTCAACATTGGTCAAAAAGTTTGATAAATTAGTAAAGTTCAACATAGCTCAAAATGTGTCAAAATTATGAGGAAGGCTCGTAAAATTTGGGAATAACGTGGTTTATTAATGTTGTGGAAGGGGTACCATTTGCTTTGATTTTTCTGGAATTGAACTTGACAACAAAGAACTATGGCCGCATCAAAGTGTTACCGCATAAGCCTCAATGACAGGGCATCAAAGTGCCAATGTATAACCTCCACTGGCAAGGTATCGAAATACCAACGTATAACCTCTATTGGTAGGATATCGAAGTACCAATGTATAACCCCCGCTAGCAGAGTATCAAAATACCAACATACAACCCCCTGGCAAGTTATCAAAATATAGTGTGGCTGTGAGTCTAAATATATTTTGATTCAAAATTCTTTTTCTCAAAATATATTCAGTGTTCCAAATTGTAAGATGCGAAATTAAAACCAATCAAATATAATCCATATTAAGCCAATACGTTCAACCAAAAATCATATAATATTCTAGAAATAAGGCACATATAATAATAAAACACCATACATCAAATTCATAAATCAAGAATAATTTGGTTTAGAAAATATTTATAATTTATCAATAAATCTAGAAAAAAGGTTATAGTACTTACTTTGCGAGCGAATCAAAAGTATCAGTCCATTCAATTTCAAAAATCCTTGTAGAGTATGATAATTAACACTATGATAATCAGTTTATTGTAGAGTCGCCACTATGGTCATCACATAGCTAGCCCTTCATTCTTCTTAGGTCATTTGATATTATCTAGATCTAGTCTTCCAACATACTTCAATGCTTAAAGATGTCAAGGGTGATCAATTGTCCAGTAAAACCATAGTATTCTTAGTTAATCAACCTTTCTTTTAGTTACATCAACATTTTCTTTAATTACACCTTCCACAATTACATGCTCAGAAGAGTTACATCATTTTGGGTGCTTTTCGTGCATAAAGTGCAGCTGAAAGGAGTCACCTTTTGTTTACCTTTGGATCTCCTCATTTGCCTACCACCCACTTCTTTTTCTCAAAGATGGTACCCCAAACCCCATATTTCAAGGCATCTTTCAGAAATGATCAATTAAGTGACATCTTGTCCTATTGCACCAAAACCCTGTCCCTGTTCGTACAACCATTTCTCACATAAACTAGTGATCATTTGTTCGGGATTATCCTCTTACAGGTAAATTAGGGGGTTCTCATCGTCACTCTCATCCTAATAATCAACCTTTTCAATGTGTTCATTCTGTTGGGTCTATTCAGCAGTTGTGGCAAAGGTCCTCCACAATACGCATTTGTAAAGCCTGCCTATTATTAAATCCAAGAGGTCTATGAGACTCAACAAGTTCTGGAGGGGTAGTCAAATTCAGCAGGTTTCAAGGGAAACTCTAACAGACGAATCATGGGAATCAGACTCAAAAGACATGGATTTTTTGTCCAAGGCTAAAGGCATAAATTCCAATCAAGATATTGTCAAGCAAGGGAGAATCAGAAGGATCTAGAACATCAAATTGAGCCTATGACGAAGCACATCAGATAGAACATATTCAACTTCGAGAAGGGTTTTTTTATCACCAATAATATTCACATTGGTGGGAATGTAAATTCAGAAATGGCAAGTTCTTCACTGTGTTTAAATTTCACTCTGTAATGTAAGGTGGAGGGTACAACCTTTGCTTCATATATCCATGCTCTTGTAAGAAGTATATTGTAAGTATAGTGAATATCCGAGGCTTGGAATGTTGCAGTAAACTTGCAAGGCCAATCTGTATCTCCATATTGGATTCTCTATTAACATCCCTTCACATATTGATGCAACCCCTAATGCCTTGGTAAGTCTTTCTCATACTTTTGGATTCGATCCAAGCTTCAATGCAAACTCTTTGGAAGTTATGACTAGGTTAATGATTTGGGAAATATCTTCTAGCTATCGCTAGATTCAATGAACACAAACCATTCTTAGAATTTTTCCAATGAATTTTGGGGTTGGCCAAAAAGATGTCAAAATGGAAATATCTTCATTCAACCCTTTCCAATTTGCACTTCTCTTCTTCAAGTTTCTCTTTCTTCTTCTTTTCCCTTTTCCATGGATATAGCAAGAGGTTTGGTGGTATCAGAGCTCAGGTTTCAGATTTCTAGGAATTGTATTTGAAATAGTCGGATGGAGCTTAAGTTTTAGGATTTTTTAAAAATTCGTCGGAAAGATTGAGAGATGGGTAGGAACCGATAAGGGGATAATGTTCATTTGTTTTAATTAACAATTTCGTTTGGATGATTTTATTTCATTTATACATTTTAACTGAATCAGAATGCCGCCTCGCCGTGTCCGTAGTCTGAATCAAATGGTTAGGGGCTCTCGGAGAAGAGTCCCTACTAACCAAGCGGACGAGGCTTCACAAAGCTCAGGGCCCCAGGGTCAATCAACAATGACTCCGGAAGCTATCACCGGA
>JAOXJJ010000263.1:15910506-15935560 GCA_025769935.1 Phoenix roebelenii | reverse complement strand
GGGACGAGGAGAAGATCCTCAGAAAGATCCTCGGGCGGAGGTGAAGCTCGCTCGAGGCTTGAGGGCTGGTCGGTTGATGCCGGAGAGGAGGGAGGAGGCTTGAGGGCGGAGGCAGCTGCTCGTGCCGGAGAGGAGGGCTAGCTAGGGCTCGATCGGGTGGGTATTCGGGGAGGCAGAGAGGCGGAAAAGGAGGCCAGGCTAGGGCTCGATCGGAAGGTATTTGGGGAGGAGCCACCGACGCTTCTTTGAAGCGTGAGGATATCTGGCGCCTGGGGTATTTTTTTCTAACGCGCGTGAATAGCGTCGGGAAAAAAGGGTCGGCTTTTCCCAATTTTCCTGTAGTGCCGGCACTCCTTATTCTGAAATACACATTCATGCTTGTCATGAAAAGCTTGCAAAGAGATAATTTCTCCATGATTTAAATTGAAATTATGTTAGTTAAGACTTATTGATGCCGGATCATGTTTCAAGTTCCAAGGATGCTGCATCATCCGAATCATGTGACCCGTGATTGATGCAAATGTTGACTTTTATTCTATTTTTAATAATAATTTCAATATTGTTCATTGTACCCAACTAATTAGCATTTAGTTCTTTTCTAGGTGTATCGATCAGTGGGTATCATGACAGCTCAAGAATGTTGGGAAAAGAGACTTATCTCCTGCCTTGGAAGGATCTTTCCGGGGTTGGTAGGATACATTACCAATATTTGCATCATTTTCTTCTTGAAAGTTGATTAACTAGATCTTCTCCAAATTCCTTCCATAAAAAAAAGTAGTTAAGATTGCTAATCTTTTGCATTTGGGATGCTTTATTTAAACAAGTCTTGATCTAACCAAACATGACCTACCTTGAATAATTTAATCTTGCTTTCATTCACAATTATATAATTCTGCCTCTTTCATCCAGAGTGGACTCATGGATTCTACTGAACTAGAGAACATTGGAAATTGTCTGTTTGGAAGGGCTTTTTGGTTGAGCTGCATGTGTTGAAGGTGACACAGATCTAGAATTAATCTCCACCAGATCTGAATCTGATATTTGCTGGCTAACATATATTCCGGAGTTTGGTGCAAGAATGGCATCCAACAAGCGAAATCCAGTGTCTTTTTGTGTCCCTGAGATCCAGTGGACCCAAAACAAGATTCATTCTTCCTGCTTATATGATCTATTCTAATTTTCGGTCGGCAACATTCTGAATACCAGTCAGTGGGCAATGGTGGGAGTAGAAACACATCACCCAAATTTATAAGCATTCTAACCAGTAGCTTTGGTGGTTTGCTTAAAAGCAAAAAATAGCTTCCACCAAAAAAAAAGAGCAAAAAATAACTCATTTCCTTTTGGGCACAATTATTTTAATATGTGCTAGTGTGCTAAAAAACATATAAAATATCAACCTAGAACAATATGTAAAGGTCAACTGCCTTAGTGATCAAGAGTCCAATATTAAGGTAGTATTTTATGTGTGCATAGTCATTTTTCTTGTTGCTGAGCTAAACACCAATAGACATTGATATCTCAATCAAAATTAAAACCGTATTTTAACATTATCCACAGCATAAACTGCCCATTACAATCATGCATTAGGTTAACACAATGACCTATAAAAGCTTAAATGTTTCATAACATGTAGAGGCAAGACAAACTAACTCAAAGAACTCAAATAACACTTTCCAGCTAGTTTTTTTGGATAAGATTCTGGGTTGTGGCAATAACAGTATATATGGATTGGCAAGATCTGCCAGAATGACTAAGAAAGGCTTAAATGTTTCATAGTGCGTAGGGGGAAAGGCAAAAGGTGCCATGAATTAGTGAAAAAGATGGCCTGAGAAGCATCAACACAGAAAGATGATATCATATATAATACAGAAAGAGAGAGAGGAGCAAAGTTAACAAGATATAAAACTAAGACTAATTAATGGGAGGTACATGGAACCAGCTTTTTGTGGAAGGGAAGAGATACGAGAGATCAAGGAGGGGGCCGCCCTTGGTTTGAGGTGAGTGCGGTTGTGTTTTAATTTGATGAGGGTGGTTGGCTTGGCGACACCACTAGTGGGTGGTGGTGGTGCTGCGGAGGTCATCATCTAAGGGAGAGGTCGGAAGAGCCCAAGGAAAGTTATGGCCTCGCTGAGTTGTGGGGCAGACCATGCCGGATGGCCCCCTGGGTGGGCAGCAGAGAAAGCAACCGCCAGCAACAAATGAAACATTCAACTGGACCACCGTACTTCTGAATCCAAGGTGGTGGATACAGAGGATGTAAGCATGATCATGACTTGGGATGAACAATCTCTGGATTGGCCAAAGCTTCACCCTACGTTGACTTGCACTGCTGGGGAAAAGAAACATAATCATGAGGGGTGAACCACAATGTAACTTTGAAAGCAGCAACATTTTTTTTTTGGTAGTCAACAATGAGTTGATTTCATAGGTTTAAATAGCAACGTTATGACTGTTATAACAGCCGTTATCGTAGTTTGAGCCATTAATATATATTACTTAATTTATTGAGATATAGAATATAAAATATTATAGTTACATAAATAACGGCCAATATTTTCCATTCTTTTTTTTTTATAATTGACTGTTATGACAAAAATAGCGGCTCTATTTTCTTTCTAGTAAAATAATGCTTATTTGGATTTCAAATTTTTTGTCGAAATTTCTTTCCGAAGTGATTGTATCATCCAAAAATATATATTTTATCTAATAAAAATTTAAAAGAGATACAACACTATTTTTCGATTATTTTCTATTGTTTTCATTATAATAGTCATTATTTTAGTGATTATTTCAATATTAAAAATTTAATTTTTTAAGATAAATAATAAATTTTAAAATGTTTTACCGATGGTGCTGAAAGTGTTGCCTACCCAAGATGTAGTGGACGAGTGATAAGGTGCATATATAAAATAATAAAAAGCAATAGATAAACACAACAAATAGAAAATTCTCTTTGAAACTTGTCCAAATCATTTACGGATCATAAGAAAAGTTTACAAACACAAGTAGCTCCTTGTTGTAAGCTTGATGAACATTATTCAGCTCTTTCAAATACAGAGGAAAATATGGATTCGGCCAGTTGAGTGCTTTTTCCGCTTGGAAACTCTATTTAACGACACTTGGTGTGGTAGTTCTCTTGTATTCAATTCTCTTCTAAAAAAACTCCTCATCTTTGAAGCTTTTTAAATAAGATAGAAAATATTTTGGATCCTTTTCTGACCATTGGAGGGCTCTTCCATCTTATTAATGGCCAAAAGCACAGTTTTGAATACGCTGGAAAACTAACCATTGAAGGTTGTCAATTGCAGAGGAGTTGGCTTCTGGCTGCTTGGAGTTAGCTTTTAGCTGGGGTCACTCTTCTTTGACTGAAGTTGGCTCTAGTAGTGTTGCAGAAAACAGCCTTTCTATTTCGACTCTATGGCCATTCTACAATTAGCAATCCTCCGAGATTGGGGTGGACTCCAGGTATGTACTGGTCGACTTCTTCGTATCGGAGTCGACCTCTAAGATACTGGGATCAACTCCACTAGGCCTGGGGTTGATTATTGACCACCCTGCAGAAATCAGCCTTTCTATTTTACACTGTGGTCATTCTATTTGAGAGCTTCTCTAAGCATTGAAATAATTACTTCAAGGGCTCATTATCTAATTAAATACCAAGAGCTTCCTGCAAATAAATGTTTATCTCTTTCTAAAACATATAAAATCATTAGTACCATACTTAAATATTTTGTTATATCAAAATCAGTCCTTAAGATCAACAGAAAGCCTTGTAATCTTTGTACTGGATCTTGATGACTTCGAACCCGGTGACTTAATTGAAACTGCCACGAGAAATGACGCTCTTCTATTAACGCATGAGAAGCTTTGTTCTCAATTCTAGCTATGTGCTTCAAGTGGAAGGTGAACTTGTATAGGAAGTCCACTTCGCATGTCAAAACTCAAATTTCTTTTGTGACTTCAAGTACTTGATAGCTTCATGATCAAAGTAGAGGATGAACTGTGCATAAATCAGGTAGTGTTGCAAGTGCTTCAAGGCTTTAATTACTATGTAGAACCCCATATGATGTAGAGTATGTTCTATTGGCATCTCATAGCTTTTTATTAAAATAGGCACTTGGATACCTTTTTGGCTCAATACTCTTCCTACACCTAATTGTGAAGCAACACTGGTGATTTTGAAGACTGTTGAAGTTAGGCAAACAAAGAATGGGCTCCTCTTGATTAGTTCAAGGTTGTTTTCTTTTTTCTTTTCTGAAAAAAAATATACTACCTTTGTCCAAGGCAGTGGTCCTTGGTTTATGCACTCACTGGTTGGTTCCATTTTTGTGTTGAAATTTTTGATGAAATGCCGATAGAAAGTAGCAAACCCATGGAAGCTTCAGACCTCATGTATATTTGTAGGCACCAGCCAGCCAAAAACATTCTCTGATTTTTTGAGGATTGCCTTCTGCTTTAGTTCAAGAAACGACTAACTCTAGAAAATAATGTTAGGCTACATAAAGGTACGCTTCTTGAAATTGATATGGAACTTCTCTTGTCCGAGTACATTCATCACTTATTTTAGGTGTTCTAAATGCTCCTCTTTTGTCCTGCTATAGATGAGGATGTCATCGAAGTGGACTAAATCATCCACTCATCAATCTCTTGGGCAAGTAAGAACATATCTGATGATAGTTAGCTATATCTGACATCAATTTCGTAGAAGATTGTAGTCGATCCTGCAACCAACTAGCCACTTGTTTGTTTAATTCTTCATGTTTGACAGGGCTCATCCTATATGGCACTAAATTTGATAGGTTGGAAACTAGAGAAATGGTCGATGGCCTGTTCGACATCTCTTATTGATGGTAGCTCATCTGGCAGATCTTCTAGTGTAAGTTCATCGAAATTTTTCAAAACTTCTTGTACTGCCTTCAGGATGTCTTCCAGTTCATCTGGCAGATCTCCCTTGATCCCTTCTTTTGCTATCAAGGCATATGTTTTCCAAAAAATTCACTTTACACTCGATTAAGCTTGAATAGAACTTGAATCATACTCAATTCAAGTTTGATTCATGCTTGATGCAAGTATGAATTGATTTCGACAAGATAAATGTTATCAAGTTGCTTGAAATAGACTTCGAGCTTGGTTTGACTAAAATTAGACATGAATTAGGCTTGATCAAGGGAATAACAAACCAAGCTTATCTCAAATTTTAAGCTCGAATCAGCCATATGATGAGAAGAGGTTGTTAATATCTCGCGACGGTCATGTGAGACACGCACAGCGGTGTCTAGAATGATAAAAGAACTCCAACTTGTGATGCAGAAAATAGAAAAAATAAAAAGGAAAAGGAAAAAAACTAAGCTTAATCAGACGCAATACTAATCAAGCTCAGCTCAATAACACCCTTTCTCCATCTTTCCCAATGGCCACGTATACACACTTCGGCCTGCAAACATGCAATTTTTCAGAGAGTATGGTGATAACAAAAACCAACATTTACCTTGGTGGCCACTTGAAACATCAAGTGTGCGATTCAGGTTTTGGGAGTCAAAATACTTCAGATGATGAGATGAGAAAATAAGATGCCATAATGCTCTTCATATCTTCACAAGATCTATAATTATCTATCTTAATGCGGCAATTCGTCTCCTTGTGATCACCATTTCCTCACTAATGTGGCCCATCTGTGTGACCTCCAAAATTAAGCTTATTTGAAGGGAGAAGCGACCTCTGATGACAGGCACGACCCCTTACTTTATTCTCACAAAAAGAAGGGGTACGATGTTGCATATAATATGGTATATGAATCAATGTTCCTTCTGGGAAATAGAGGAGCCATTTCCATGGCAATGATGCTTGTGGGGTTCTAAGATCGGCAAAGTTTGCTTTAATTGGTTCCATCAGCCTCCAAACAAGTCACAATTTGTTACTTACAATAATATCCTTGGTCCAAAAGTCCGTCCTTTGCCACCTGCCTTGTTTTGCCAATAAGTAAACAACTATTAGGAGACTGACTTGGATAGCTTCTAGAGTCTCAACTCAGCTATCAAATTAGAATGGGCCAGCGACAAGCACTTGATCTAATAAAAAGGATGAGCAGGGCTTACATTGGAGAGTGTTTTGGTTAACCCGGGAACCAACCATCATTTGGACATGAGAGAGACTGGGACAAAAGGAATCCGAAATTGGATGGCTGCACTCAAATCAAAGATAGAAAAGGTGGGTATCTTCTAAATCAAAAGTAGAGGACCACTTCATCATTCTTCCACCGCATAATCAAAAGCTACTCTCTTTAATCGCCCTGTTGGGATAGAAGAAGATAAGGTTTAAAAAATTAGGTGTCAAGGGAAAATAGAAACTTATGACGATGGATTAAGTCTATCCAAGACAGCATTTCATGCGTAGGATTGTAGGGAAGGGGGTCTCCTTTTGTACAGCAGTATAGGGTCATTTCATTACGTAAAGTAAAAAAACAATAAAGCAACGTTTAAGACAGAGAGAGAGAGAGAGAGAGAGAGAGAGAGAGAGAGGAGGGATGTCAACATTAGGGTTCAAAGTTGAACCTCTTCTAGATAAAGAGGGGAGCCAACCGGCTAAGACTAGTTAGCATTGCATGTCATCAGTTAGTAAAAGTTACTCAAAGCTATTTATGATGTTTTTTTTTTTTTCATGTAAAAGATTTTACAATTCATGCTGTAGTCTTTTATTCTATGAATAAATTTCTGTCTCTGGCTAATTTGTTTTAGGTCATATGTCCAATCTTATTTGGTGTGTCCAAAATTGATTGAAATCGACACGCATATTCCTTGTTCTATTTCACATTTATCTCCTTAATCATCATTGACTCATCCCCTAGCTCTCAACCATTTGCATTAATTAATCCTCCCAATATATCCCCCACATCTCCCAGCCAGACCTCAGCATTGCATCCCCTCCTTGGATTCTGTCCCTTCCTTGAATGCTCTCTGCCCAACCACTTCTCATATATATTTACTCTCCACCAAAAGAACAGCATGACCGGGGAAAGAGAGTGAAAGAAGAATAAATCCTGTTCCAAAAGTTGGGCTCCCATCTCTGCAGAGAGTCAGTATTTGGCGGTGCCTCTGTAAGCGCTTAACAGGAAGGGGAGAAACTTTTTATCACAGAAGTGAGAGCTGACTGCTTGGTGATCACTGGCAGTAGCTGGGCAATGAACTAAAGCCAAGATGAAGTTTATGAAGCTTGGAACCCGGCCTGACACCTTCTTCACCACAGAAGCCATAAGGTGACGTCCTCTCCCATGAATCTCTTCAAAAGCATTTGAGAATATTGGTCTCGTGTCAAAGCCCTGTTTTCCTCCTAGCTTTCTCCTGTCCTCTCTTCTTCTGTTGGTGAATAATGGTGTAATGGCTAAAACCTATATTTTGCACTTGGTGATACCTTGTTTCTCATATCATGTGACTCTTTACAAGAAATTTTGATCTTATTGGATGTAGGTCTCTTTCTTCTGAAGTCTCAACTGACCTCAAGATCCAGGTCCAGAACAGCTTATATCAGCTACACAAGGTAAAAGGAGATCTATTTTAAGACCATTCACTCCAACACTCAGTATGATCTTTTTTTGTTGGATGTTTTTCCTATAGTTTTAATTCGTCTTGTTGGGTTCTTTGTGATCACAGTTTCCTCTCCTTTCCAAGTGCTTGCGCTTGCAACTACTCTGCTCTGAATTGAAAAACACCTCGGAGGATGCAATCATCCTACTTCCTGACCTCCCCGGCGGTGCCGAGGCATTTGAGACCTGTGCAAAATTCTGCTATGGTATCACCATCACTCTCAGCGCCCTCAACATCGTGCCAGTCCGATGTGCCGCCGAGTACCTTCAGATGAGCGACGACGTCGACAGAGGCAACCTCATAGGCAAGCTCGAGGTCTTCTTCAGATCATGCATCCTTCGCCGCTGGAAGGATACAATCATCACGCTGCAGAATACAAAGCAATATGCTCCCCTGTGTGAGGAGCTCGGAATGACAGGCCGCTGCATCGATGCCATCGCCACGATGATCATCGCCCACCCTTCCAAGGCAAACTTGTCTCACAGCAGTCAGAAGCTGATGTCCAAAGACTGGTGGGCACTAGACATCTCTGAATTGGGGATAGACCACTATTGGAGGATCATGGTGGCTGTCAAGTCTGCAGGCATAGTTTCGAACAAGCTCGTCGGGGAGGCATTGCAGGTTTATGCCTTCCATTGGTTGCCAAACATGGAAAGAGATGGCCATCAGAGCAACCAGCTCACAGAGAATTCTTGCTCAGAACCTCTCAGAGAGATCACCTTGAAGCACAGATTGCTGTTGGAGAAATTAGTAAGCTTATTACCAATTGACAAAGGCTCTGTGTCTTGTAGTTTCCTTCTAAGGCTTCTTAAGGCCGCCAACACACTTAATGCCTCAGTATCATCAAAGATGGATATGGCGAGGAGAGCCGGAGTTCAGCTGGAGGAAGCGACTGTTAGAGATCTCTTAATTCCATCTCTGTCCTACGCAGACGAGCTGCTCTACGATGTCGACATAGTGATGATCATATTGGAGGAGTTCATGCTTCAAGGACAGAGTCCTCCAACTAGCCCTCCGAGAGGAAAGCTCAATTGCGAGAGGAGGCGATCCCGGTCGGCGGACAACGTGGAATTCGAGGGGCAGGAGAACGGCAGGAGGTCATCTTCTGCCTCCCATAGCTCCAAGCTGAGGGTGGCTAAGCTCATAGATGGTTATCTCAAGGAGATTGCAAGAGATCCAAATCTGCCTATGGAAAAGTTGATTGCTCTTGCTGAAGCTGTGCCGGACTTCGCAAGACCAGACCATGATGATCTCTACGGAGTGATTGATATTTACCTCAGGGTAATTTCTCTTACTAGTTTCCAAGTTCTTAGCTTCTGCTGTTTATTTCCACTCCAAGTAGTCTTTCAACTGCTTGTTTGCTTTCTATATGGAATCAGACACACCCAGACCTGGGCAAGAATGCAAGGAAGCAGTTGTGTCGGATCTTGGATTGCAAAAAGCTCTCAGTTGAAGCCTGCATGCATGCTGCTCAGAATGAGCTACTTCCATTAAGAGTAGTGGTGCAGGTCCTGTTCTTCGAGCAAGCCCGTGCCGCCATGTCCAGTGGCCAGGTGAATGAGCTGCCTCACAACATTAAGGCACTGCTAGCTAAAACGGCTGCAGGAGATGGAGAAAGAGAAGAACCAAAGCTTCAACATTTGGGCTCTGCGACCCCTATGGATGATAACTGGAGCATCTCCGAATTGAAATGCCCGACATCGAAGCTTGCAACACTTAGGATGAAGCTTGCGGAGGTCGACAATGGCATGGATGATATTGTGATGCCTCGCGATGGTCTGATGAGGAGCTCTTCTTCGAGGTTCAAAGCTTTGTGCTCTATTCCTACAAAGCCAAAAAGGATACTTAGTAAATTGTTGTCTATGAATAGAAGTACAAGTGAGAGACATTGAGACTATTGCTTTAGGCAGAGACTAATAGTAATGTGGTGCCTTTTTCCTCTGTTTATCTCTCTTTCTCACTCTCCCCCATTCTCATCAGCCAGCTAGGTGTTCCTTAGGTTCCACATATCTGTTTCTGCTACTCATTGTTGGTTTAAAACATAAATCCAAAAGACAAACAGATTCTGGCAGAAGCAGCAAACGAAGGCAAATTTAGGCAAGAGCTAAAGTTTCCATCATAACCTATGAGATTTGTTGGTAGAGAATCTCTTTCCTCTAGTTTATATGCTGCCTTCTGTCCTCATTACTTTCTGTACACTAGCTCCTTTACATTTCACTCTGTTTTGTTTATTGTGCAGTTTACGTCACAAAATTAGATGAGCTCTGAATCGTTTCTTTCGCCTTTAGTTCCTTCAATCATTCCTCTATTAATCCGGTTCGATGCACATATTTTCATCATCATCTTTGATTATGAATATCTTGGCCTAATCTCAGGTATGGTTGGTACTTCGGTATTAACTATACTAGCAAATTTTTCTTGATAAAATGAAGCTACAGTAAGATTGATGGGTGATGCATCGAGCAACCTGCAATAACCAGGTTAGGCCAAGATTTGAACAAGCCCAGATTTTAGAGATCACGCCGAAGTCTTGCCTAGCCCGAACCATCTTTCATGCAAAAGAATGATTGATCTTCTTTTGCAACGTTAACCACTGAATCACATCCTGCAAAGATTTCAAAGCGATCATTGCATGATCCGATGATTCTCGGGCCTTGTTATGTTAAAAATTTGAACCCGAGCCCGATTGCTCTCGGGCCTTGCTATCAGGCCGCTCAGGCTTCCTCTTATTACAAGCCCTACTTTGGGTGTTGGCTTGGAGCCCCTTAATCGAAAGGAGGTTTAGAAGGAAGCCCTTGGGTGTTAGCTTGCTCCCCCCTCCGCCCCCACTCTTCTGCCCTTAAAACAGGTGCATTCTGGGGGTGCAGGGAATGTGGGCATTGTAGTAGAGTGGAAGATAGCACAGATAAGTGTGCTACTCATGTCAAACCTTGTAAAGCCTGACAGCCCAGATAGTTTTCCAGCCTGCGGAGCTAAGATCCGGGTTCTTTGTTTCAAAACCAAAATATCTGCGCAGACGTCAGAGCCCATTTTAGAGTCAGGATTATTCTTGAGAATATGATAGCCCAAGATATGATCAACTTGTTAGTTACAAGCATGCACAGTGATAAGCCACGCCGTTCACAAAGGGTGCAGCAGAAGATAAGTCTTACTAGTTATTGGAGAGTATTTCGGGTTCAGTTGTACTGGTAGTAGTAATTTCTTTATTGTCGAAGTGTGGTGCCAAGTTTCTAGGGAAGGTTGTTAGATTTGGCTTATTTATATTTCGCATGCAGGAAGTGTAAGCGATTTTTTTTCAATCAAAGCATTTGTGGTTTTATCTCTCACCTGAAAAGAGTATTATCTTCTTTATCTATTTACCATTTTCAACTTTGATTGGGACCTATCATTAGTACATAACCCATCAACATGAGGCCTTACAGGTATGCCTATTTTCAGAAAGCTGAAATTGGGGAACAAGTTCAAGACATGCTTAATTTGGGGCTTATAAGACCAAGTACCGGTCCATTTTCTTCCCCTATGCTCCTAGTAAAGAAAAAAATGGTACTCGGCGATTTTGTACTGATTATAGAGCGCTTATTGTTGTCACCATTAAACATCGTTTCCCAATCCCAACTATCGATGACTTGTTAGAAGAGCTTTATGGAGCTTCATATTTCACCAAACTAGACCTTCGGGTCAGTTACCACCAGATGAAAGTACATCCTCTTGACATTCCAAAAACTACTTTTCGTACCCATAATGGCCACTACGAGTATTTAGTTATGCCTTCCAGATTGTGTAATACCCCCTCCACTTTTGAAGGTATCATGAATTCCATTTTCAGGCCTAACCTATGCAAATTCATCTTAGTCTTCTTTGACGATATCCTAATTTATAGCCCTAATTGGGACATGCATATTGAACATGTTAAGAAGGCTTTTGAAATTCTTAGGCAACATCAATTCTTTGTCAAGGCTAGCAAGCGTGCTTTTGGAAAACAAGAATTGAAGTATCTTGGTCATATTGTAACACATCTAGGAGCCAAGGTGGATCAAGAAAAAATTGAGGCAATGGCCAAGTGGCCTCGCCCAACAAATATTTCTGAATTACGTGGGTTCTTAGGTCTTACATGATATTATAGAAAATTTGTACAATACTATGGTGTGATAGCTCGTCCTCTCACCAACCTTCTAAAGAAGGGCCAATTCAAATGACATGTTGAAGCTGAAACTGTCTTTCTCACGCTCAAGCAAGCCATGACTACGACTCCTACTCTAGCCATGCCCAATTTTTCTGATTCATTCATTATTGAAACCGATGCCTTAGGAGATCGAATAGGTGCTGTCCTCACCCAACATGGCAAGCTGATTGCATTCATGAGTAAAGCCTTGGGGGTTTCAAAAAAATCATGGTCCACATATGCGAAGGAAACACTGGCCAGCATTGAAGCAATACGCACATGGCGATCATATTTACTCAGGAAGAAGTTTTTTATCCAAACGGATCAGTGTGGCCTCAAGTACTTCTTGGACCTTGTCATGCCGGAACAACAGAAATGGGTGGCCAAATTACTCGGTTATGACTATGAGATTGTGTATCGTTCGGGTCGAGAGAATTCGGCAGCAGATGCATTGTCTAGGATGTCAGGCAGCCCAATGCTTCACCATTTATTTGGATCGACGAGAATGACTCCATTTCAAGCACCATATGGGCGCCTACCTTCAACGATCCCATGGTACTATGGTGGCTTCTCCCCTATTGATGAAGTCGACCAAAAGTTTTTGGCAAGGGATGAGCTGCTGCACCAGCTGAAACAAAATCTCAGTGTGGCTACCAATCAAATGAAACAAGTGGCAGACCATAAAAGAAGAGATGTGTCATTTGAAGAAGGCAACCTGGTCTTCCTTAAACTCCAACCTTATTGCCAACAATCAACCTTTAAATGAGCTCATCAGAAACTGGAAAGCCGATATTATGGCCCTTATCAGATTGAGGAACATATAGGGAACATGGATTATAGGCTTAAGCTTCCAGAAAGCATGCGGTTTCATCCAGTTTTCCACATATCGTTGCTTAAGAAAAAGGTAGGGGGAGGCATCGAATGCAAGCAAAGAACTTCCACCTATAACCGAGGATGGAGCTATTGTCTTGAAGCTTGAATTTATGCTCGACACACGTTGGGTAAAGAGAGGTTCCAAATTATTGAAGAAAGTTTGGTCCAATAGAAGAGGCTACTAGCGGAGGATGCTACCTGAAAAAATGCTAAAGAATTGCAAACTCAGTTTCAAAGTGTGGACCTTGTGGACAAGGTTCCACCCGAAGAGGGGGGTATTGATAAGCCATGTCGTTTACAAAGGGTGCAGAGGAAGAATCCTAAATTCGTGGGGTGAGAAGAATGTGTGGCATGAGAGATGTTGGCTTGAAGGAGAAGCTGTTGGTCAAGTGTCAAGAGATTCAAGCACCAACGGATAGCTGCAGCAGAGAATAAGTCTTACTAGTTGTTAGAGAGTATTTTGGGTTCAGTTGTACTGGTAGTAGTAGTTTCTTTATTTTTGAAGTGTGGTGTTAAGTTTCTAGGAAAGGTTGTTAGATTTGGCTTATTTATATTTCACATGCAGGAAGTGTAATGGAATTTTTTTCGATCAAAGCATTTGTGGTTTTATCTCTCAGCCGAAGAGAGTATTATCGTCTTTATCCATTTACCATTTTCAACTCTGATTGGGACCTATCACACATATCTAAGATTCTTTTTCTTCTTCTTTTCTCGGTGGGGGGGGGGGGGGGGATTTAATGTTTTGATTGATATTATTGGAAAGTAGATTCTACTTCTCAAGCAACTCAAAATTTATTTTTCTTTCATGTTCATCAAAGATCAAAAGGAATGGTAAATTTCATAGTAAATTTACCTTAGGAACCTCTAATTCAATCATAGGATTGACTAAAAGCATTTCAATAAGCTACTAGTTTAGTTGAAGTGTGGTGTTGAGAATACAGTTTGTGAGCAATGAAGCTATATATCTCGGCTTTTTGGCTTTGGTCTGATTATGGAAAAAAAGAAATTTCTTAAACTCTCTTAATTCAAATCTTTTAAACAATATTAAAAAATTAAAAAAAAGCAATGGTAGAGTATAGGCCACCTTTTTCTTTCATTATTGATAATATAACTATTACAAGTCCTGTATTTACAATATTAAGGTCCTCCTTTTTTTATTTAGGTTCATTTTCTAGTTAAAGGAGAAGAATGTGCAAGTTCTCTAATATTTTATGGAGGTCCACTCTATTTACTTAAGTCAGATTTATGTGCAAGATAGAAGAGGATGAAATCTTCCATTTTTTGATGCTAGTGAAGTCCAACCTAAATTGAGTTGAGTTCCTCTCCTAATTAAAACATGATAAAGAAATATCAGAAATAATAAAATACTTTAAAAATTCTTAAATTTGTGAAAAATCTATATATTGCCTCCTACATCAATTTTATTACCAGATTCTTCTTGGATTAGAAATTATAGCTTTCCAAAATTTTGATACATCATTGGGTCCTAAATGTAGTGGTCCTTGCTCCCTAAAGCCTCTCCAAATCTATTTGACATGGCCGGATCGATCCACAACAGGTCCGATGATCCTCGTGGATTATATCTCCTCGTTTGTGTAATCTTTCTCCTAATAAATTAAAACTGGAATCAAGAAAACACTCTTAATTACCTTTCTAACTCATTGATGAGTATATTTTAATGAAATCATTAGCACAAGAAGCAATAACATTTGTCGTATAACAATGCACAGCTCTTATCAATTGATTTGGCTCAGCCTCCTCTCCACCAAGATGTCTGCTAAGATATTCAGCTGCACCGGCAGAGAGGAAGGCTGATTTGTTGGCCTAACAGTGATGATAATTGTTGCCAATATCGGACACGACCACCACATGGTTGCAATCCTCCATATGGCCCGGATACAAATTGCAATATTGCAAGTCCTCTGCCACTAGTCTTCTATGCAATGGCTCTCTATAATGGAGCTTTGCACCATGCCAATTTCCATAAGAACATTTTGAGTTGCATAAGCACCCACAATTTCCATATCCAAGTAAATGAAGATCCTTCAATATCTATTTCTTTCAAGCATTATTAGCTTTTCTGCTCGTACAACTGTCACAAGGTCAATATTTCCTTACATTCTAGCAATAATGATTAAAATTTATTTGTCGCCCTTCACAATATCACACTTTCATTAATGCATGTAGAAGATTACATCTTGATTCTATGAGTAAGAGTTCCGGAGAATGACTTGGTATGCATCCAAAGGAACAACTTTATAAGTTACTTGGTCAATATACTTTTAGACATAAATTTCTTCAATCTTTTAATAGCTCCAATGTTACTTTTCTTTACTTAAATATTCAAATGAAAGAATTTTTGTTGCCTAGAAGACAACCGGGGGGGGGGGGGCGTTGAAATGGGTTCTTTAAAAACTTTTTAGCAGTTAATCAATTTAACAATTGAAAGCTTGCTTGATTTTAAAGTAAAGAGATAATGCAGATAAAACAAAGCTGAAAAGCAAGTAAAGAGAATGAACCACAATACAAACACACATATTTTATAGTTATTCAGAGCTAAGTTTGCTCCTACGTTTACTTTCCAAGCAGCATTTAGGAATTCACTATAATCCTCAGATTATAGCATGGTTGTTTTTCGAGTTCATAATCTAACTTGTTATTTTATTGAGATTACAACGAACTCTGTTGGTTTTTACTAGATCACCAACTAAACCAAAATCCTAAGCCAAAGTTGGCTTGTACTGTGTCCAATTAACAGGCTTGGACAATGCCTTAACCTCTTTATTTCCCCAGTAGACAACCTAAGAGAGGAGGGGGTGAATTAGGTTTTGAATAAAAACTTTGGTTTCTTTTCAAAATGTCTAATGTGATTATGAAAGCTTTCTTGACTTTAATCTAAGAGATTAATCTTAACTATAAAGAAAACAATGGAAACGAGATACTCAAGGAACCACACCACAAACACAACAAATTTTATGGTGGTTCGGAGCTAACCCTGCTCCTATGTCCACTCTCCAAGTTCTTTTGAAAATTCCACTATAATCTTCCTGATTATAGCTGGTTGTTTTACAAGCTCACAACCTAACTTGTTGTTTTCACGAGATCACAACGAACTCGGTCGATTTTCATAGGTTTACCGACTACAACCAACCCAATTATTTTTTTCGAGCTCACAATCTAACCCAGTTGGTTTTTCCAGTTCACCAACCACAATCGTACACTGTTAGTTTTGCACTAGCTTACCAACAAACCTCATTCCCCTTAATTCAATTTCCTGATTGAATCAAGTAATAGAAACAAAATATGAGAGTTATAGAGTTACAGCACAATATAAGCAATATGAAAGGGAAGAAGCACTCAAACAGATTTTATGCTGAAGGAGGATATGGCTTCTTCTCTTCTAGATCCTCTCTTGAATCTGCTGGTGGTTGAGGATCAGATAATCGAGCCTTGAATGTGAGGAGTACTTCTGACTTTGATGTTGGGACAATTACTCCTCTTTTGGCTTTAAGAAAGGCTCTAATCCTTTTTGGTGGATGTAAACTTGAATGTTTTTCAATGGATACTTTGTTCTTGTCTCCTTTCTCCTTTTAAACACATTTTAGAGCCTCTTTTTTGAAAACTAGCCGTTACAAAAGGTAAAAGAGCCGTTCTGACTCAACTGTACAACCTGATAATATGACCGTTGAGATTGGAGTTGACTCGCACGACTTGGAGACGGCTCGGCTGTGGCTGGAGATGACTCATATTCTTCAGGTGACGACTCATATTCTTCAGGTGACGACTCGCTCACTGTATCTTTTTAAAGTACTCACCAGGCTATTTTCTAGGAGTCGGCTCGCGACATTCCAGAGTCGACTCGCCAAAAGCAGAAGATGGCTCATGTCTTTCAAGTGTCAGCTCGACTCAGTATGCCAGAGACTAACTTTCTGTCTTTTCTTATCGGAGTCGACTCGCGTCATCTAGAGTCGGCTCGCCAGAAGTTGGAGGCGACTCGCGATCTTTAGATGTCGACTCGATCTCAGGCTCGTAGAAAATAATCTTCTGTTTTTCTTCTCAGAGTCTACTCGGTAACAGTCGGAGTCGACTCGATATCAGTTGGGTTGAAAAATGGATCTTCTGTTATTTTACTGGAGTCGACTCGACGGAGTTGACTCGGGCTCTGCACTCAATAATTCTGCTCTCTGCCAATCTATCAGGAGTCGACTCACCCAAACTAGGTGTCGGCTCGAGGTCGTGCGAGATAACAAATTTTGTGCCAGAATCGACGCAAGAAATCTTGGAGTCGGCTCGAGTGTAGGGCAAGCCTAAAATGGTTCCAAAACATTATAAAAACTGATCTTAAGAATCCTGAACCATTTTCTAAGTCATCCTAATATATATAACAATATATTCCCTGAAACACTTACTTGAATTTATTAGTATAATATGAAATATACTCAAGTATTTTGGGCTCATCAAAATCAAAATCCTAACAAAGCTATACACGAGATAGCAGTCAAAACAGTAGGCACACAAGTAATCCTATTCATCATCTGAGGTAATATTTTCAGAACTACTAGCCCTAGAAAGAGGACCTCTAGAAAAATGCCTAAGATATCTAGTACGGGAGGCAATCCGTGCGTGCTGAGGAGGCCTAGAATGCCTACCGGCTGTCGCTTTAGAAGGACGACCTCTTGAAGATGATGTTGCTGGTTGTTGCCCCAGACTGGTGGCAATCCTTTCTACATCGGTCGCAAGGCACTGGAGTCGGTCTTCTTGGAGATGAGCTATGGCCTCAATCCTCTGGATACCCTGTTCTATCTTTTTTGTTAGTTTGGTATCCACTTCATCTGTAATTGTTCTGATCATTTTCTTCATTTGATCATCATCCAATCTGATAGATGATGCCATCGGCTGTCCAGATGATTATGAAAATGAGCTATAGGAGGAGTCAGATGATGAAGGTGAGTTGGGTGCAGTCTTTGCTCGTGCTCGGCTAGGTTCTCCTTTCTCTAGTTGTCTAAAGCCTTTTCGTTGTCATTTTTTATTCACCTTTCCGAACCCCATTTTATGTAAGGATTTTTCATCATAAACATCAGCATGATGAGGTAATTTCTGTGGCTCCTTTTCAGTGATAACAATTTCAAACACTCGAAATAGTAAGGTAAGAGTCATTCCATAGGTTAAACTCAGTCTCGTCTATGTGGCTGCCTCTCTCATATAAACCATCATCATTCTTGGTAAGTTCAACTGAAAGCCCATTAACATAGAATGCATTACTATAATGTCTCTCTCAGTCAACCTCTCAAAATGTCTCGTCTTAGGAAAAAAAATCCTTGCTAGGATACTGTGGAGTAGCCTCATTTCTACAGGTAGTTGGTTTGCTGTAATGGCTTCTAAGGGACCTATGTCATCTTTTCCCATAATTACTCTAAGTGCGGCCTTTTTATTAAAATGCCCTGTAGGGAAGGTCCTTTATTCGGCATTTTCAGAGCTCGAGCAAACAGTTGCTCAGTCACTATGATTTCAGTTTCTCTAATAGAGTAAATCAAAGTTCCTATCTGGGTATCTGCCTTCAAGGAACTGTAGAATTCTTTAACTAGGTCAGGGTAGATGGTAATTCCAACGAGCAAATGTACTCCCAACCTAAGGTTTTCAACTTTTCTCCTATTGTAAATCCTTCTCTTTCAAGAAACTCAAAGTCGATTCTTCTACCTATGGCTAAGACTCTTTCGGCCGAGGGCGAAGGGGAGATCGAAACTGCAGATTCCGTCGAACTGGTTCTTCTGCGCATGGATCTTCTTTCCTCTGGAACCATTTCTGTAGGTCTCTTCTTTCGGAATGCAAGTTTCTTTCTAGGTCCCATCGTTATCAAGATTTGGTGAAATTACGGAAGGCCTTGGGTTTTCCTTGAAATCTAGGAGGAACAGTGGAGAGCTAGGGCATGAATGGAGAAAGCTTGAAGGGGAGGATCGGAAGATGAATAGTTGGCTCGTATTTAGAGTGAATGTCCTATCAGCGAGTCAACTCAAACTTTAATGAAGATAGCTCAGCCCAAAAATAAATCGTCTGCTCATCCTCAAGACGACTCGCGCAAAAGCTCGAGTCGACTCGAGCACGAGTCGACTTGCAGTTCTACCTCGAGTCGGCTCGAGCCCTGTCTAACCCAAATATATTCAATGGTCTTGGGTTCAAATAAATTTCGATTGAGTTCTAATGATTCCAATAAGTTTAAATGACAGAGATATGCTCAGATCAGATTGAAATACAGTATGGAAGAAATAAATTTACTAGGAGTAAATAATAGATCATTCAAATGGGTCAATCACTCCTAATCTTCTTCATAGGGGAAGAAAGGAGACGAAGGAAGAAGAGGGGAGCAGCAAATGCTGTGGCCAAATGAGAACTTTTAGGGTCAGGTCTGGGGTTTATATACAGCCTTTCAACGGCCCAGATCGGCAAGAAAGGATCCCATCTTCTGTCCAAATCGTGACACGTGTCAGCTCCAAAAATCGAAGCGGCATACCAACCTAACTCAGAAGTGGAATCGAGGCGATATCCCGTCGGATCCCGCAACTTCATCATTAGCCCACGACATGAAGCAACCTCAAAAAATGAAAGGGCGTTGCCCCATCTCCTCTCATTAAAGATGCCCCGAAGCGTATGGAATGTCGGAATAGTTTAAAACTTTCTGGCCCCTCTAGTACAGTAAAGGCAACTACTTTCCTCGCCCGAGCTCGTAAGTGGCTCGAACTCGAAAG
Source organism: Phoenix roebelenii (assembly GCA_025769935.1). Classification (NCBI taxonomy): domain Eukaryota; kingdom Viridiplantae; phylum Streptophyta; class Magnoliopsida; order Arecales; family Arecaceae; genus Phoenix; species Phoenix roebelenii. The sequence continues at coordinate 15,916,202 of JAOXJJ010000263.1, read as the reverse complement.
TCGGGGGTAGTGTTGGAAAAAAAATGGATCATCCTGAAATACGTGAATGCATCGCCAGCACGTGACTGGAGGTGCCCGACCTGAAGGCGCCCGACCTGGGGGCATCCGACCTGGCGCCCGACCTGGAGGCGCCCGACCTGAAGGCGCCCGACCTGGGGGCGTCCGACTTCAACACGCCCGACCTGAAGATGCCCGACCTCAGGTCTCCTGACCAGACGCTCAACTTCGAGACGTCCGACCCGGGCACCCGACCTTAGCGTTCTTGACCTCGGAAGCTCGACCTTACCATCCACCCGTTGCGGTCACATCCTTCTACAGCTCGACCAAGGACCATGCCCTGCTACCGCTATCTACAATTAATGCGCATGGCTTCCGCAGATCTTCGGCTCACTCAACAGTTAATGCGCATGGCCTCTATAGATCTCCGGGTCACTCAACAATTAATGTGCATGCTATCCACAGGTCTCAGGCCCTCCATAGCAACCAGTTGACCCACTCGACTAAGTCCGATCACCCACGACGACTCATTGGCCCCAGCCTGATCTTCCACGGCAATGCATTAATTCATACGATCGTGCTCAATCATGACGGTAACTCGTTTGCCCCATTACATCACAGGTAATCCTGTACTCCTCTGTAAAAGGAAACCTCTTCCTCTTAGAAAGGGGGCTGGACTCTTAAAAAACTCCTGAAGATAATTTCTCTCCCTCTACACAATAGGCTGGACTTAAGCATTGGAGGGCCGACGCCGGAAACCCCGGCCATCGGCTTCTCGCAGGTCCTCCGGAGGACGCAGCCCACTGACGAACCGCCACCCGCCACTCTTGCCGGAGCTCTTCCTTCTCAGCCAGTGGTCGCCCCCGGGTCCAATTTCCAGCAACAATTACTATGCATAATGATGATTTAAATGAAACATCAAATCCTCTATCACATAGTTGACTGATACTAATCAAATTATGCTTAAGGCTATCAACATACAATACATTATCAATATAGGTAGAGGGGTGATTTTAATTTTATCAATACCTTTTACACGACCTTAGTTGTTATCACCGAAAGTTACTACACCACCTTCTTTTGCTTCAAGGGTGAAGAAATGTTCTTTGTCACCCGTCATATGTCTTGAGCAACCACTGTCTAAGTACCAGTACCTAAGCTTTCTTGGATCCTTCATGGTTAGTATAGGTGATCCCTTTTGAAACCCAAACAAATTTTCCTTTATTTTGCTTTTCTATTTTTCAGTGATTAATTATGTTTGCCTCATGCCTGAATTTTTCACTGCAGAAATGTGCTATACTTTCACTTTGAGTATCTTTAGCTTTTACAAAGAAATTTTTAAGTAATTTTTGTTTGTTGTTATGTTTGTACCCTAAACCAACTTTGTTGAAAACTGCTCTTTTGTTTTCAAGAATCATTTTCAATTTTTCTAAACTAAGAGTGAACTTCGCAACAATTAGTTTATATTTATTAACTTCCTTACTTAAAAACTAATTTTCAATTTTTAGTAAATTTGTGTTATTAGTTAAGCAGTCTTTTATAGATTGATTAGTCATTGTTAATTCTGAAACTTCTTTAATCAACTTCTCTCTTTCTTTTGTTAAGATTTCAATTTTTTGCATGAGTGATTGATTAGAGAGCTTTAAATCTTTGTTCTTTAAGGTTAAAGTTCTGCATACATCCATTAGTTCATTAAATGTATCGTATAATTCCTCAAAAGTAAAATCAAGATATGTTTCAGATTTTACCTCATTTTCATTAGCCATAAGACAGACATTTGCCTTTTCTTGTGGTTCTTCCTCTGGTGATGAATTATCACTTTTGCTTAAAGTTATGAGGAGTGATTTCTTATTCATTTTCCCAAGCTTTTCACGAGTGGATAATCAGCTCTAAAGTGTCCCGATTTGTTACATTCATAGCACTTGACTGCCTCTTTTTCTTTTTCTTTACCTTTCTCTCGGTCGAAGGCATGAGGAGTGAACTTCTTTTTTAGGAAGGCCTCCATTTGTTCATGAATCTTCTAAACTTCTTTACAAGTAGGGCTTCTTCCTCATCTTCCTCATTCTCATCCTCACTGCTGCTGCTGCAAGTACTTTCTTTAGCAATGGATTTAAGTGTAATTATCTTTCTTCTTTGGCTTTCATCCTTGGTGTGTTCCTTCATAGTCAGCTCGTGGGTCATCAGGGATCCAAGAAGTTCTTCAAGTGGAAGCGTGTTGAGATCCTTAGCTTCTTGGATTGCTGTTAGTTTAGCTTCCCATGTCCGAGGTAAAGAACGTAACACTTTCCTAACAAGTTTACTGTTAGTATATGATTTACCAAGATATTTCAATCCATTAATAATATCAGTGAATCTTGTAAACATGCAAGTAATGGTTTTAGTGGGTTCTATTTTGAAAAATTCATATTTATGCACTAATATGTTTACTTTAGATTCTTTTACTTGATTAGTACCCTCATGGGTAACCTTAAGTCTATCCCATATTTCTTTAGCTGAAACACAAGAGGAGATCCTATTAAATTCATTAGGATCTAAGGCACAATATAAGACATTCATTGCCTTAGCATTTAGTTGAGCTTTTCTCCTATCATGATCATCCCAATCTTTTTCAAGCTTAGAAATAGAGATGTTATCTATTGTGTGTGTAGGTATATGTGGTCCTTTTTCAATGATGCTCCATACATTAAAATCTTGGGCTTGAATGAAGATTCTCATTCTAGCCTTCCAATAGGTGTAATTAGTACCACTAAATAATGAGGATCTATTGGCTGACTGTCCCTCAGTAAGGGAATAACCAAATTGAGTTTTCATGGTCTTTTACTCTAGTTTTGATTAGAACAACAATCACTATAAGAGCACCTGCTCCGATACCACTTGTTGCCCTAGTAGACAACCCAAGAGGAGGGGTAAATTGGGTTTTGAATAAAAACTTTGGTTTCTTTTCGAAATGTCTAATATGATTATGAAAGCTTTCTTGACTTTGATCTAAGAGATTAATCTTAAGTATAAAGAAAGCAATGGAAACGAGATACTCAAGGAACTACCCCACAAACACAACAAATTTTATAGTGGTTTGGAGCCAACCCAGCTTCTACGTCCACTTCCCAAGTTCTTTTGAAAATTTCACTATAATCTTCCTAATTACATCCGATTGTTTTACAAGTTCACAATCTAACTTGTTGTTTTCACGAGATCACAACGAACTTGATCGGTTTTCACAGGTTCACTGACTACAACCAACCCAATTATTTTTTCCAGGCTTACAATCTAACCTAGTTAGTTTTCTCTAGTTTACCAACTACAACCTTACACTGTTGGTTTTACATTGGCTTACCAACAAACCTCATTCTCCTTAATTCAATCCCCTGATTGAATCAAGTAATAGAAACAGAATATGAGTGTTATAGAGTTACAGCACAATATAAGCAATATAAAAGGAAAGAAGGTCTCAAATAGATTTTATGTTGAAGGAGGATGTGGCTTCTTCTCTTCTGGATCCTCTCTTGAATATGCTGGTGGTTGGGGATCAGATAATCGAGCCTTAAATGTGAGAAGTACTTCTGACTTTGATGTTGGAGCAATTACTTCTCTTTTGGCTTTGAGAAAGGCTCTAATCCTTTTTGGTGGATGTAAACTTGAATGCTTTTCAATGGATGCTTTGTTCTTGTTTTCTTTCTTCTTTTAAACACTTTTCAGAGCTTTTCTTTTCGAAAACTAGCCATTACAAAAGGTAAAAGAGCCGTTCTGACCCAACTGTGCAACCTGACAATATGACCGTTGAGATTGGAGTCGACTCGCGCGACTTGGAGACGGCTCGGCTGTGGCTGGAGATGACTCATGTTCTTCAACTGACGACTTGCTCACTGTATCTTTTTAAAGTACTCACCAGACTATTTTTTAGTAGTCGACTCGCAATATTTTGGAGTTGACTCGTCAAAAGCGGGAGACGGCTCATGTCTATCAAGTGTTGGCTCGATCTCAATGTGCCAGAAAGTAACTTTCTATCTTTTCTTATCGGAGTCGACTCGCGTCATCTAGAATCGGTCGGCCAAAAGTTAGAGGCAACTCGCGATCTTTAGATGCCGACTCGATCTCAGTTCCGTAGAAAACAATCTTCTATTTTTTTTCTCGAAGTCGACTCGGTAACAGTCGGAGTTGACTCGATATCAGTTGGGTTGAAAAATGGATCTTCTGTCATTTTGCTGGAGTCGATTCAATATCAGGCAGAGTCGACTCAAGCTTTGCACTCAGTAATTCTGCTCTCTGCCAATCTATTAGGAGTCGACTCGCCCAACCTCGGTGTCGGCTTGAGGTCGTGCCAGATAACAACTTTTGTGTCAGAGTCGACTTGAGAAACCTTGGAGTCGGCTCGAGTGCAGGGCAAGACTAAAATGGTTCCAAAACATTATAAAAACTGATCTTAAGAATCCTGAACCATTTTCTAAGTCATCCTAATATTGAAAGGGGAATCCTAGGTTCTTCGGTATTAAGCATGCTAATTTTTTTTTTTTTAAACCATGGTTCAACCTAATCAGGTTGCCTACGTACCTCTTCAAAAGGGGGATCAAACCATACGTAGTTCTTTTTAAGTTTTAAAAATACAACGAAAAAACTGAATCAAACAATTTAATTCATGCATGCTTACAAGATCAAATCTAGAAATCAGCACCTTAAGAACACATAGGATTATGCCGGAATCGTTTAAACAATTATGCTAAAACTTTTATGCATAATTAACTATCAGATCTGAAAGGTAAACACTCTATTCTGATTAATCTCCGAATATCCATCAAATGGATTCTGAAGATAACTCCGTGAGGAGCCCTAAAGGAGGGTAAAACCTTGGAAAATCAGACCTAGATCCTGAATCCAAAATAAAATATTAATATAGGATTAATACCTTTTATGATAGAAGAAACTTGTGGATCTGATCTTTGACTTCGCAGCCACGCACATGAATAGCCTCTATGAGAAGTACACACGAAGCCCTAGGTAGATCGTTTTCTGCGGGAGTGCTAGCTCGCGCAGGAACGTTGCAATGGCTGAAGTTGTCTCCTTATAAACACTCAACCTTTGATTGTTCTTCAAGGATATGGAGGATGGACGTGAGAAAGGAGGAGAAGAAGGGATGGAGGCCCTCAGAGAAATTTTTCAGAATTTTTTGAAACCTCTAAATATTGAATCTCTTGAACCCAAGGCATGGGGGTCTTTTATAGCCAAAAGACCACCCAACACCTCACACCTAATTTAGCCAACTAATTTAGCTGATAAAATCCCCAAAAGATTTTGGTAGTTTGGCAGCTAAGAGGAGATAAACATATCCATATTTCGTGCATTTTGAATCCCTAAAAGATAGGAATTCATACGTCCAAAGTTCAGCCGCAGACCACCCTATTTCATGCACCAAGCAATCCCTACAAATTAGGAAATTCATCTAAATCTTTCTAGAAAGATTTAAGGTGCCATTTTTATAGAAAATATAACCCCTCGCCTCCTCTCTTCTCATGCCAATTTTCAGCCAAAAATAAGAAGAATAGGTGTGAAAAATATTGGGGATAAATCAAAGTGACATTCTTCTCCAAGAGGATAAGGATGGGTTCCTAAAATTTAGGGATTCTTCTCCTTATCCAATTCTGATTATTTGGACTCATAATCCTCATCAAATAAGATCTTCTAATTGATTTGGATCAAGCTCAATC
>JAOXJJ010000263.1:15900356-15910406 GCA_025769935.1 Phoenix roebelenii | reverse complement strand
GATCACTGAGGCAGCACACAGTTGGAGAGGAAGCTTTGGGATTCACTCGGATGCTCTTCTTTTCTCTCTTTTGCTTTAAATGGCCCTTTTGTGCTTTTGGAAGATTTCTCTTGAAATCTCTTTGAAATCTCTTTCCTATGTATTCTCTCCCACTTCCTTACCTTCTCCCCTTGCTCTCCCTTTGATTCTATAGCTTTGGATGGTGTGGAAGCAAAGATCTAGTCATTAGAGATAAGAATAGAGCCGTTATGATCCGTCTGCATATTCTGACAATGTATCCGTTGGGATCGGAGTTGACTCGCGCGATCTGGAGATGACTCGACTGTTACTGGAGTCGACTCGCGCTTGACTGGAGACTACTCGACCACTATTCCAAATTTGAATTAAAGTGCATGCCTTGTCCTGGGGTCTACTCAGACCAAACTGGAGTCGACTCGCCAACAGCTGGGACGACTCGGGTACTTAGGGGTCAGCTCATTCTCAGGGTCCCAAAAATCCAATTTTATGTATTTCTCTCACGAGTCGACTCGGCCAAACTAGGAGTCGACTTGGATGACTTGGGAGATGACTCTGGAACATCTAGAGTCAACTCGTTCACAGGATCTCCGAAACTGATTCTCTGCTTTTCTGTCTTTTCTGCGGGAGTCGGTTCGTGAGCAGTAGGAGTCGACTCGAGCACTGTTTCTTGAAACTCCAAAGTGCCAGAGTCGACTCTAAACTTCCAGGAGTCGACTCGAGGACAATTCTTTTGAATTTTCTTGGAGTTTGCTCTTCCAACTTGAATCTTTTAAACTTGAACCTTAGGCCAATGAAGTGTGGCTTTCTTCCATCTTTTCTTGAGAGCTTTTGAGGCCTTTTTGTATTTTTCAACTTGCTATGTTCTTTGCAAAACAAATTATCTTTCTTCTTGCAACACAAACATTAGTAATTATACTTCTAGAGTTTTCCATGCTGAACCTTTTCAGCACCTCCTCTATGTATATTTTCTATGATAGGCCAAGCATCCTTTTAGATCTATCTCTATAGACCTTAATCCCTAAAATATAGGATGCTTCCCCAAGGTCTTTCATAGAGAATTCTTTTGACAACCAGACCTTCACCGATGTTAGCATGGGAATATCATTCCCAATCAAGAGTATGTCGTCCACATACAACACGAGAAAGACAACAGCACTCCCACTAACCTTGTAAACACATGGTTTCTCTTCGATCTTGATGAAATCAAATGATTTGATCACATCATTGAAACGAGTATTCCAGCTCCGAGATGCTTGCTTTAAGTCCATAAATGAACATTTGCAGCTTGCAGATCTTGTGATCTCCATCACTGAAAGTGAAACCCAAAGGCTGCTCCATATAGATATCTTCATCAAGATATCCATTTAGAAAAGCAGTTTTCACATCCATCTGCCAGATTTCATAATCATGAAATGCTGCAATGGTAAGCAATGTTCGAATGGATTTCAGCATCGCTGCAGGTGAAAAGGTCTCCTGATAGTCAATGCCTTCGCACTGACTATACCCTTTCGCTATTAGCCTTGCCTTATAGATCTCTACCTGTCCATTCGAACCTATCTTTCTTTCGTAGATCCATTTACAACCAATAGATACAATACCTTCTGGTGGATTCACTAAGGTTCAGACTTGGTTGGAATGCATGGAGTCTATCTCTAACTTTATAGCTTCCAGCCATTTCTCGGAATCGCTATCTAACATCATCTTGTTATAGGTATTGGGATCCTGTACATGTTCACAATCTTCCATGAGAAACATTTTCTCGGCATCCTCTATAAGCATACCTATGTATCTATCAAGTGGATGGGACATCCTACAAGATCTATGAGGTGGAGGAGGTACTACATGTATTTGGCTCTATATGAATAGATGCTGTAGGTTCCATGACTCGTTGCTTTTTAGAGACTCTCTTTTCAAGCTCAATTTTCCTCCCACTGCCTTTATCAAGGTTAAACTATTTTTCCAAGAAGATAGCATGTCGGCTCATAAAAACATTGTGATCCTCTGGAACGTAAAAATGTATCATAATGACTCTTTAGGATATCCAATAAAATGAGCACATATGGTTCTAGCCTCTAACTTGTCCGCCTGAAGTCGCTTGACATGGGCCGGACATCCCCAAATCTTGAGATGACTAAGACTCGGCTTCTTAGCATGTCATATCTCATACGGTGTGGTAAGAATAGATTTAGAGGGAACTTTATTCAACAAGTAAGTAAATCGCGGAAAGTAAAGCATCTCCCTAAAGAAATAAGGATAAATCAGTGAAGTTCATCATGGACCCGACCATATCGAATAGAGTCCAATTCCTCCTCTCCGACACTCCGTTGAGTTGAGATGTACCAGAAGGTATCCATTGTGAGACTATGCCATTTTTCTCGAGATAGTCCCGAAATTTTCCACTAAGGCATTTTCCTCCTCGATCTGATCGAAGAGCCTTAAGGAGTGTTCCAGTTTGTTTTTCTACTTCATTTCTGAACTCTTTGAACCTTTTAAAAGCTTCAGATTTGTATCTCATAAGATACACATACCCATATTGTGAAAAATCATTGGTAAAGATAATGAAGTACGAATAACGACCCTTGGCCAGCATATCGAATAGGCCACACACATCAGTGTGTACCAAGGTAAGTATCTTAGTGGCCCTCTCCCTATGTCCCACAAAGGGTAAGATGGTCATTTTTCCTTGAAGGCAGGATTCACAAACTGGATATGACTTGAAAGTCAATGAGCCTAGAAGCCCATCTTTCTTCAATTTGTTCATTCTGTCCTCTCTAATATGTCCAAGTCTGAGGTGCCACAAATACTTCTGGTTTATCTCATCTCTAAATCTTTTGGATCCAATGGCACTCACTACTTGCTCAGATACATTCACAGATACATCCATATGTAAGTGAACAAAACTGTCAATCATAAAACTATGTGCAATCAATTTATTTCTGAAGTAAATAGAACAACAGTCTTTGTCAAATGTAAAAATATGACCATCCTGTGCTAAATACAAAACAAAAATCAAATTCCTACTAGCAGTAGGTATATAATAACAATCTCTATGCATCAAACTAAAATTAAATGGTAGTCACAGAGGATAGGTGCCCATAGCCACAGCAGCAACTCTTGCCCCATTGCCATCCCGAAGGGTTACTGCACCTTCCACTAGCCTTCTACGACCCTACATAGTAGTGCACAAGTGAGCACTAGAACCAGAATCTATAACCCAACTAGAAGTAGAAGAAACCATAAGATTAGTTTCAATAACGAGTAAGTCTAACATACCTTCCGAAGGTGTGTCTGCCCTTTTGTTCTTCAGGCTCTCGAGATATAAAGGATAGTTTCTTTTCTAGTGGCCGTCGATGTTGCAGTGGAAACATTTTTCTTTGTCATTAGCCTTTTTCTTTTGAACTTCTTTCTTTGGCTTTTTCTCTTTCTTCTGCTTCTTCGTAGACTTCTTTTTCTTCCAAGTAGACTTTTTGTTGGAAGTAGAAGCCAACTCAGCAGTAAGAACAGTGCCCCTTGAACCTTTCAAGGCTCCCTCAGCAGTTACCAACATATTCAACAATTTGGTCTTGGTACAATCAATCTCATTCATGTGGTAGTTTACTATAAACTGCCCAAATGAATCAAGAAGGGATTGCAGGATCAAATCCACTTGCAAATCCTTTGTGCATGGTCATACCGAGCTTCTCAAGCTCCTCTAGGTCCTTGATCATAGTTAAACAGTGATCATAGACAGATTGCCCCACGCGCATCTTGGCCTTGAAGAGCCTTTTGGACACTTCAAAGCTTGCTGTGCGACTTTGCTCACCATACAACTCTTGTAGGTGTGCCAATATATCTCTAGCAGTCTTTATATTCTTATGCTGGCATTGGAGTTTATTGGACATGGATACCATGATGTAGCACCTAACCCTAATGTCATCATCCGTCTATTTTTTATGTGTTTCACGCTGATCATCGGTCGGACGTGTTGGCAATCTAGGGATATCATTGTTGAGTATATAGCCTATTTTCTCGTAGCTCAAAATAATTTTCAAATTTCTTAGCCAGTCTTTATAATTAGTTCCAATTAGTCGGTTGGTCTCGAGAATTCAGATCAAAGGGTTAGAAGCTGACATTGTTATCTGTAGATAGTAAAGATTCTAGTTAGTTTTTATACTTGATCTTAATTTGTTCGAGAAGCTTTTAAAACAAATACATCTCCTACTATTTTCTCGAATCTCTCACACTTCTCAGGTAGAGAAATAAAATCCTTCACGACTAAAATTTCTAGTTGGTACTACGGTCCCACCGATTTACATGCCCCTCACCAAACAGTTATTGGCGAGACATAAAAAGATGAGTGTACGACTCTTGTACAATGCTTCTCAAGCAAATTGCAGCGCTATCTGGTCTCTAAGTCATGAAAGCCTCACCTAACAGTTATTGGCCCCATTCCTTAGTTAAGGCTGACCCATCGTATAACTGCAGAAATAAAGTCGTCATTAGGTCTTCATCTAATAGTTATTAGCGCCCAACCCTACCTTTATCCCTACAATATCTCTTGTCAATAGAGAGGTCCAGTCCTCCGATATAGCTTTCCCACTGTGCCCAGCCGAAACAAATCAACACCGGAAAGACGTTAGCAACTCTACTACAGTAGATGACCTATGGACTTAATATTTTTTGAGAAGAATTAATTTAGGTCTCTTTCAATTAATTATCTACATCTCATGCAAATAATTATCTACCCGCTATGCATAAACATAAACGTCAACAATAAGGCATAATCACAATATAACTGGTGATGATCATGGATCCACGATGAGGATCATAGTACAAGCACATGCACATCAATTAGTTAGATCGTCTTCAACTCTTGATTTGATCTTGAGCACCCTAGATCCAATTGCGATCAACTCCTTGATCCATCTCCAATCAACCCTTGATCTTGATCCGCACAAATCGTACTTGTAGAGGCATGCACCGATCAACCATTGATGTGCAAACACATCACAGATTACATCCTAGATAACTTTAAAAATTAAATAAAATTAAATAATAATTACATCACCTTTTTATGAGACATGCAAGTCTCTAATACATCAATATAAGATACACGCAGACATCTGAAAATCTGATTTATATGCCATCACATAATATCACAGAACATCGTAGAACATTTCAGCATATGTAAAGGGTCCATTCATGATCATCACCAAATACATCTCATACATTGATTATAATTTACAGATCTGAATATTTAGCTGATTATGTCATCTTATGAGTTACTGATCATGCAACATATGATTCTAAATACTTATAATCATATTAATAAAGCAATAGAATCATTAATCTAAGTGCATAAAAATCAGCATGCAGAAAAATCAGCAACCTGAAAATTCTGCATGCAGAAAAATTCAGCAAGCATAATCCTTAAATTTTTAGATCTATTATGCCTTTAATCATTTAATCCTAATCTTAATATATGTAACCATGACTCTGATAAAGGGTAGATAAAAAATCAAAATGTAGTGGAAGGGGCATGCGCGAGATCCTGTTCATCGCATGAACATATTTAAAATCGTCGTTCGTAGATAAATTAAGATTAAAATTTTTTTACAAGATTAGAAAGATCAAATCTTCATCTTGTACAGGTAGATGATCACCGCAAATCTGATGATCGTGGATTTGTTGGAAGGTTCGCTTGAAGCCGCACACGCATTCGGCCTCTTTGGGTATCCACACGAGGTAGAGGATCAATCTAAGCCTTTGAATCTCCCCGGGCTGCTAGCTCCCTTACAGAGAAAACTTTGATGGCTGAAATCCTTTCTCCTTGTAGCAACCAAACCATTGATTGCTCTCTCTTAGGAAAGAAGAAGAGAAGAAAGAATAATAAAAGGAAGCAACCGTTTGCAGCCTTTTAATTTTGTGGAAGGAGGAAGGGAGAAGAAAGCCCAATGCCACCTCTCTCCTTTTTTTTTTTTATTACCAGCTTAAACCCAACGAAAGGAGGACTTGCTGCTGTATTTTCAAGGGAAAAGGAATTAGAGGAGGGGCTGCACGCCCTCCTCTTTTATTCCATGGACATTGGGACGAGCTCCTAAATTTTAGGAGCTCATCTTTTTCCCTTTTCTGAAAAGAGAGGAGGAGCATATGCCCCTCCTTTCTTTCTTCACGTAATGGCCACGGAGGGGCGTACGCCCCTCCCTCTTATCCTCTCTTTCTCACGCCCCCACTTAATCAAATTAAGTGGGGGGGTGGGTCACTTACGAGGCGGGTCTAATCCTCTTCCAATGAGGATTAGGTGAACCCAATGCCTTTTCTCTTCAAATTCTAATCTAATTAGGATTCAATTGAACCATGACTTAATTGAACTCTTCAATCCTAATCCAATTAGAAGTCATCTTAATTTATTATATTAAAATTAATTAGAACTTAAGAAATCCTAATCTAATTAGGACTTATTTAATTTCAGTCCTAATCTCATTAGGACTTTAGAAATCCTACTCCAAGCAAGACTTTAATTTAATTTGAAGTTCTAATTTAATTAGGACTCTAGAAATCCTACTTCAAGTAGGAATCGTATTTAATATGATCAAGTCTAATTAATTAAATCCAATTAATTCAATTAAATTGCAATCCAATTGTAATTATTCCTTCTTCAACTCACTAACTCTTAGTGGGTTACACCAATTATTTATCAAATTGATAATCATGAATTATTTGTGATTCCAGATCATAATTCAACCATCAAATCGGTCAATACCTCTAATGTGTGTGATCCCATAGATTCTATTCTATCTGGTAGTGAGATATATTGTGATCTCTATTACAATATCATTAAAAACTCCTTTCAATAGGTTGGAACAATTCCAACTCATCTCACCAGGATTCATCGATCATCAAGATAGTTCCTATGAGTCTCACCATCCACCAGTGACACCTAGCAGAATGTAGTGGCAACCCAGCAGAATAAAATGTTGAAACTCTTGGTGTAGTTATCATATGATACACTCCTTCTATCATGGATCCATACAGAACAGAGGTCATGGATAACTCGTCAAACCCCATCGTCTGTCATATATCTAGATTTATTTGACTTAAGTTCGAGAGTGGAAAACTGTTTCTCCACTGTACATACTGCCCCGGTCGAGGTCTTACGAACTCAATCTTATAAATCACATAGGATCACTCCTTATCTATCAAGATCGATAGATTCTATGTAGGTGCATATCCTACTTCTACAGTGAATATACTGTAGCCAATCTACACCACAAGGATCTATTTGGCCAGAGACCATGTATACGTGCAGTCAAACTACAGCAACCTCAATGTGAATAGCCAAAGCACCATAGGTTAAAAGACTAGTCACACTACTGCAACATCAAGTAAGTCATTGACGAGTGGATAGACATCCACGTGACTTCTTGCTTTGGTCACGCTCAGTATCCTTGTTCTCTAAGACGCACCTGCACCATTACTTCAGTGTCTCTACACTATGGACTCGAAACTCGTCCATCCATAAAGAAAGCGATCTGTGCACTGATCTCATCGAATTGATCACCGTCCTCATAATGATCCATCGATCAGGAATATTTAGAAATTAAAGTGTATGCCTCTTCCAGAAACTCAACTTTCTATTTTTCTTCCTCGAGTCGACTCGGGTTTACTTGGAATCTACTCGGCTGACTTGAGAGATGACTTGATATTTTTGGAGGACGATTCGTTCTCAGAGACCGAAAAATTGATTCTCTATCTTTTGAACATTTCTGCCTTGGAGTCGACTCGAACCTTACTGGAGTCGACTCGACTATCTTGGGGGTCGACTCTGGAACTCTTGGAGTTGACTCGTTTACAGAGTCTTCAAAACTGAGCCTCTACCTTTCAGACTGCTTTCCTCTGGGAGTCGACTCGGACAAACTTTGTGTCGACTCGCCAAGCGTCGGAGTCGACTCGCAACCTTCTGAAGTCGACTTGGTAACAGGATGTAAAATCCATCATTCTATCTTTCTGTCTGTTACACTTTGGAGTCGACTCGGGACCATCTGGAGTCGACTTGCCAAGCATCGAAGTCGACTCGAAACCTTTTAGAGTCGACTCGCTAACAGGATCCAAAATTCATCGTTCTGTCTTTCTGTCTGTTCTCAATTGGAGTCAACTCGGATAGTCCTAGAGTCAACTCGAGCTTGTGCCAGAAACTTTAAGTATCTCAGAGTCGTCTCGCAAAGTTTCGAAGTCAACTCGTGATGCAGACTTTGGTTCAATTTGAGTCCAATACTTAGCCAAATAACTTTGAACCAAAGTTCGAGACACTTAAACAGAAATTCACACATATTTGCCTGAAACACTAGATTGAATTCATTAGAACAACATAAGATATACTCAAAATACTTTGTGCTCATCAAAATCAATTAGGGAATACTCAATTACTCCATAATCTCCTCCTTTTTGATGATGACAAAACATTGAGAATTTGTAAAGTGAATTATCCATTCAAAGAATGATTCATAGGTAAAGTTTTGAAATGAATTCAAATGTCTAGTCATTTAGTGTATCCAAAATTGAAAGGCATGAGTCAGTATACTTTAAAATTAAAGCTCCCCCTTTCATTTGGATTTATATAAGCCTTCAAATCATAAAATCAATTATTTGGCTTATATTCTTTTAATTAATCTGCTTTCTTAGAATTTCAGATTCTTTCCCTCAACATGTGCATTCAATTTCGTTTGAACTTTGTTCAAGTTTTCTTAAATTTCTTTTAATGCTGTTAACTTGAACTTAAGTTCTTAATTATAGAAGAAAAAATCTGACGATTTGTTCTTTTAATATGATTCAACTAATCTCTGAATATTTCTTGAATAGATTCTGGAGATTACTCTTTGAGGAGCCCCAATGAAGGAATAATGAAACTCGAGGTATCGAATCCACTGAGAACAAATCATATTTTGCTAAAAAAAATTTATTGTTTAGTAATTCCCTTTACATATATCATATTTTCTCCTCTTTTTTGTCATCATAGCAAAAAGGTGAAGTATCAAAGAATCAATGTAGACAATGCTCATAACACAATACTCATAACATAGAAAGTTCAATGTACACAAGTTTTTAGAAAAAGACTTCAATTCATTGTAAGTATTACAAAAATTGAGTACAATGATTGATACTCCAAAAGGATTTTAAATGATAATAAAACAAAATACAAGTCTAAGAACGTCTAGAAGAAGAAGATGAAGCTCCAATATTTCTGCGCTGACACTCCAGAAGCAACCGAACTCCTTCAGAGACATTCCCCAATTGCGCAATAATTTATGAAGTAGTCCTAGCTTGAGTTTGGGTTAGTTGGATTACGCTATCGTTGATTGTATCAAGTTTATCTATTATTGCATTTGCTACCCTTTCTGCTTCTTGATTCAGGTTCAGTAGCTCAGACCTCAGCGAGTCTTGCATTTGCTTGGTAGCTTCCTGAATTTTGGAGAATCTCATATACTGACCCTGAATAAGACTCCTCATACTGGACAGCTCCTCCTTGACTTTGGTAATCATGACAGACACTGCTACAGTGGAGGGGGTCAAATCAGTGGAGGGTGTACTAGTGGTACCTCTGAGTTCCCTCATAATGTCGTCCCTCAAAGCTCTAAGCTGCTCAGTATTAATCCTGACCTCTAGAGGCTGCTAAGATGGTGGCACTGTGGATGAAGGGCCAGCAGAGGATGAGGGGCCGGCAGTGGATGGGAAGGTGGAAGGATCTGCGAAGATGTCCTGATCATGGTCAGAGGTGGGAGAGTGAGTAGCAGTAGAGTTAGATGGTATGGAGGTAGAGGATTTTCTAACCCATGTATCCTCAATCTTATGGAATCCCATTTGGTGGAGAGTCCCCTTGTTCATATAGTCCGTGTAACGGAGTGAACGAGAGGGTTTCCCCTCAGGGATACGAATCTCTAACTCCCTAAATATCAATGTGAAGAGCATACCGTAGGGAAGACTGATAAGTGCTTAATAATTTATAATTTAATCATCTTTCCATAGCACTTATCAATGTTCTTAAACTGATAAATA
>JAOXJJ010000263.1:15871170-15887630 GCA_025769935.1 Phoenix roebelenii | reverse complement strand
ATAGTGGAGATGCAAATGGATTAGACAAACTTAAAGTTAACCAACTCAATGTGCACCCAAACCTGAAACTTGATTATGTTGGTCATCTCAAAGTCCTTAATCCAAACCAAAATCTCAACGAAGTTGGACTCTAAGTCCATGTTAGTTACATACAACCCAGTTGAAACCAAATAGACTGAAAACTACTTCCATCTTTGTGCTAGCAAACACCAAACAAGCTCAACATGAGTGAGCTCACGAATATCAAACTTTCCTTGTTTACTGATGAGGCAGTCTGTTACTTATCTGAGTTTTATGCCGAACACAGGATTATCATGAATAGATTGCTTGTTTGACTCTACCTCTCATAACGTTGGAGAGTAAGATATTTCTATTATATAAAATGTCTATGTTGAATTATATGGCAATTATTTCATATGCATATCAGCAAAACTAACCTCATATCTTGATCTTGCATGTTGATGTTTTACAGTTTTCTTATATTTTCCATTTCATGTTTACTGCATTTTGTTACCTAATCAACTGGCAGACAAAGTACTCAGCTGAATACTCCAAAAAAGAAAAGCTTGAGTACAATCATTATTCAGGATCTCGGTCATTTGTTGCAACAATGACTATACCGGTAACTAACAGGAGAGGATCTACGGAGGCAATTGGAGCAGGAGAGGAGAGAGCATGAGGAGGAAAGGAAAGAGCGAGAGGAAGAACATAAGCAAATTGCACATCTTACAAGTTTGGTGACAGAGTTCTTAAAGAAAAAGACTCAAACGCACAAGTCATCTATCCATCATGATGGGGCCATGTATTCAACTGGTGGTACAAATACTTGTTGGTATGTATTCTCATTTATATTACATAGGTTATTTGGAGATTTTGACCAAATTAAGCAAAATGTTATTGTGAACTTATACTTGAATTTTAGTTTATTATTTTTCACATATGGTTATTGATTGTGTATTCTTTTTTGCTTTCTCAGATACATGGTGGAGTTATGAGCATGTGAAATCTAGTTTTTGGTACATGGATAGCTTTTGTTCAGATGATCATGGTGGAGTTGTCTACAAGCAGAATCCAGTTTTTGGTATAAGAATATTTTTGTCTACATGATGGTTGTTTGGAGGAATAGCAAGATCAGATATTTTGAAATTTTTAATTTACATTTTGATGTGTTTGGTGATGATTATCACCTTAACATATGGTATGGATGAAACATTGTGATGTATGATTTTTAGGTATGCTTGACTTTAGACTTATAGATGATGATATTTATAATGAATGATTATGGATTCTCCAACATTGTGTATACTTCTATTTGGATGAGCAAATGTATTGTACAATATGGATATTGGATAGGCTGTGTGGGTTGTACAGGATTTGGAACGAGCCCAAAAATAAATATTAAGCTTATAATTTGAATTGTTAATTAAATATAGGTTAATACTTTCTGCCACCAAAAAATGTTTGTTGCCAATGCATTCCAATACATTCTGCGACCAAACTATTGGTGGGGGAAGATAGATATTCAGTGACCATTTTTTTGGTAGTGGAAGACACATTCCACGACCAACTATTTGGTCGGCGTTGAAATTAGCGACAACAGATTTGGTCGCCGAAAATTTTCTTCGGCAACCAAATATTGGTTGTTGTTAGTGTACCTTAGGTGACCATACAATATTGGTCGCCAAAATCTTTCAGTGACTAAGGTTCGGCGACGAAGAGTATGCTAGTCGCGAAAAGGTTTCGACGACCAAATATGGTTATTCGGCGATTAAAATCTTAGTCGCTGAATATGTATTTTCTTGTAGTGCCGGTTAAAGATCGGATCGGATCCGAGTTGGGTCCGGGTCGGATCCGAGTTGGGTCCGGGTCGGATCGGGTTCGGATCCAAATCGGATCCATTTTTTTAATATTTTTGAGAAAGAATTTGGGAAAATCTAATTTGGTCATATCATAATTATGAGGTGCTGGGTGACCCATGACTTGAAAGACTGGAAATTGATCTCCAGACAGATGACCCTGACTTACTAACTAAGTCGGTCTACAAGCCAAATTTCATATCACACTATTTTTTGTCCATATGACTGATTGGACGGAACTTGGTGTCTCCCAGCTCCCCTCTCACGAGGACAAAAAAAAATCCCAGACCTTCTTCCAAAATGCAATTCCATTGCAGAAAACTGGCACATGACCCATATTCAGTTCGGTGTTCCCTCACTTCCTCCTGTAAAAGTTAAAAAAAACAGAAACCAAAAAATCGAAGAAAAAAAAAAAAAAAAAGGAAAGCCAGCTACTGAGACACGACCCAGAGGTATCAACAATGTAATAGACTGAGAGAGGATCCTGACGGATCAATAGTGCCACGACCAAAAAAAAAAAGAAAAAAAAAACACACTCTTTTGTTTTTTCCCCCTCTCTCTTTCTCTCTTCGGATCCATTCGGATCGGGTCGGATCTGTTCTGTAAACCCAGACCCGATCCAGAAAATGATTTGGATCTAATTTTAGAACCCGATCCGGACCCAAAGATCCTAAAATTCGGGATCGGGTCGGGTCTATGCGGGTCGGGTCTCAGGTCAACCCGACCCATTTGCAGCCTTACATCTAAGATAAAAAAAAAATAGATTTAATTCAAGATCGAGATGTTTAATATTTTTTTTTATAAAGCTAAATATAGGTAAGCTGCCCTAGGTTAGTTTTGTGGTCCACAATTGAATGTAAATGTCAATTTAGTGATGCACCATAGCCGGTCGAGTCAATAAGGCAGCAGAATGCGGACTTAATTGGGACTGTACCATATCGATATATAGATTTATTTGTGTTATCACATGATTGCCTATGCAATCATGATTGCATCTTTTCTGTAGGGCTGACAAACGAGTCACATTACAGGCCTCATACGTTAAGAAGAACCGTCAGTCGTTGAGAAGAGCCACCATCCACATTAATAAAAGCGCGAGGATTTGCACGCATGATGCAACGTGCAGAATTTACAACTCTATTACAAACTCATTATTTGTTTTAGCAATGTTGGTTTTTATTTGCTAACATTTTTGCATGTAATATTAACTATTTTATGAAACTAAAATTTTTTATATCATATTTGTGGGTTATCCCACTACAACAAAATATATATTTTTCGACGCTTTTTAAAGTGTATACTGATGCTTATAAGCATCGGTAATTTCAATGCCGACACTTCTAAAAGCGTCGCCTTTGTTAGAGTGGATTTTTTTTTACCGACGCTTTCGAAAAACGTCGGAAATAATGGAATTTTTGCCGACGCTTTTTATTATAACGACGCTTTAAAGCGTCGTTGTAGTTATTTTTTAATAAAAAATAAAAAGCTCAGTTACAAATTTAATGACGTTTTAACGGGAGCTTTTGTTTTCTATTTTTTTGGAGGGGGGGGACACCATGTATCCATCAAAAAAAATCAAGAAAAAGAAAGAAAAAGAGAATGAAAGAAGGGGTCAAGGATCACTGTGACTTGGAGAAATTTCGACCTGGCAGTCGATGGGTTAGGGATTACTGCACCAGTTCTTGCTCTCTGCTGACCATTAGGTTTGACATCAAATAGCAACACTCAAAATTTTACTCTCCGAAAAACGTCGAGGCTTAAATATTCTCAATTCCATTAGACAGTACGAGTCGATCAACGTAGGTAAAAATAATTTATTGGATTTCATCTGAAAATAACAGAGATCCGAATTGGAGCTGTAATACCTTGGACAAGAAGGGTTCAAGAACGGTGATGACCGTAACGAAGGATGGATCCAGCCCTATCTCTTCTTTGGCCTCCCTCATGGCCGTCTCGCGATCGTCCGCGTCGTCCTCCTCCGCCTCCCCCCCCCCGGCAACGACACTGCACCTAATTAATAATACCCAGCAATGAATTAAAGCAAAAGCCCGAATCTCGGCAATCCCTTTGGATCAGAGTAAGGAAGGGAGACATTAGTTGGAGATGGAACGAACCGGAGTGGGTGGAGAGGTTGGAGGAGCACTTGGTGAGGATAACGCAGAGATCGCCGCAGTCGCCCTCGAAGAGGCACATGAGGACGGAGGGCAGGTGGCATGGCCGACTCGGCTAGCCCCATCCCGGAGAAGACCTTGCCCCGCACGTCCACAGCATCGTCGTCGTCGGTGTCGGCCCGGGAGGGAGGGGGCTTGTAGAGACGGAGGTCAGGAGCGGAGAGAGGGGAGGACTCGTCCAGGTCCTGAACCGAGAGGAGATCCCTCACGTCAATGGAGCCCAAGAGGACGAAGGCGGCTGGGAGAATGGGAAAAGAGGTTTTGCTGGGGGTTGGGATGGAGACGAGGGTTAGGGATTTGTATCAAAAGAAAAAAAAAAGGTCCGTCCACGGGTATTAGGGGGATATTTTGGCCGCTTGCGGGTGTTTGGAGGGGGAGGGGGGGAATTTTGGCCTCCGACATTGCTTCATATGAAGCGTCGTTAGCCAGTTTTCAAATTTTTGGCCTTCAGCGACGCTTATAAGCGTCGTTAGAGGCCAAAGCTTACTTCGACCCTTATTAGCGTCGTCTAATTTCAATATTTTTCAACGCTACCTCGGTAAATTTTGGCATAGTGACAAAATTGCTGACGCTTCTTTCTCGCGTCGGCAATAAAGGGTTGGAAAAAACCTATTTTTGCTGTAGTGTCCCTTTTATGTACATGTCCAAACTATCTTGGTATAGCATGCGCGAGAGGTTCAGCAAGTGTCTGGCCCAGCACAAGGAAGTCAGAAGGGATGGCAGAGAAGCTATGGAGATTTCAAATGCCAAAACATTTGGCCAAATTTTCATAATGTTAGAAGGTGGTTTTATTTATACAATAAAAAATTATGGCTTATTCCCTCAATTTATTCTTCTAACCAAACAACATCATGATATAATAATTTCTAAACTTATCCATCTAGCCAAATGCACGAAATTCTTATTCCACGAAGCAACTGCATTCCTTTAAATTTATTTGAATATTTTTTTCTTTGCGCCTGCAATTCTGCAACCAAACGCAGCTTTAAACTTTTGCAATAACAAAGTTTTAACAATGAAGATATTCACGATACCCTCATGTCGACCAAAATCGCCGCACCAAAATTTTTATTGACAAGATTGACTTTTAGTGACCAAGTTTTACTCCAAGAAAAGCAAGTATCATTGTATTAGACAAATATATGGGTGACAAACGGATCGATGAATGGATGTAAAAGCTTTAACTTTATTTAACCCCTATATCTTTTGCTAAAAAAGAAATGTGCTTACATTCTAAGTTAGACTGAAATATATGCAATGCAATCTTCCTTATTCCACCAACATTTTAATTTTTAGCGAATAAGTAATAGCCTATATTTTAAAGAAGATGAACGAAATTTCTTGTGTTTTCTTGTATATCTAAGCTTCGGCAAGGTTATCCGCAAAAAAATCCTACTTAGGCCTGATATTGATTCCATTACTTTTGGAACTCAAAGATGAGATTTCAAGGGTGACTTGATTTGAGTTGGAAGGCTCTTAATCCCCATCGCCTTCTGTATTATGTCGAGTTAGCAGCCATTGTTCATCTACTTGTCTTTCAAATAGCCTTTTATGGCATGAGTTATAACTACAAATTGATCTTTTCACTATTTTTGAATTTAATTTTATTTTCTGTCAACATCTCACTCTTTATAACAAAAATTATTACTAGCCAATCCCATTAACCATGTAAAATTGAATGCAAATTTTTTTGCTCAGCACTAAATGCAGTGAATTCCATACAAGAGCGATCCTCTTCACATGTTACCTCCTCTTCATAGATTTCTCTTCTTTAATAGAAACATCCTATATAAAGCTGCAAATAGGTTGGTTTGATCTGTGACCGGATCCGACCCGATTTAAAGAATTTATAGAACCGGGTCGGATTCTAAAATTGGATTTATTCTATTTTTTAGGTTGGGTCAGGGTTTACTAAATTTTGACCTGACCCAACCCATTTGATTTTTAGGGCAATTTTTAATTTTCTACCCTATGATCTGACCCAACCCGACCCAAACCTGGGACACTGTTAGGCCCGCAAGGGTGCTAAAGAGTCTCTAACTCTCTATTTCTCTAATATCTTTTTGTGTTTGAGGATGAGAGAAATAGAAGAGACTATTTTTGTGTACGTTGAATGACATAAATTTTATAGTAAGACTTAATATGGTTACAATAAATGGAGCACATTTCCCCTAAGAAGGAAGTTTAGACTAATAAAGAAAAAATAGAATATAATTTTGCCATGTGGAAGAAGATGGATTCATCATGAGTATTTTGTAACTGTTGATCTTTACTATGTGTCATTATCAAAACTATCTTCCTCATCTTGGCTCATGTATGCTTTTCTAGTAGTATATTTAGAAAAAATAGTAGTAGATGTATTCTAACAAATTCAAGATATATCATTGCTAAGTAAAAAGAGTTTAGCATAGATGTAATTCTTTTTTACTCAAAAAATGTGTTGCATACATGAATAGAATTTTTTTTTAGCTAATAAAGTTGAGCTTATCATTATTAGATTAGTTTGTAATGACATCAATCCTTGATGCTTAGGCATTTTCACTTGTATGATTTTGCATAATCTGTTTTATGTAGTTTTCATTCATTGCAAAAGAAACCAAGCATAGAGAATGATAAGTACAAGGATCCGACCCAAACCCAATTCAAATCCGACCTAGATTCGGTTTGGATCCTAATTTTTTGGGTTGGGACCGGATTATACATAGACTCAACCTGACCCAAATGACCCATTGGGTTAGAAATTTTAGCCATGGATTTGACCTAAATCGACTTGATCTTCTACTGGGTTTGGCCTAGGTCAAACATTGGGACCCTAGGAACCGGGCTGGATCGGAGTCACTCATAACCTGGTTTGACTCAACCCATTTGCATCCATAATTCTATTTGCACCCTTAATCCTATGTAAGGACCCGTGCAGGCGTGAGTTTAGTCCCACATCGGTTATTCACCGAAAAATTTTGGTTATTTTATACCAAAAAATACCTTCTAGCTAGTTATTTTGGATGAGATCCTAAATTGTTACAAATAATATGAGAGTCGTTTCGGCCCATTAGAAGATACTGCAGTATGGGCTCATTAAGGCTAACCATAGATTGATCGTAGTACTTTTGATTAGATTTAAATAATTTTGGAAGCCTAGCCTGATGAAAATATCAAGATTTAAAATAAAGAAAGTATATGAGGATGCATTGTGTTTAGTCATATATCAATTATTTACTAGAGAGATATTAGATGCTTATATAGGACTAAAAAATCTAAAAAATAACTCTTCACTAGCTATTTGAATGAAATTTTGAATTATCATATTCTATCAATCAAAATATTTATATAAAATATAAATTAGCCTAGCTATTTTGAATGCGATTCGATTCATTTTATCTATTTAATTATCTCTATCAAAAAATACCTATTATACCAAGTACAGTGGTAATTGCAGGACAAGTTTAGTTGTCGTTATAATGGAATAACGATGCTATTAAAATCTGAAATTGACATAAAAAGAGTTTATATTGAATCTGCTAGGATCGTTTTATTGAATGATACAAGAAATTAATTACCTGACCTATCGTACTACCTGCCCGAAGCCACCACCAAGGGAGCGCTGAGAGAGGGAGAGAGGGACTCTCCGTCTTCCCTCGGCTCGCGTCTTTCCATCCGTTGCGTTGTGATTGCAGAAGAAAAGGCCCGACAAAGACAGCTTTTCTCTTAAATTACCTTTTCAAAAAGCAATAAAAAAATAATATCTGGACGTTCTAATGGTCAACTGAAATATATTAACCACATTAACTACAACATTACACTTTACGTACTTTCCCATCACTGCGCTGTCGCCATGAGAAAATAACCATCAATATTCCAACCACAAAGACAAAAAAAAAGGACTATCACTATGAAAGAAATGGCCAGTAATTAATATGTAACATATATATTTGCACGGTTACTGTTATCATCCTCTTCCTTCACCCATCTTTTATCTACGTTGGCTTACCAACTTCCTTGGGATAAACCGGTGGATGCAGTAGTGAGATCAATTATTATTGTGATTCTATCTCCTGTCTCTCTCGGTCTTCTTTGTAAATATGATAGCCACCCGATCAACTACTGCCATTGAAGATATGAGTGTTGGCCCCTGTTTAGCAAAAACCATCTTAGAAAATAGTGCACTTTTATCGCGATATGTTAAACCGAGCTAAAACCCACCACATCCATTGGAGTAATTAAGCAGAGAACAATCACGAAATGCTTAGTCATTTCATGCAGACATTGATCAACTCACAACATAGTTGATGATACAGCATGCAACGCAAGTAAAAGTTCAGATATCTTAGTGAACAAAGGGGAAAAAAAAGTAATAATAAGGACATCTACTCCTAAGAAACACAGCACGCGCGCGTACTTTGTTAACCAGACGAAATCTTTAGACAAAAAGAAGAAGAAGAACTCCTAGCAGTCAGTGGAGGTCAAGGCTTGCTTTTTAGGCAAACTATAGCGGGCTACAGCGAAGTGTCTGGTGCAACTTGGTGGAGAAGATATCAAATTAAGAAGTCCGGGTACTGAATGATGTCCTCCAGCAAGCCCTGGGGCATCATGGGGAAATTCTCTGGCCCATCATATCCTCCTTCAAAAGAACCAACCGAGAGCTCCTGCTCTTTACTCAGAGACATCTGACTTCCTACTCCCAATTGTTCACCGATTTCATGACTCCCACCATGGCCATCAACGGCCATTGCACCACCCCACTGCTGCTTATCCGCACTGCGCCGAGGATAGAAGCCATGCAAGATATCCTGAAGCAAACCAGACTCAGAAGACTCCTGGAAGAAGTTCCAATTGTCTTGAAATGGCCCCACTGGTTCCGAGTTACAGGTACTGGATGCCGCTGCTGCTGGTGAAGCAGTAGTGGTGCAAGTGTACTGCTGCTGTTGGTGCTGAAGGACGAGAGACAAATCCGAGTTAGAAGTAGTACCCAAGAAGTTGGAACCCAAACTGGGTCCACTTCCACTGAAACCATCCATCTGAGTGCTACTATAATTAGTATTAGTAGTACTCGGAGTGAAGCATGACAGAGAGGAACAGGGGCAGCTGTTGAGAGACTCCGGGTGGTGAAGAGAAGAGGATGAAGGATTGGAAGGATTGTAAACAAGGTTGCGAAGGAGGAAAGTGTTGAGGGAGGGGGCGGAAATGGGAGATGAGGAAGGAAATGAGGCAAAGGGGAAGTCGGAGGAGTGGTGGAGGAGGAGGTGGTCGGTGGTAGCGGCGGCGGGGGGAGGAATGGAGGCGGCGGCGGGGACGGAGGGGGGGTAGTTAAAGTTGGTGCGGGCCTTGAGGCCGCGCATGGCGCGGGCGGCGATGTCGTAGGCGCAGGCGGCCTGCTCGGCGGTGTCGAATGTGCCGAGCCAGCGGCGCTCCTTCGACTGGGGATCGCGGATCTCCGCCGCGTACCGCCCCCAAGGCCGCCGCCGCACCCCTCTGTACCTCATCCCCTCCTTGCTCCCCCCCGCCACCGACCTCTTGCTGCTGTTGCCGATGCCGCTTATGCACTTCTTGTGGTTTTTGCTGGCCTCCTCCATCTCTAGCTAACTACTTTCCAACTCAAAACACACTATCTCTGGAACTCTCACTTTTATATCTAAGGAAGATGAGCAACCGATGAGCAGAGGGAAAATGAAAAGGTAGTGAGAAAGGTGGAGATTTGTGGGGTATATATAGGGATGTGGCGAGTGCTTTGATTGATACGCTCATGCAAATGTTACAACTGGCCAGGAAAGTGCCAAGAGAATTCCTAACGGCTAAAGCTCTCTCTCTCTCTCTCTCTCTCTCTCTCTCTCGCACACGCGGAGAGAGAGAGAGAGTGGATATATTTGACGTTCAAGTGGAGGCAGAGAAGTAGTCGGAGGACGGGCTATAATTACACTCCCTTAGTGGAAAGGCGACTTCACTGATGTCTTGCTTAAAAAAAGGGGGGTGCAACTATGCGGAGGGAGTGTTTTTATCACCTATATGCTTTTCCTTTCAAAAATAAGGAGGGAGGAGGAAGGAGGGGAGAGGAAAAGGGAAGTGTAATTTTATTAGATTTATATAATATTCTTTTTGACTCTCTCTGGCGTGAGTGTGTGCATGGGACAGCCGGGTGATATTGTTGTCGCGCTTTGCGGTTCCCAATAGCGGGAAGGTGGCGGGGGTTGGGTTCCGGTCCCTTCTCATTCCATGTAAAAACAAGGAGAAGACGCCATTGCGTCGCATCCATTTATTACCAGAGACTGACAGGAACAGGAGAGCTTTTGGGAACCCCCCGTCTTCCACAGCCATGCACGCTTGTGGAGCTATTCTACGCCGTAGGTTTGACCTTTGGAGCTAACCATGTATACATATACCTAGTTACATGGCTTACTGTCTTTATACACGGGCAAATGATTTAATCAGCCTTTATTATCCCAGTCAGTATAAACTGATATACATCTCAAGTGTCAGTTCATGTAACATTGATATATCACTAAAATTGACAAATATTCCACAATCTCTCCACTAATATGTCAGGCCATATTATCTCAGCCAGTATAAACCTATTCATCATTGCATGGTGTTAATCCACATAATATTATCTCTTAAAATATCTACTTAGTAGGTGAGCATTAAAACTAACCTGCAAAACAATGATCAGCATAATAAAAATTTTTAATATCTGATATATAACTACAATATTCTCAGGACAGTGACTACCGGTCCATTTTTAATTTCTCAACTGATGAAAGGTTATACATCCCATATATGTTAATCCATATATAATTTCTTATGGTATTTAATTAGTAAGCTTTAAAGCAGCAAAAGAATGATTAGCACATTTTTTTTTATATTAATGACATTAATTATGATACGAATAACTCGGCATTGAATAGTGAGACGGCCACTGTGATGGCTACAAAGACCCTTATTATCACCAAAATTAATATACATAAGATATGCTATATGTTCATATCATCACAAACGTAACTCGTATAAGCATCGAGTGTTAGTCCTCGATATTAGAGATTATTTGGCCATAATGAAACGTAAGTTTCATGTTTTTTATCACCATATAGTTAATTCGTAGATGGATGCCAGCGAAGCCGTCTCATTGTCGTAGTATTAAATAACCATCGGCCTTCTCCAAGATTAAATATGCGTGGCCTCTCTCTCTCTCCATCTCTCTCTCTCTGGGTTGTTGGAGTTTGATTGATGGGCTCGGATGTGTGTGTGTGTGTGTGTGTGGCGTGGAAAATATACTGACACCCAATAGAGTTCGTCCTCTCATAAAGAACGAGAGTGAATAAAAAGTGATAAATACACCGTAGGAGTTGAGAGTTAGAGGAGTGAGATGTTTGCTTTATGCTCTCGAGGGAGCTTTCGGGGGCTCTGCATGTCTATCATTTAGAATGATTACACTGACGGCGATCAGAGGTTGTTCCCCCTCTCATATTTTATGATCATATTTTAAGCCCCATGGAATGGAATGTGGTGGAAGGAGGTCATTCCCTGGATGGACTTCCACAGGGTGATCAGCATGCATTTATTTTGGTTCCTCTGGTTAGGGTTTGGAAACCAAGGATTCGTCACATGGCCTTGTCTCTTCTAGGGCTTGTTCTAGGATGGGCTGCTAGGGTTTTAGTAGGTTGATGGATTACAGGCATTTGTTGTACCCCACGAGCAGAAGAATAAATATCTCGTTTTATTATGCATTTATATTTGCCTGAAGAAGAAAATATATATACTTGTTTATGAAGGGGATTTCCTAGTTTTGTTCGCGTCGTGAAGGTCTAGCATTCCTAGCACTTAGGCGAGGGACTCGGTTGCCCATGATGGCTTGTTTGGAGTGAACCATGATCGGTTATTTCTTTGCCCTACAGTCATTTCAAAAGGGTGGGGTTCTTTTGACTCCTAAAAAGCAAATAATCGCCAGTGTAGCTTTAAAGAAGCCAAATAGTCATATTAATTGTACAGAACCGTTACAGATAAAACGCAAGAATAGGTTTGGAATTACGCAGGTTCAGCTCTGATTTTTCTTTTTTTAAAAGGTTTAGGCTGGGCTTAAATTTAATTTTTTTTGAAGGTTTGAGACTTGAGCGAATCCAAACTTGGCCCGAAGTACAAACAGGCCAATGACATGAAACGAGCCTAAGTACATCCGACCCAAGCTAATGCTTGGTGCAGTGAAAAGTATGGGCAGTGTTCCTCCTCTTCTAATACTTTGTGGATCTTCTTCTGTTTCTCTGGTGCCTCCCTAATGACAGCAATAACATGGACCGTGAGAAGTGCAAGGCATAGCCCATTCTTGATGCCGGTGGACCGTGAGGAAATGTTGGACTAAGGCTAAAAACCTGAAGAAGAAAGGATATGCCGATGGAATCAATTGTAATGAGGTAATATCACGATGCAAGATATTAGAACAGATGAATGGTCGTTAAAAAAGAAGCAGGAATGGATTAGTCTCTTCCAAAGCTGAAAACAATATCTTGGCTGGCCACTCCAAGGATACAGCTCTTATATGCTCAGCCGCAAACCGTAAAAATTCCCTAAAAAAAAGAAAAAAGAGAGAGAATAGGGAGAAGATACAAATAATTCTTGCAAGAGAATTCATGCCCATCAATGATACAAATATCTCAAGTATGATTATAAGAGAAGCTTTGATAGGAGTATTTATAAGTAGTACAAAGGACTCTATTTTTCAACTTGCTAATATACATAGGATTCCAAATTCTATTCTAACTCGAATAATTTTAATTACTAACTTTTCTAATAACAACAAAAATTTTGAAAAAAAATTATAAAAATCAAAAATTTTTAGAATTAACTAATATCAAATTTTTCTGAAGAGAAAAAAATAGATACACATCGAAACTAGGTTGTTTCCGAAGATTTGTGTATATAGGACCTACAAGTCTTGTGGTTGGGCATGTGCGCCCTGCACTGTCCCACGACCCATGCGTTCTAGTCACCCATGTAGTGTTGGGCTCAAACCCGCTTGCCTAGCAAGTGAACCTTAGGCACTTCGGTACTAATTTTGGCGCCAAGGCGGTGAAAAGGGGAAAGTTAGAGAGAAATTGGGGATGATGGGGAGTGGAATAGGCACGAGATTTGAGAGGGCACGGGGAATGACCAAGAGAAAAAGAGGCTTGATAGTGGCTAGGTGCCCGGTGGAGGGAGATGGCACGAGAAGATAGAGAGAGAGAGAGAGAGAGAGAGAGATGCATGGAAGTGGGGTTGGGGTAGGTGGGTGGTACGTTAAGTTAAGAGTTAGGATTAAGGGTGAGTCACGTAGGGTTAGATTGTGAGCTGGGCTTCGAGCTAGACTAGGGTGATGTCTAGTTTTTAGTTGAGCTTTATAATCCAGGTATCACACTCTGGATCCATAATCATAATTTGAGGGCATGACAACCCATACTCCTATGGTTTGGTCCTATGAGCATGTATGACTTTCCATCCCTTCATGAATTTAACATTATCTAGTATAACAATATAATTCATATAAAGACAGTCATTATCAGAACTACTAAATTCTCAAAATAAAATATCACCACAAGTTATAAACTGAGTACTTCACCAAATTTACAACTCACAACTTGTAGTATTTAATTCATATACACAGTCCTCAAACAACACCTTAGTATACAAATTGATCATAACTAGGTCTGGCTGAACATGCAGACAAGCTTGCCTCTCCCCAAAATCTATTACCAGGCTGGTCTCTCTTCCCTAAATTTGAAAAGAGATAAGTGAAAATAATAAGCTTGGCAGTTTAGTAAATAACAATCTACTTTATATAACCGAATCAAGCCATTATAAATATTTTAACTCAATAAAGACATGGAAGAAATAATGCATTTCTCTAGAGTAGAGATCATAAATTTTTATTTTCAATAATATTTATATAAATATAATGAAATAATGTTTTTATACTAGAGACAAATAAAATATCCAATTTTATATTCAAAACTGTACTTGCATATAAATATTTGATCATGGATATCAAGTTACAAATCCACTTTAACTCTACATTCAAAAACTATGGTCATATTTAACCCCTGGTCATTAGACTATATTCAACCCCTATGGCATAGGTCTATAATAATCAAGTCATAAAATAGTCAAAGTGCCAGCATTTAACCTTCATTAGTGAGGTTCATAACATAGTCAAGTTGAGAGTCAAAACATATTCACATACACACACATATATATAATTCAAAATATTTTTATTGAATGTTTAAAATTTCTATGATAATCCAAGTATTCACAAAGTGCCAAATTTTTCAAATAATTTAATTGCAAAAATTTCGATATTTGAGAAACATACCACTTGATTTTCAAAGCCTATTCAATATATATATTTTTTACCTGCTTGATCCACTTATATATACACAGCAAAATTTGTGCACAATGGACGAAAATCATGCAACTAATTAACAGCGGTACAATCATGAATGGGATTCATATAGTTGCAAATTTCTTGTACAATTAAATTTGGAATCATCATAATAATTTACATAATATTTGATAATTTTTTAAAAATAGTTTTAATAAAATACTAAAAGGTGTTTGAATGCAACTTACCTTGTAGACACCAACAACTAAGTAAATTATTGACTTTACATGGATTGTTTAGGATCTAATAACTCAAAAAATCATATAAAGTATCGAATCAGTACCATGCTAATATTATAAAATAATTTTTAAATTTTTTAAAAACTCTAATTTCTAAAATAATGGTCATTATAACATGAAAAATAACAACTATTCTAATAATTAGGTTACTAACCTTGCCCATTTTTTCTTTACAAAGTGGCAAGAGGTATGGTAACATGTCACCTCAATCAGCTTAGAACAATGGAAAGAGAGAATAATAAAGAGAGAGTAAGAGTTGGAAAAGAGAGGGGAATGGTATCGTCTCACCTGCTCCTCCACAGACACACATAGGGAGGGAGAAGGAAGAAGAGAGAGAGAGAGAGAAAGGGATGTTTTCCTGCATATGGCATACTTTTAGGATGGAGTACATATGGAAAGTTGGCTTGTCCGTATTGTATGGAGAATTCAAAAATATTTACACTACAACATGGTGGGAAGACTTCTTTTTTGACTGCCACCATCAATTCTTACCCATGGACCATGCATACAGATACCAAGTTGATCGTTTCTTCAATGGTAGAATAGAGACAGACCCTCCACCTCCTCGACTGTCTGGTGAGGAGTTGAAAAATAGGGTCTCTGTTTTGCCTAATACAATATTTGGTTTGAAAGCTCCTAAGCACACCATTCCTGGATTCGGTAAAGAGCATAATTGGGCGAAAATGAGCATATTTTGGGAGTTGTCCTATTGGCATATACTACTTATTCGACACAATTTAGATGTCATGCATATTGTTGAATGTGTTTCTCAATATATTTTACACTTGTATGGATGTAAAAGAGAAGACTAAAGATAATGTGAAAGCAAGGCAAGATTTGGAGTTAGTATTGCAAGCGTCCTAAGTTGAGGATTCAATTTGTTAATGGAAAGCTAGTTAAGCCTTCAGCTTCTTATGTATTGTCCAAAGACCAAGCAATGGAGGTCTACAAGTGGGTGAAAGGGTTAATACTCCCTAATGGATATGCTTCAAACATATAGAAGTGTGTTAACCTGGATGATTATAAGTTTTACAAGTTAAAAGTCACGATTGTCATGTTTTCATGCTGAGATTGCTTCCAATTGCATTCCGTGAAGTATTGCCAGCTGTGATGTGGGATGCATTGACAGAATTAAGCTGTTACTTTAGAGATTTATGCAACACAACTTTGCATGTCCAAGATATGGAGGTTCTTGCGAAAAATATTGTGGTTACTCTCTGCAAACTTAAAAAGATATTCTCTCCTACATTTTTTGGCTCAATGGAGCACTTACCTGTTCATCTAGCTTATGAAGCTAAGGTCGGGGCCTCGTGCAGTACAGATGGATGTATCCCTTTGAAAGGTAAAATCTGTAACCATAACAATTTCTTTAAATCCATTAAATAGTTTCTTTAAATCCATTAAATTTGAGAAATTAACATATTCATCTTATTTATAGGCTTATGCATGATCTAAAGCAGAAGGTAAGGAATCGAACATCGATTGAAGGTTCCATTGTCAAGACTTACATCATAGAAGAAATATCAACTTTCTATTCGCATTATTTTGAGCCTTCTATACAAATGAGGTTAAATCAAGTTCCCCATAAGGATGACGAATGAGAGTTTGATCTCGTGGATCATCTGTCCATTTTTATTCATCATGGTCGGCCTTTTGGAAAACCTTTTGGAAGGCATTTGACTACTCAGGAGTATAATGCTGCTAAATTATATGTTCTTCTGATTGTGAGGAGGTTCAACCTTTTGGAAAGTAAGTTACACAAGTACTTAATTATAATCATGCTTGAAAATGCATACTA
>JAOXJJ010000263.1:15852912-15871070 GCA_025769935.1 Phoenix roebelenii | reverse complement strand
TTGAGTTAAGGAATATGATAGCAGTTCTAGCTTGAGTTTTCGTCCCACCTATCTTCTGCTAACATGATAGAAGATGAATTAACACCTATACGTAAGCACATGAATAGTAGGGTATGTAAACTTGCAACTAATATGAATACTTTTAATCTTCTGGATAATTTAAAGTTAGATGTGTGATGAACATCCTAAAAAAAAGGTTTATTTTAAGTCTTTTCTCTGAGTAACCGGGCCTCTTACCTGGCAAGCAGCGAGTGTTCGCGTAAAAAGGTGAAAATGACTTAAATTAAACTCTGAGTGACTAATTCGGCCTTGGAGCTTAGTTGACATGAGTTATTAAGCCTGTTAGGATGTTTTTACACCTAGTGCCCTGAGCCATCTGGATCGGAAGTCGCTGGCCTAACACTCGCTACATGGGTTAGCTAGAAAGCTTAATAAGGCTAGATATTGCACAAGTCATTCTTCTTAGCATTCAGTCTGAATAAAAGATAAATTTTGGTGTTCATTACCATTTAACTCTAGAAAGTCTTAGAAATTAGAGTGATCATGTTGGAAGTAAGTGAAAGCCATTCATTTATATGATACTATCTTGCACCTCACTACATTCTTAACTTCTTAGCAGATAGATAGTGTGTAATGAAACTTGAGTTAGAGTCTGCTTAAATATAATAGCAATAAATCACTATTATCTTTGCAATTCTAGGTTCATACAATAATACTTGCTCAATTTTCGAGTTAAACATTGGAAATCCCTATCTGATGAAGTTTATGGGTAACTTCACTGTAAACCCTCACGAGACAACACTCGTCCACTAGGGTAACTTAGAGGTTTAATCGCTTGTTGCATCTACTAAATGCAACTGTGATGCCTGCGAAAGTGAGTTAGGATATTGCTTGAAGACCAGCAAAATTCAGGTTTGGGGGTGTGTTAAGTGCACATATGTGCACATTTTTAGCACTCTTTTGCACCTAATTTTCTGAAGTTCTCCGCATATAACTTTTAAAAAGATGTATTTTCTTATTTTGGTTCCTTGTTGTAATTGAATGTCCTTTCGGACCAAACCCACCTAAAATATGGGTTACTCCCTATCTTTCCTCTACATCATCACGATTCATCCCTATTGTTATGGACAGAAGTTCATCTCAACCAATTGCGATGATCCAATCAAATTGTTTTCATGTTCATTTCGCCTGTTCCCAACAGCTATGAAATTAATTCTTAATAATGATATTTATCCCTGTTCATAGCGGATCTCACGAGATGACACTGTATGAACAGTGTTGCGTGAAAACACTGTTTACGAAAAATATACTATGTTCACTGTTCTTCTTCTTCCTGCCGCAGTGTTTCAGCCGCGTCCAAGCTTTCCGGATCCCGCATCCAAGTATCCTGCAGCGCTCTTCATCCTCCCATGTCCATCCCGTGATGCAATCCCGCCTCTCAACCATGGCCCAAAGAAGGAAATCCACTTCTGTTTCCTTCTCCATTTGAGCATTCCAGGCAAGTATCCAGAATCTTCCCTACCATCCGGATTAGCCTCCGACCCAGCACTCCCACGCTTTCGTGGTCCAAAGAAGAAATTCCAGGAAGCACCCGGAGTCCCAGCAATCACCCGTGATTCAGCCATTCATGAATCACCCCCTCCACGGATCACGTCCTTCTCCCAGCCTCCTTCGCGTCCGTTCCAAGTTAGCCTCTCAGCATCCCGTGATGTTTCCCAGTAATTCCGCAGCTTCCTCCTTTCCGGATCAACGTCTCCAGCATCCCGTGAGATCCGCATGAGCCCAAGCATCTAGCCGTCCCTCTCTTCCGGATTCGAGCCATTCGCCAGCCGTCCCAGCTAATCTCGTGGCCAGCTCCCATCGAACCAGCTCCCTTGATCCAGCCATTTGCGTGCAATCCGCCCCAAGGATCATGCGTCCGTTTCCCATGGATTCATCGCCAGATTCAAAGGATGGGGGTGATCTATATATAAAGGGAGGAAGAGCTCTGTTGAAGGGGGGAAGAGGGGAATGCTCAGTGGGAATGCTCAGTTGGTCCAAAGAGGGGAGGAGATCCGAAAGATAAAGGAAAACAGAGCCATGCTCTATTTTTGAAAGAAAGAGAAATAAAAAAATAAGCCCACTGAGCATGCCACAGAGGAGTTTTCTGATTTTTTTTTCTTTCTTCCTTTGTTTTCATGTTTTATTTTGTAGGAGGAAGCATTAGGCTTCCAATCTTCACTTTATTTTTGTACTTATCCTTTTTTGCAATCCATAAATCTCTTTTTATGCAATCTATATTCTAAGTTTCAGTTTCTGCAATTTATTTTATGTGTACTGTAAATCTTATTTAAATATTTTTCCTTGCTGTTTGACCACTATGCTGCATTAGACTTCGATTTCAAATATCTGTATTTTCGTTATTTTCAAAAAGAAAACATTCTCTGGTAGACTAGAGATCATTCAACATCCTCGAAGTAATATTTTTTTGTTATTATTCAAAAATCGGCTTTGAATCCGAGTGAATGTTTTGATTTTTATGCAACTCCAGTCGCCTCCCTGTGGATCGACCTCTTACGATCACTATTCTTCGAGTAGAAATTGTAAGAGTATAATTAATTTAAACTTTGTTTGTCGGTTCTAACAACGATCTGTTTAGCGTATTTTCAGGTAAACAGAAATTGGACAACCGCCACACCTTGATGCCTACAAGATATCATTCATTTTTTTGTTTCCCATCCCATCCACCATATTTCCAGCAGCAATTGCTGATTGAAGAAAGGACTACTTAAATGACCATGCAATCGATACTGGTAGAACAATTAAAAGGTGCTAGATTTCCTGAACCTTAAAGGAACAGAAGAAAGACATTAGACTATATATCTTTATAAGGATGTTTTCAATTTTTTTTTTTTGGATGGCACTTTGAAATCGATCGAACATGGGCAAAATTTGTACTAAGAATGATTGGCAGATTAGTGATGGTTGTGTTCTCTGCAAAGAAAGATCTGAAACAATATCAAATTTGCTGATCAGATGCCCATTCGCTCGTAGTTAATAGACTGCCATAAAGATGCAACTAAAGCTTAGAGGATGGACAAACAGCATTGCTGATCTTTGGATCACTTGGAGAAATAAGAAATTTCAGCAACCTTTTAGAAGAGCAGCGTAACACTCAAATTTTCTTAAAGAAATCAAGCTCAATTTGTTGTGTTCTGCAAAAACTTTTGTCAACTTTCTTCAATTGGAAACATTTATATTTTGGAAAAATGTTAGAATCACACCTCAAATGAAGAAGCAATCTTGCATCCTTGGCACCGCACTCTGTGGCTAGTTCTCGTTTTGCAGCAGTACAAGCTGATACAAGCATTGTGTGATAATGGAGGATTATCTATTTCCATACTTCGATAGATTGCTGATTCTCCCGACGCTGAAAAACTCTACTCTTACATCTTGATGCTAATAATTGAAGGGTGATTTAAACTTGTTCTGCTGGATTCTTGGTGGAATATCAAGTTTGCCTGTTTATTTCACATACAACTGCCTCTATTCTGTTCCCCTCTTGTAATCCAATTTATTTGTATATTAACTCTATAAACTTTCTTACTTCAATAAAAGTCTGGTGTCCTTGACACCCTTTTCATCAAAAAACTTTTCTTCATCTAGATTAATTTTCTTTTACTTACGAAATCATTGAAGTGAATGATGAGATAACTGCAAACTGCACGTCATAAACAAAAGAGCATGCATATAGAATATATAGACAGAGATAAAATCCCCACCATTCATTAAACTATTTGATTTAGTAGCATTTATATTTTTATCTAATATGCTTTTTAGCATATACAAAGCGAAGAAAGAAACAGATTAATTTTCAATATACAAGCATCACATCCTAATGTAGATACCCTCTCCTGTATCCCTAAATAATAAATTTCTATTATGATTATTTTGTTTTAATTTAAATTCTGTTGTATTGAGGTAGATATAGGTGCTTTCCCCAAGTTGAGATCCTTTTCATTCTTCATCGCAAGCTGTTTGTGCGTCCTATGATGGCCAATGGTGAAGAGTGGCTGCAGTAGGGCAGGACATGTACATTTTTGGTCTTGCTCTATTAAGGTGTAGCACGAAATATGGACGGCCTATGATGAACCGGACAATCATGAGTTGTAAAGGATCCAAACTTGATTTTCTTTCCTGGATATAGTTAAGGGTTTCGTAAGAACCTTATCCATATTTTGCTGGTCTAGTAGTTCCTCCTTTAGCCATAATTGAGAGCCCTATCATGGTTTGTTACAACTTTTGAGGAGTTAAAAGGTGTATCACTATCTCGATTCTTTCAGTAGGTTTTTCATCAGTCTTAACAAAAATATGAGCGTGACTCAAATTATACTCTAATCGTCTTCAATTTTGTCTGCTCTTCTCTCTAAAGAACACTGGTTCAATTCCAAGTTTTTCTATATACAAATGGATCTTTATTTCTACTTTCTCTAAGTATAAGAAAGAGAAAAGAGGAAAAGAAAAACGCATGGGGCATCCAGGATCTTCTCTCAAAACCAAACATGACAATCATAGTTTCTATCCTTGTTTCCTCTTCTATTTTGTCTCTCTCAATCCAGAAAGGTGCCAGATCATTCTCTTTGTACTCGTTTGTTTCACAGAGAGGAGAAAAAGTGTGGTCGGCAAAAAAATAAAAAAATAACTCTTGTTTGCTTAGAGTTTTCAGAAAAAGGAAATGAAAAAGTAGCATTTCATAGGAATAAAATTCCATATCTCATTAAAAAAAAAAACCCATAGGAGACATCGGAAGGGTACTTTCCCATTGGTTGGAAATTGAAGTCTTTTTTTTCTTTTGTCAAAAGTTCTTAAGCCATCAAAAACTATAGGTAAGATTTTTTCATTGATTAAGAGTATAATAGGTATTTCAAACAACTTTCCTAGGAAAATAGATGTTTAACAAAATATAAGCTATTTTGGAATGTGCTACTTATCCATGAACAAACAAACATACTAAAATTATTTTTTCAAGTATTATATTTCCGAAAATCATCTTTTTAGAAAAACATTTCAGGGAAATTTTTTTTTTCCACCAACCAAATGAGTCCTCTTAAGATTTCGTTTCCTAAATCCTTAGATGGCTATATAATATTTGAAATTTTATCTTCACTAGAAAGCCTTCTTCCCTTCTATTCATTATTATATTTACCTCCACTTCAGAATCTGGTACACATTGTTTATGGTTCAGTAGAGCTAAAGGAATATAAAAAAAATTCTCCAATTTCTCCTGCGATTGTCCTAAAATAACCCGCTCAGTAGTAGAAGTAGAGAAGCACTCTCAATCCAACTATTCTCTGCAACAATTGCTTTCTGTTGTGCTCTTCATATGCTGGAATAGAAAGTTGTCGCAGTAATTTAGGATGCACCTTCTTGTGCTATTCCTCCATGTTAGCAGGCATCACTGATTAAATCTAAAGGGACAATAATAATATATCGGCTCTAGGGTTTGGGGGGCTTTTTTGATGCAGGAGCATGAGCCCAAGCATTGGAACATGCATAGGGATTAAGTCCTCTCCTTGGGTATGCACCGAATTATATTGGGTCCAAGGGTTTCAACGTCAAAACACATTGGGCCCAAAAGTTTTAGCACCAAAATATATTAGGTCCAAGAATTCCAGCACCAAAATACATTGGGTCCAAGGAGTTCCAACGTCAATTACATTGAGTCCATCTGATGTTGAAGAAGTTCTAGCTGATTAGGAGTCTTGAGTTAAAGAGTTTGGGTCTAACATTGGGCATGTCCAATATTACATTGAGTTCAGAATTTTTAATCTAAAGTTAGAAAGAGTTCTTGAATGTTTTGATTAGTTGTTTGCCTGATTGACTCAGTAAAAAATCTGAATTTAGGAGTGGAAATAACGACGAGCGTGAATGCTCATTCAAGGCGTGCATGAACTCCTTCATGGGATGTGCGTAAGCTAAGGAGTCTTAATTTCTTTGGAGTCATGTTTATTTAGTCCATATGTCATTAAAGACTCTAAGTCGTTTGGGAGTCTTAGATAATTTGTTAGTTGCTTGAGTCAAATAATTAATTTGATTTAAAAGAGTCCATGTTAAGTAGGATTCCTTGTTAAAGAAGTCCTCAAAATTCTGGTTGTAAGAGTCCTTATTTTTCCAACCTCTTACTCTATATAAAGAAGAGATTGAAGAATAAAATTTAGAAAATATAATTGATTTGAGTTTTGAAAACCCTTAAGATTTTCGAGCCGGAGGTGAGATGCTTCTCTCCTTGGTGCGACGCCAAGTATTGGTAAAAGTGGGTGAAGATGAGACTCCTTCTCCTTCTTCACGTCAACCCTTATATTTTGTAAGTGAGACTCTTTTATATAATCTCTTAGTTATCCTTTCCT
Source organism: Phoenix roebelenii (assembly GCA_025769935.1). Classification (NCBI taxonomy): domain Eukaryota; kingdom Viridiplantae; phylum Streptophyta; class Magnoliopsida; order Arecales; family Arecaceae; genus Phoenix; species Phoenix roebelenii. The sequence goes on along the minus strand of JAOXJJ010000263.1, from coordinate 15,864,684 downwards.
TATCACGCCACAACCCTTCTCATGCTATCTTAGCAAATCTCTTCTCATCCTCACGCCAATATCCCTTCTCAATTTGACGCCAACCGTTCATTCTCACGCCTTTTCTTATTTAAGAGTCCCAATAAAAGAAGGACTCTTCCATTCCTTGTGCCATATTCCATATCTCACATCCCAAATTAAAGAGGTTGATTCTCATTATGACTCTTCCCTACTAGCCATGCCACCTTCAATTAATCACACCCCATCAAGCCCAATTGAACCTCATTCAACTTAACCGATTTCACTCAAGTCACCATGACCAAACCCAATCCTAAATTGGGTCTAACTCAATTTCATCTCATACTCAATTCCTTCAAGCCGTCCCACACCCTAATTGAATCCAATTGAACCTCAATTAGCCATCATCCCATCATCTCCTCCCTCCTATCCTCAAAGAGAAACCCTATCATAGCATAGCCGCCCTAGAAAAAAAAAAAAAAAAGTGGAAGCTACCGCCATCATCCCCAAGTTACAACATCTTTCCCCTCCTCGTCTGCGTCACCTTTCTTGAGCTTCTTGTTAATCTTTCAAACTCAAAGGCAGCATACTCCAAGGCTACCATTTTTCACAGCTTTGGAGAGCTTTGTCAGCCGTCATATACGAATGGATTGGAACTCTAATAAATTTAGACTGTTTCTTTTGTTTGAACTCTCATGTCATAATAATTGGGTTACTTGTCTCTTACGACTCTTTATATACTGAATCCTTCGCTTTGTTCGCATGCCATGATTGCCATCACATGAAACTTTTGAACCAACGACTGGCCGCTGAAGAGAACCCATTAAATATAGAGAAGCTGACTGAAGATTGTCGTGCTTACCCAGATCATATTGGAAACTCAGTAACCTCAGACACAAGGCTTCTTACAGCCTTTCCCTAGTTGTTAGCAAGCTTCCTAAATCAGCTATCAGATTAGGTGTCAAATGTAATGCTATTGCCCTTCAAATATTAAAGTTACAATTTCAAGTGATCGAAGCAAAAGATTTTTCTCATTCATCCATTATAGCATGTAGGAATTGCCTACAGCAGGATGCAAAACATGTCCTTCAAAGATCTAGCAAGTTGGCAATCAGTAGCACCGGTTGAAGCAGAAAAAGAATCCCCTTGATTTGTTTTCAGTCTCGGCCTCCGGGGTATCACCCATGTCATCTCGAACGGCCATCAATGAACTTGTCCCAGGAGATTCCGGTGGCAAAATCACATTCTCTGAACTAAATACACGAGAAGGGACCACAGGTTCAGGTGGTGAAAGAGTAGAAAGATAATGTAGAAGCATATGCACTATTTGGCTAAAGTTTGGTCGGGAATTTGGATCTTCTTTCCAACAGGAAGTCAAGATCAAAGCCAGTTCCTCAGGAAGGTTTTCTGCACTAGGCCTCATGTTCTGAAAAAAAAATAGAAGAAAATGTCCAGCTTCAGTCAGATTAAGAAAGTGCATAAGCTGTAGAATTTTCAATGTCAAGAGCAAATAGTTTCTTACTTTGAAAGCAGCTGCATAAGCTGCTTGCAGGTTAGACATGCCTTCAAATGGAAGTCGATTATGGAGCAGCTCCCATAACACTATTGCAAAGCTGTAAACATCCACCTTGTGATTGTAATGCTTCTTTTCTCCATGCCTTAACGTAACAGTGCTGTATAACTATATAAATTTATTTAAAGTTAGACAATCAGAACAATAATCATCGAGAATGTTGAGCAGTAATTTAATGTAGCATGCAGTTCATTAAAAAACACCTCTGGAGCCATCCAACGGTATGTCCCTGTTTCAGCAGTCATCATCTCAGTTAATGTCTCCTGCCTTGCCAAACCAAGGTCAACAAGCTTCACTGTTCTTTGGTCCGCCGTCAACAGCAGGTTCTCTGGGGATGTAACAAGAATCACAGAACTAGGTTTCAGAGCAAATTCAAAGAAAAAAAATAAATAAAGCATCTGGATTTACTGTGAAGACAATAATAAACTCTGAAAATCACCGCAAGGATGTGTCAATATACAACTGGTATACCTATCTGATAAAGTATTTATCATCATCCTTTTTTCAGGAAAAAAAGTATTTGCCATATATTGAAACTAGAAGATCAAATATGGGATTGCTTAGTGACTCCTGCTTGCATCAAATGACATTTCTATTGCACAGGAAGTTTTATTGAACTACCAGAGTTTGAAAGAAACTGCAATTTGAGACGAGAACTTAAGCAAATAGATTGAACATTGCTAGGACATAGAACCGGGCTACAGGGCACCACCAAAGGCAATGAGATGGAACATTACTACCAGAGTTTGAAAGAAACTGCATTTTGAGATGAGAACCTAAGCAAATAGATTGAACATTACTAGGACATAGAACTGGGCTACCGGGCACCACCAAAGGCCATGAGATAGTATGCATGGTTAGAGCCAAGCTTGAGACTATAAAAACATTGGTGCACATTATTTCGAATTTTTATATCAACTAAGAATTTTCATGTAGTAGCTGTTTGGTACCAAGAAGTCATATGGCTCAACCTAGCTGCCTAGATCTATACATTGACAACATAGGCATAACATTCCCCTAAAATAATGTCAAAAATCCAGAAGAAAAATGGCAATTTCTACTAGGGGACAAAGGGTAATAAAATGCTTAAAAGAGCACTACACCAAAGACCTGGGTTCGAATCCTAGTGATAGGTTAGTAGTATTTGAGGGCTACCTCGTGTAACTCTTTACCTACATGCCTCTTCCACTAAAAAACAAACAGGTGAACAGAGAAATCGATACTGACTTAAATGGAGAAGGATCTCGAGCAACATTAACTTTTTTTTTCTAGAAAAGTGAATAGCAGTGGTGGTCATTTGTCACGAAGATCGAATACTATGATTCTTTCACTGTCTGAGTGTCTAAGATCCTTAGAAGTTTCAATTTAATTGCAACTGATATTCAGTTGACATGTACATGACATATATTTCTGATTCCATCTAAAAATCCAGGTGATAAATTTATTCCGTCACATGTTTTAGACATTTTAAAAATTAAATCTCCATCAGCATGTTAACATCATGAGTCTCTTCAATGCAAACTTCATAAACTATTATAAGAAGATAAAATGCTCAGAAAAAGCAATTAAGATGACAAGTATTTAGATCATTAGGGGTAAAAACAAGTCCGATGACAAACAAATATATCTCCATTTAAACATTTAATTATTCATATTTTAAGTATAATCACAGGTGCATTGACAAAATTCTTTTGAATTTTTTTCTGCGGACCAAACATTAGTTGATTATGAAGTGGAACAAATTCAGATGACACATATAAAGAGAATCAGGGGGGGAAAAAAGTCTAATGACCAACAGATTTAATTCCATGGAAACATTTAATGATTGATATTTTAAGAATAACCATAGAATCATTGATAAAAGTTTTCTGCAGCCAAACCAAGGTACACAATCTCAATACCGAGTTTCGTACTGGTGCTACCCTATCACTACGTCGGTATGCCCAGTACGGGCGCCAGTTCAGCGTATGAGTGTCGGTATGCCCTCCATACCATGTACAGTACCAAATCAATATGGTACAATATGCCTTACACCATCCGATTCGATTCTGTATGCCATACCATAGACCAAATATAATTGATTATGCAGTGGATCAAGATTCGTCGTCTCGTATAGGACTCCGTACCGATGCCACACTAGTACTGTGTCGATACGGGAAGGTATGAGATCTTTTTGGCGTATTGATTGTCGGTACACCATCCATACCGGAAACCGGCACCGAATCGGCATGGTACGCCCTGTACCGCCCAGTTTGGGCCGATACGGCGAACCACACAGTGGATAAAGAGTTTCATAATCATTTATTGACAATTCTGCTATAAAGTTGTGTTCTGTATGACTTTCCTAATATGAAGGACTAAAGTCATTATATCATAATAATCTATAAAAGCAAAACCTAACCTATGTACTTTCCATCAACTTCATGATATGATTTTTTCCTTTCTTATTTAGAGCCAACACACATGTTTCGAAAGTTCTAGTTTAGTTATCTTCAATCTTATACCCTCGATACTATCAAGGTGATTTTAAGTTCCCCCAGTCACCTTCCACACGTACTGACCCACAAACTACCCTTCTTGTGGGCACCCCCATCCTCTTGCTTTTGTTGCTCATGACTGGACCATCTTAAACATTCTGCCAAGTATTTCTTCCGAAACAATGCAGAAATAAACATTTTGTAGTTTTCCAGTGTGCTAGAAGTAATACATACAAAAGAGGAGTAATCTATATCAATCGACATCATGGTAATTTCTTAAAGATTATCTCTAATTACTTTAAGAGAAGTGTAATAAAACTTTTTTACACATTCAACTACAAGTGATAAAATGGTGAAATCTTCAGAATGGGAAATCAGCCCATGCGATGATTATTTCTGAAAGAAGTTGAGTTTGACAAGTAATCTATCGTTATATCCCTCTTAGACCTACTTTATGTGCATTGCTACCCTCTTTTCTTCATTTTTCGAAAACTAGGATGGGAGAAATCCCGGCCAAAATCTTGGCAATCGTGGGACTCAAACCAAGGTCCTTGTTACCAACCTTTAAAGACTTTAACAGCTGCACTAGTTGGCACGCTCCCTTGCTACCCCATCTTATAACATTCTGTTTTTGTTTGTAGAAATGACCATATCTCCATTTCCCCTTGTCCCATATGCCATTATATTACCTCAATATTTTTTTGAGCTGATTCATGAATAAAGAAGTATCATTCATGTCTATGTTTTCTAACCTTGATATATGCTCATGAGATGAGCTTTATTTTTCTAATATAACCAGCTCTTGACTGGCTGGCACTAATGGTACAAAGAGATACGAAGTAAGTAAATTTGCCACTTTCAGCCTCGTGGAAGAAAGCAGTATTGACAATGACCTATCAGCCATAAGTTGCCTGGCGCTGTCAATGATGTTGCCATCAGAGGGAACTGACAGTGAATAGGTCTATTGTCAGTTCCCTGGGTCTCCAAGCTCGTGTCGGACTAAGTTGCTAGTTCTTTGGATGATAGAAAGTTCCCGTTCCTAGGATCCGACCATGACTTGCCCGATCAGTTGACTTGGACTTTGTATCAGACTCAGCCTCCGAACCAATCTTCTGGAAGCTCTGGTCCTTTTGATACTGACCTGTTCACTGACGATTCTGTTCTAACAGTTTGTTATTCGTTATTAGTTCGTATTTGGGCCCAATTGATCCTCGCTTGGGCTTAGGGTGGGTTCAGCCTGCACCACCTACATAAGAGTGGGCTGCATGTCACTTCTTAGTGGGATGCATATGCACTGGATGCATATGCATCTGCAGAGTATTAAGCAGGCAGCACTTGCAGCCACACAGTGCAATATGGACCACCTTTTAGCCCATATGCAGCCAGACCCATAGGCTGAACAGACTGCATTTTAAAATAATGTCTCTTATTATAGATAAGATTGCTACAAGTGCAAGCCAATTTGCTCTTGTAGATAAAAATTCAAAACTTATAACTCATCAAGGCTAATTATTAGGACATGTTGGCCACTATCATTGACTAGTGATGCAAATTCCTAGAGCAAGACATGGATGTTGAAATCAAGATTTTCAAATATTTAAAGGGAGCTATGAGTAAAGGCACATTGTGCAGGTAAAATGGTTATCTATGTACCCATGTTTGTTCAAACACTTTTGGAAGGATCCTACATCACATAAAAAAAAAAATGATTATGACAAAATAGTAAGATGAATTATGGGGGCATTGACAAGAAAGAAATTAATTACAGTCAGCTAAAACTATTTTTAAAACCAGTGTTCTAAAACACAGCCATTAAATTGAGGCAAGTGTTCCTCTACACAGCTTAAGGCCTAGGATATTCTAATATGTAGCCCAATTGCCCCAACAGGAACCTAGGCAGCCCATTTAATCCAAGCTCGTGCAATACACATCTTATGTGAACAAGGTGGGATGGGTTAGATAATAATAAGTGGTGAAGTTATTTGTTGATTAGACAAGCAGATGGAGAAAGAGACAGTGAGGGGAAGAGGGTGGAAGTTGTTTTGCACAGACATCCCGAGGGGCAGATGAGTAATCAGTGGAGTTTTTTTTTCGGTGGAAGAAGCAGACAGGAAATTGGGAAGCCCCTTCGAACTACGTAAATTTGTTTAGCAGAAAGATGCAGCTCTCTCAAGAGATTTTTGATCTACTTGAGGGGATCTAATTTGCACAAGCAGCAGCATGGTAACTTTAACAAAATAGAGATGACAAAACCATTGTAGATAGCAGTTGATAAGATGACAAAAATAGCCTTCCTCTCAATAGTAGCCTACATATAATATTGGTTTAACCCCCCACCACCTTCATCTCCTTTATCTTCTTCCAGTCCCCCCAGCCGCCAGGAAAATAAAAAGGCAGGTTACTTCATCTAATATGAATTGCAAGTTTGTGGATTTAGGATTTTCACAACGGGGATGAGGCTTGGCAGAGTTTTGACACCTTGCCCCCCAAGATCACATCTTATGTGTGTTAGTGCCTTCCACTCAATAGTAAAATTAGTTTTTTTATATAGTTTTCATTAGCTATACAGGTCCTCTTGACCATCCAAATTTCATGGCGGTATGGATGCATCAAAGAATACTAGCTGAAGCAGCAAGTGACCTACACGCTATATGAATTATCAAGAGTGAAGTGTAACCCAACAAAATTAATACTTCTATTATAAGGATCCATTATACATTTCTGTGATAACCAGTTAGCAGTAAATAATGCCGGCAACTCCATCTTCCATACCAATTCTGCCCCAGCATGGTATGAGCCGGCAAACATATGCCGATACTTGAAACTTTGATTCCTCTTTACTTTAAAGAGGGAAAATCTGGTGATATTTTTTGCTAACATGATCATTTGTGTGTGTTTCTATGACTACTTCTCAATAGATTTTGCAAAATAAAAGATGTTTTGATTTATCAATAAAATCTAATCCCATAATAACCCATTCCTTAAACATGTCATTTCAATGCAGTTGATTATGTGTTTTGCAATGAATGTTTACACAGAAATGATTGAAGTCTTTATAGAACCCAGAGGGTTATTATAGCATTAAATTTGACAAGTTTTGTCAATGCTTGATGGAATATTAATTGTAATCTAGCATAGGCTCTCGCCGGAAGTTCACATATTATCTCCATAATTGCATCTCAGTAATTACAAAACAGGTCCACATTTACAGGAAACAAATAATTGTATTATAGGAGTTTGATTGTGATCAGGTCATACAAGTTTTGGACTCCCAAAGGTTGCTAATTTAGGTAATCTATGAGCAAGTTACAAGATGGATGTTGATTAATATTCCATCAAGAACTTACATGACTTGCCAGGTCAAAAGGGATTGTAGGCAAGATAAGCGAATACCCTTTATAGACACGCCATAATCATTGGCCCCATATGTAAAAGAATTCTGTAATCTCTTTGTTACAATTAAGTTGCATTTTGAAGCTTATGACCTTAAAATCTCAGAATCAACAGTTGTTGCCAAATTCTTTCAAGGTAAGGATCACACCCAATTTCATATTTTTATCATCGACAAGTCAAATGTTCATGATGACACACAACCCAAATTCCACTAGATGTGCATGTTTAGCATCCAGGAAAATGTCAGGCAAATGTTTGAGCACTTAATAGACTAACAAGCTCAAGGGGATTAGTCTCTAGCAAAGCATCAACCAACTTGAGAGGTCGAACCTGCAGTGTAAGTACAATCTTACTCATCTTTCACATTACATATATGCATAAGACTCCAAACGAAATAAAAAATTTGAAAAGGGAATGTGATTTATAAGAGCTAAACACATATAAGGCCTAAAACACTTCAACAAGAAATGCAATATCTAGTATCACATTGAAAAAGCCGATCGCTTCCAATGCTGAGCATAGATCACCATAGCTTAAGTTCAGCCATACAGAATATATTACCAGGCTTCAGATCACGATGAATGATCCCATGTGAATGCAAGCATTCCATAGCCCGAGCTATGTCCAGCGCAAACCCCACCGCAGCACGAGGCTCTAAGCTCCGCGGCCTCAAGTTCAGCATGTATTTGCGCAGCGACCCCCCCAGCAGAAGCTCAGTGACCACCACCATCACAGGCTCCTTACATGCCCCAATGAACTGCACACGACAGGATATGAAGTGCAATAAAAATTAACCAATTTATGCAATTAAATAGAAATATCACCTTGACAAGGTTCTTGTGTTGGACCCGAGAGAGCATGGTCACCTCCCTCATAAACCTTGCCTCTCTCTTCGCCGCCTCCTCAGGAGTATCACCTCTATTCACAATCTTGACAGCAACATTCTGATTCCTATACCTACTCAGCATGCAACCAAAATCCCAATGCCAAAAGACACAGCAAACAGAATTAACCAACTGAATTATGCCATGGATTGCAAAACCGAGATTGATGCAAGGAAAGACACCTACTTTCCCTCGTAGACCTTCGCATGAGCGCCCTCCCCGATCCGGGGGCCAACGAAGAGCTGCTTGGGATTGATGAGCCACTTGGCATCCATGCGGTGCTCGTCGACGGACAAGAACCCATTTCCAGACTCCATCTCTACAGCAATGAAGAGGATCTAACATCTATCTATTTATCAATCAATCAATCTATCTTTCCAGCAATAGAAACACCAGCACAAGGGCATGGACAAGTAGAAAACATACAAAACAGAAGATAAGTAGGAGAGGCTTATTCTCTTCTCCTGCTTACACTTGCTTCCAATTCTGGTTTTCCAGGAAAGGCAATGCAGAAGCCAAAGACACGCTCTGCATCTCTGATGGCTACTTTCCCAGAGCCCATCTCTCAAGAAATCAGATGCATCCTATAATTTTATCTCAAGAATAAAGATCCCCCTCCTCTACCTTCATGTTCCTCAAACCTATGACAAGGCCAAGTGCAACTTCTTTCCCCCTTTGCCTTTTCCTAGTATGAACAAGACAGCATAGACATGGACTGGGTGAAGAGGGCAAATTTCCAAAGGATTGACTTCCCTTTCTCTCTTGATGGAGGAGCTCAGCTTGGGATGCAGTTGCTCAAGAAATGACTCCCCCACCCCTATGCTATGATATTAATATCTCCTCTCTCTCTCTCAGACCATGGAAAAATAAAACTTTTTGATTCTTTCCTTCCTTTCTCCTTTCAAAACCAGAGAAAAAAAATTCACAAAAAAGTTAAAGAACTCCAAATCTAAGCAGCCCAGAATCTAGCCAAATTACTTTCCATTACTACTTTCTTTCTATTTATCAATCTAGTGGGGCGGAGCGTGTGGTGAGCGAAGTCTTTCGGCTGCGGGGCACCAAGTTAGATGGGTTCATAGAGGATGAATTAAGGAAGAAACAGGCATAAGATCGTACTCTCCAGCACTCAGTCTAAGAAAACATACAATATTTGTATACTGATGATCCAGTGGTACACAATTGGTGTATTATGTTGGCATAAAATACTCGAAGAATTGTCCCCTAAAAAAATTAATCAAGGGGTCACATGGGCACTCTGACCCTTAACGAGGGGGACGCACCCCACTTCACAGATAAATTGAAGTAATGTCAACATGGCTCTCCTTACGTACAATATTTTATATTGCTCAGATTTTCAATTTGATTGGGTGGTGAGACTGCTTGCGTGTATGATAGCCAGAGATGCACAAAAAAAAAAAAAAAAAGGTGAGAGGAACCATCCTCATCTTTTTTTCCTTCTTTAACCAATAATGTATGTTGTAGGTCTTTATGCAAAAGTGGCAATCCGATCATACCAAAAAGATATGCATTGGATCTTTAACCAATAATGTATGCTATAGGTCTTTATGTAGAGGTGGCGAACTGACCGTATTAACAAAATAGGCATGGGATCGAATACATGATAAAGCAAAAATTGATCAATTCAAATTTGAGTTATTTAGTTTATTGGACAGATAATCTAGATTAAAATAAGTTAGATAGGTTGCACGTTAAGCATTACTGTTTATATTATAGATCTTTATGACTATTTATTAGATAAATAATCTACCTCGATCTATAATAGATTAAAATAAGTTAGATAGGTTGCATGTTGAGCTGCAAATGGGTCGAGTTGACCCGTGATCCGACCCGATCCGACCCGCTTAAGATCCCATCCGACCCGAATTTTAGGATCCGTGGGACCGGGTCGGGTCCTAAAATTGGCATCGTTCTATTTTTTAGGTCGAATCAGATCCACCCAATCTCGACCCTGGCTCGGACCTGACTCGACCCATTTTAGAACAGCATCATTTGGGCCTCGGAAGTTAGAGAGTGACAGCATCATTTAGGCTTACTTTTTGGATCGGATTTGGGTTATATATGGATCCGAGCCGACCCGAATAATCCGTCGGATCAAAATTTATAGGCATGAACCCGATCCGATCCGATTTTCAACCGAGTTGCGTCTGGGTCCAAAATTAGGATCCGAACAAAAAATCGGATCGGATCAAGATCACTCAGGATTCGATCCGATCCGACTATTTGCGGCCCTAGTTGCATGGATAAGTAATAATCCCTGTGTGTAATAGGATAGGGAGATCGGCTAGGGGGGATTAAAAAGGTTCATGGGTCTCACAGCCGACAGCCGTCTGATGAAATGGCAGGGGGAGGTACTTGGGTCACATTAAGAAACAAGAGGCTGTTGGTGGAGTGGGGTCCCATGTCTTCCGAGGGGGATGCATGGTTGCGGAGGTGAGAGAGAGGAGGGAAGGGAAAGGGAGAGGTGGCGTCATGTGAGCTATGGCGTCGGTTAGGATGGCTTTAATGGGCTCGAACAAGGTGGGAGGGCAACGGAGGTGGGATGGTGGACCGAGAGAGAGGATAGATCAGTGTTTTTGACTCTTGGGCAGGAGATTTTTTTAATTTTTTATTTTGTTATTGATCCATCTGTGCTACTTTTTGTTGCTGCTGTTGTTGTTGTTTGTTTCTTTTGATTGTTATAATATAAGTGATCTGATAACCTCACGGATGGGTAACATGGAGTCTTCCTTTGTTTGTGTAGAGAATATTTTGGGATGGGTTTTTGGTGGGAGGATAGTGAGGCCACCCCATGGGGACCATGATGTTGTTTTATGGATGTCATCTCTCTTGGATCTTATTTTACTTTTCCTACCACGAAGCAATGGGATGCATGTGAATTGGGATTCTTGGAGCTCATTACTCTGTAGCCTTATTTCTCTTGAGCAAGGGCACAACAGAGAACTCTGAACTTCCCTCATCTCTCTACTTATCTGGCTTTAATTCCCTCTTCTCACATCTCCCACCATCTTTTTATGTCATGTCTCCGATTAGAATTGTAACGAGCTAAGCTCAAGCAAGCCAGACCTATAGCCTAGCTTGTTTGGTAATGTGTCGATGGAACTCAAAATTTTTTCATTTAATTTTGAGTCAAAGTTGAGTTGTTTACAAGCAACTTGTTTAAGATATTTAATGAAAGCTTAAGGTCTCTCGGAGCTTATAGCCTTGCACGTAGTCTTCAACTTAATTCTAATATTCCTTTTGTTGGGGGAAAAATTGTGACCAAGCGTCCCTCCGAGCGGGGAGCTACCGAGCGTCCCTCCGAGCGGGAAGCTATCGAGTGCCCCACCGAGCGGGGAGCTACTGAGTGTCCTTCCGAGCAGGGAGCGACCAAGCACCCTCCTTGTCGTATTCTCTCACCGTACGCCCCGCCACTCTCGACGACCAGCGT
>JAOXJJ010000263.1:15829184-15852812 GCA_025769935.1 Phoenix roebelenii | reverse complement strand
AGCCAATTTGCATGTTTATCCAAGAATAAATTAAAATACAAATAACCCTTGTTCCGATGTTAGTGGTGAATTCCTTGTCTTAGGTTCCCCCAAACTGATATCATTTTAATTGCATTTTTCATTAAATTCCTTAGTTTAATAGTCTTCACAAACTCTTCCTTTTAAATATTTTTATTCTTAAAGAAAAATAACTGTACCCCAATCCCTGTGGATCGATACCCGTAATCGCTATCCTACCAGATACATGCTATTGCGTGGTCTTTAAAGTTGACTATCAGTCGCTTAGTGCACGAGTCTGTTATAGCTGTTGTTGCTGCTGATTGGTAACCATATATTGTAGATTTTGAACAGCTATGATAAGTGTTTGAACCAAGTGCATGAGCAGATGAAACTGCTCAACAATAACTAACAACGTTGGTTGTGGCTCCTATGGAGGAGGAGCCCTTTGAGGGTTCTATAGAGAGCCGTCAGACTCCAAAGGTATGTCTTGCTAGGTAGCTATAGATGCTCCCTGCATTCTTCTTGACTTTATGGCAGTGAAATGCCTGCTGATCAGTCAGATCTCTAAGGATGGAATTAAGACTTTTTTTAGTGCCAATTTGTTTCCACTAGAAATTGAGCCGACTAAGGCATTGAGCTGATAGGGTTGTTGGAGTGCTCAGCTTATCTGTTGTCTAGATCGGAAAGGTTGGTTAAGGGTAGCTGCATGCTTCTGCGGTGATGGTTCAGTAGCTGCCACAATTGGATGGTCATGGCTTTGATGTTGTGCATCTTTGAATTGGCATTGGAAGGTGGAGCTCTCACTCTAACCGTTGCACCAACACTAAATCGGACCTGAAACAACAAATATAAAGAAGTCCATCCATTCGGGTGTGTTTGATGGGGATTTTTCGATGCCTAAGTTAAACACGGTTCTCAAAGAATAGGAGAAGACCTAGGAGTGGTAGAGAGGCAGCGTAAGAGAGTCAAAAAAGAACTTATTTGGAGGGGCCTGGGGAACACATTGTATAGGCGACGACCGAAGCTCATCGCCGGGTAGTTCAGGCATATACACTGGCCATTGTGGAAACAATCCACATATTTCTCTCATGAATCATGCATGTCTTAATTGCAGGGATTACTCGTGTACCATGTTTGTTTAAAAACAATTTCGTGATCACGATTGAGCTGCTCCTAGCTAGGGGAGAGTTTGAAATATGAAGGGACTTTTTGCGCACCTTTTGGGTCGGCCACATAATAAGTTTGAGTGGTTAGTCTGTAGTTATATGGTGAGCTCTCATTGGTTGGTTTGTCATATTGGCTAAGATTGGTTTCGAAACATATAATCCAATAACCTGATATAACTTAGAAAATTAAGCAGAATTCTATCTTATCTCGAATCTAAGCAGAGGCTATCAAATTATATTAATTATCGTCTATCCGATGCCGGAGGTTAATCCGGTTTCCATTTTAGCCACTAAACGTGGGTTTCCAGCCAACGCGTGGAATCAACGACAGAAAGGACAAACTCATGAAATCCTGTTTTCTTGCCGACGAAGGCAATCGGCAATAAAAGCCGGGAAACGACTGAGGGCTCACTCGGCCACTTTTCCTTTCCAGGGGCTGGCGGATGCGCGTCCTCTTGGATTCCAACTCCTCCTCGATCTCTCTGTATCTCTAACGATTCCCCTTTCTCCACTATTCATCCATCTCTCCCCGTTTTAGGCTGTAGGACTAGGGTTTATTTCGTCGCGGTTCGATCCTGCGGCTCACGGATACGCTGGCTCGATCGATCTTTCCCTTCTCCCGCGTTGTTTCACCAGAGATGGAGCGTCCTCGCGACTGGGATTTGGTGATCAAGGTCTTTTTTTGTTCTCTCTTTCCATGCTTCGATTGATGGATGAGCTGCTAATTTTTCCATCTAATTTACATGGATACGAAAGTTTTTAGGTGCTTTTTGGTTTTTGTTAGCTGGGTTTTATTTTATTTCATTGGATTCGTGATTGCTGTATTGTGATTAACATATTTTCGTTCATATGATATCTAGTTCTTTGTCATGAATAATTGTTTATTGGAAGTTGCGCTGGAATCTTGACTGTGAGATGGCTTTAATAATCAAGTTTATATTTGCGAAAAGAAATAATCTGTTTTGATTTTTTTAAGCTATATATATGTATATATATATTTTTTTTGTAGTTTACTTTCTATGAGCCAGAGTTTCTATGTTGTTACACTAAACTCTTTGTCCTGGTGCTGTAATTTTGCCATATACTTGGTGGTATGCCTTCTTTGGAAGGGATGCAGGCCCGAGGGAGAAGTTGATCTATGAGCCTTAGTTTTAGCTGGTCATAATTAATCATGTCCTTTTATCAAATGGCCTTCTGTGTCAGACAGAGGCTAATAATTGTTTCTTCTCGATTCTTTTGGTTCATGTGGAGATTGGCTATTGAGTATCTGTATCAGTACTGGAGGGTTTGTTGAAGCATGCGGGCTTGTTTGTTTTGAGAGTCTATGGTCTTTTGTTCTCATGTGAAGATACCATCCATGTGTTTTCAACCATTGTTGATTGATTTTGTTTTTTAATGTTGGTTATCATCCCATTTGCTATGTTAAAGAATGCTCACTCAAGTACATGGACTGGATGGATATTTATGAGCTAGTACTGGAGTCCTACCTCGTGAGCTATTTTTATCCATTAATGCTTGCCATTTTTCAATTCCCATAAATTCAGACCATTTTTACATGCTTCTTTGGAAGTGTTTCCATGTCACTTCTGTATTTTCCGAGTATGCTGGCTGGCTAATGGAATTAATGTATAAGCTTCCCTAACTTCTTGGGCTTAACTTTAGCTAACTATATAGGGGGGCCAATTTCATACTACTAGTTTTAGAGGTTTGCTTTATGTAGCTTGTCCATAGGCTAAAGCTGCCTACACATGGCTTAAATTATAAACCTGTTTTCTTGTGGCGGGCACCATATCAAATACATAAGAAGCTGGCCTGTCAAAGGCTTTTTTGTTTGGTTCAAACTCTACAAAGATGGTTTTTGCCTACAAACACATGTCCCTTTAACACTAGTAGTTCTTTCTTTTGATGTTGCTGCTCCGATGATATTTGGACATTGTTGCATCGTTGATATGTTATTTTGTGTCTCCCTTTAATTTGATTGTGCTTGGCGAGCACAATATAGATCTCCAGATTACAGTTGACTCTGTGTGTGCTTCTTGTTTATAGTTATAAACAAAAAGGATATCTTTGTTATGATCCCCAATGTAAATGCATGAGTGTATCACGCCATGTAACTTTCTTTGAAAATTTCTATTACTATAATTCCTCTCAAGAATTCAATAATCCTTTCAATGAGTCCAAACAATCCAATCAATCCCCTTCTTTTGCCTAGATTTTCAGATAGTTTGCCTTGGGAGACTAATGGCACATCTTGTGTTGAAGCTACTTCCTCAGATCCAATAGTGGAAATGCTAACTATGCCTCCCACTGGTCATAATCCCAAAGGCCCTTCCTTAAGCCCCCTTCTTGGTAATGTTTCTATTCCAGCCTCTACATCATCCGATTAATGCATAAGTCCTCCACCACTATGTTGTTCTATCTGTTCCAACTTGGGTCATCCTCCAAATTAGTTAGGTTAAGCTCTTGAATGGTATGGTCCGTCCACCTCTTTACTATGATTAATTCTATTTCAATTCTTTCTACCTATAAACAAGTAGTGGATCAGGAGTGTTGGAGAAAGGCAAGGGCAAAGAGCTTCATGTACTTGAGACTAATCACACTTAGGATTTAGTTTATAAACCTACTGATATTTCTATGATTGGCAGTAAGTGGGTATATACTATTAAAGTAAAGTCTGATGGTTCAATTGATCGATGTAAAGCTTACTTGGGTATAAAGCTTATTTGTGGCTCAAGGTTATAAACAAAAATATGGGATTGATTATGAAGTGACATCGTCTCCGGTAGTCAAAATGACTACTGTTCATTGTTGTAGCTTCCCCTAACAAGTGGTCTTTACATGAAATGGATGTAAAGAGTGCCTTTCTTTATGGGCATCTTAAAGAAACTGTTTACATGGAGCCTCCTACTGGGTATTGTCTTTCCAATCCTAACTTGATGTGTAAATTTCATAAATCATTGTATGTCTTGAAGTAGCCTCCTCACACATGGTTTGAGTAATTGTGTTGTGCCATTAGTTCAGTTGGATTTCAACAGAGCCCCAATGGTAACTCCTTGGTTACTCATCATACTTTTAATAGAATTATTATTCTTTTACCTTATGTTGACGATATGATTATGACAGATAGTGATATCAAGGGCATTGACTAGCTCAAGAGTTTTCTTCAATCCTCCTTTCATATGAAAGATCCTGGAGATTTCTCGCTCAAAACAGGGTTTACTTCGTAGTCAGCGAAAATATATTGAAGATCTGATCAAATTAGCTAATCTAATAGATGGCAAGATTTCTGCCATGCTTGTGGAACTTAATGTGAATTTGAAGAATGATGGACAACCCATTTCGGATCTAGTTTTATACAAGTGCCTTGTGTGAAGTCTTATACATCTTACGATAACTCGGTCAGTGATGCGGGAAGCGTGGGTTAGCAATTTCCTCTGTTCCGTGGGTGATTTCAAGCAACCAATCAAAGGAAATAGGGAAGTTCTTTGGCTCAAAACAGAGCTTCTGCAACTCTTTCCATTCACGAAAAACAAAAACAATGAATGAAGGAGAACGGCGGCTCCTTTACCCCTTTTATATGACTCACAATACACCCTAAATCCCTAATCAAATCCTAATCAAAATAGACTCCTAATTGAGTCTAAATTCAGAGCTAAACAAACGTAATTTGGAAGCCAATTAGACTAAACAAGGACTTCAACTTGACTCAACTAAAACAGAATCCTAAAAACAAAAGACTCCTAATCACGGCTCCACGGCTGGGTTTTAATGATGCTCATCCCTCTGGATCAACGTCTTCTCCTCTAACGCTTCCGTCTTCAACGCTACTGATTTGCTGTCCTACATCAGTCCCCTCCACTTGAAAACAACTCGTCCTCGAGTTAATGTTTGGATATAGCTGCTTCTCGATCAATTCATCTTTCTCCTCCGACACAATGAGAAAAGACTTCCCCTCCACTTTAGAAGCTGGTAGTGCTTTCATTTTCGGGCACTAGTATGATCTTTTTACCCTGCCAATGAAATAAATAAGTATTATCTCGACCTTTGTATGTAACATCCGTATCATGCTGCCATGGACGTCCAAGTAGAACATGGCATGCGTCCATGTCCACCACATCACACAAAACATCGTCCCTGTAGTACCGCCCGATTGATAGTGGCACTCTGCAAATCTTGTCCACTCTTGTTTCCATACCTTTTTTAATCCAACCAATCTTGTAGGAAGATGGATGCCTCTCTATCTTCAATCCGATCGCACGAACCAATGCAGAAGAGACAATATTCTTGTTGCTGCCGCTGTCAATAATCACGTTACACACTGTTTTGTTAACGATACAACTAATCTTGAAGATGTGGCGTAGCGATTCTTCTTCACTCTTCGGGACAAACAGGATACGCTGAACCACAAAAGAAGCTAGAGGCCCATGATCAAGCATCATCACCACGATGTCGTCGTCGTCAGTCGGTGCCTCCTCTTGTTCTTCCTCCTCAAAAGGTACCCCTTCTTCAGCAGCTTCGACCACGTTGACTGGTCGCCTCTTCGAACATTCGTTGGACCGATGCCCAACCTCCTGACACCTATAACATTTTATGGGCATTGGCTTTTCATAGGGATTCCTGTTACCTTTCGGGGTTGCCGACTGCTTGATGAAATTTTCATTTCCTCTAGTCGTGGACGTTGGTAGTGGTTGGCTTGAAGTGGCGGCGACATCAACGGCCTTCTGCTTTGCCATGGGGGAGATTGAAGAAACTGTCTGACTCATGGGCTGGGTCGCCCTCTGTGTTGCCTGCGCCTCGAGCTTTAGGGCTAAACTTGTGGCTTCTGATAGGCTCCACACCGGATATAAATCCACCTGATCTCGGATGGCCGGCTTCAATCCACCGATATATCTCGCCACTTGCTGATTTTCTATTTCCGACAGGTTGTTGTGGGCATTGAGACGGTTGAATTCATCAGTGTATTCGGTCACCGTCCGAGGGCCCTGTTGGCAGTTCTGGTACTAATGGTAGAGCGCCTGCTTGTAGTTAGGCGGGAGGAAACGACCATGCAGATGTTGCTTCATCTTGCGCCAGGTGGTGATCTGCATCTTTCCTTGCTGTAGACGGTTATGTTGCAGTTGATCCCACCATGCAGATACCCCACCTTTCAATTTATACGCGACCAACTTCACCTTCTTATGAGCTGGGATCTCCATGTAATCAGAAAATTTTTCTACTTCGGCCAACCAATCCAAAAATCTTTCAATGTGGAGATTACCGTTAAATGCAGGAAGGTCCACCTTCAGCCTGAAATCAGGAGAGCCCCTGTCGCACATGCCCCTAGGGAATCTATTTCCCATGGGTCCAGTATTCCTCCCCCTGGATGCACTCTGTTCATCCGTGGACGTGTCTCATATGCTTCGTCAACGACCACCTCTTCATCAGGGAGCCAGCCGTCAAAAGCCATATCTCCAACAGGGGGTCTTCGGTCGTGTCCACGGAGCCTGTGGCTCGCACGGTCTTGATTCCTCCATGGACGCCGCCCACCGAATTCATTGGCTTCCTCGTATACCCCGTCTCCCTCAGGGACTTGCCGACCAAAGGCCGCACCTCCGACGTGAAGCCCGCGGTCGAATGCCTCAGGCTGGTTCCTCCATGGACGCTGCCCCCCGCCGCCATCGTCAGCCGCTCCTCCATCGGGAAAGCATTGCTCGAAGGCTTCTCTGGCCCGTTCGCCTCCATCGAAGTCATAATCACCTGGGTGCCGTCGCGGTCCACCAAACGCCCCGTGGACCGCTTCCTCTTCTTCCTTGTCAGACGACTCCGGAGGAACTCGCTAGCGCCGCAGGTGGGGTGGATCTCGCGCCGGTGCTGGTGGACCATGAGGGAGATCCTCGCGAGTCTACACATGCTCCCGGTTGGGATCCACAGTATTTTCGATCCGCATGGCTTGGAGATTTTGCTGGATTTCACGCACGGCTCCCTCCAACCCGCGGATCGCTACCCAAAGGGCTAGCTCCCCGTGATCGCCGTCAATGGGGCAGACACATACGCCGTTGTCATCCGCCATCGAAGCAGGAGACGCTTGCTCTGATACCAAATGATGCGGGAAGCTTGGGTTAGCAATTTCCTCTGTTCCGTGGGTGATTTCAAGCAACCTATCAAAGGAAACAGGGGAGTTCTTTGGCTCAAAACAGAGCTTCTGCAACTCTTTCCATTCACGAAAAACAAAAACAATGAATGAAGGAGAACGGCGGCTCCTTTACCCCTTTTATATGACTCACAATACACCCTAAATCCCTAATCAAATCCTAATCAAAATAGACTCCTAATTGAGTCTAAATTCAGAGCTAAACAAACGTAATTTGGAAGCCAATTAGACTAAACAAGGACTTCAACTTGACTCAACTAAAACAGAATCCTAAAAACAAAAGACTCCTAATCACGGCTCCACGGCTGGGTTTTAGTGATGCTCATCCCCCTGCATCAACGTCTTCTCCTTTAACGCTTCCGTCTTCAACGCTACTGATTTCCTGTCCTGCATCAGTCAGATATTTCATTCGTAGTTCAAGTTGTAAGTCAATTGATTTCTGATCCATGATGACTACATATTACAGTACTTCATCATGTCATATGATATTTTAAAGGCACGATGGGTCGTGGTTTTTTCTTTGCTTCCCGTTCTTTCCTTGCTTTTACAGCCTTTGCAGGTTCAGAACTTGCGGGTTGCCTTGATATTAGTTGCTCTACCATTGGTTGGTGTGTTTTCTTAGGTTCGTTACCAAATTCCTGGAAATATAAGTAGATTTGAACTGCTAAGTTTTCTATTGAAGCTGAATAACAGTCTATATTATCCATTAGCTTAGAAGTTGTCTGGCTTCATCAGCTTCTTATGGAATTTGGTGTGTCATGTCAACAATCAACGCCTCTTTGTGCTGATAATATGAGTGCCATTCGAATTGCTATCAATCTTGTGCAACATGAATGCACAAAACACAGAGAGGTGGAATGTTATTACATTCAGAGCTTGTGCTAGATAAAAATCTTGTTCTTTCTCATGTGTTCTCTCCTGATCAAATTGCAGATCTCTTCACCAAATCTATGACACATGTTCGTCATGCTTATTTAACTGACAGATTGATGCTTGTTGATCCCCAGCATCAATTTGAGGGTGGATGTGAATGGAAGGATATTTCTTGATTTGGTAATCCTGTCTAAGATCATGGGCGATACTACATACCATGTATAGTTGGGAATACATTCCATGTATAGCTGATTACATATACTATGAATAGCTTATTGTATATACCATCTATAGTTGATTGCATATACCATGTATAGCTGATTATATATACTATGTATAACGGATTGCATATACCATGTGCAGTTGACAAGATTTGTATATATAGGGTCCCTGATCCCTTATGTATATCAAAAGGGTCCTTCCACTAAAAGGGTCCTTCCACTAAAAGGGTCCTTGATCCTTTATTCACCCTTTCCTCTGTAATAGGAGAAAAATAATGATTTTGTACATCCTAGGCAACTGCATAAGTGCTTTATTTTTGATTGGATTTGCTGCCTTTCATGAACATATTGCTAGAATATCAAATGAGAGTGGGTGATGAACCATCTCTTTATAAATATTTTGGTGGAAAATAAGTTGATCTTGTGGTTACCCTTTGTTTTTGTGTCTTTTCATGGTCATGGTTGGCAAATGTATTTCTTGGTTTGGTTGAATTGGGAGATGCAAGTTTAAGGATCGGATTGATGCTCGCTAGTACTTATTTGTGTTTAGTTCCACTTTTATATCATACTTCCACTGCACTTAGAATGCAAGGACAGTAACTCGTTAAAATAAGTTTCTGATAATTCTAGAGGGAGTTTGTTGCTCAGATATTGCCGGCATTCTTCTTGTCTAGAAAATAGAGACAGCCATAGTTTATGATTTGGAAAAATATTTCACTCCTTAAACTGCATTGTACCAACTCTAAACCTCATTCTATCATTGCTTATATCAGTAATAGGACATCCACCTGCTTTCTCTTATTTTATCAGATGAGTAGTTTATACTAGATAACAATCACATCTTCTCCTTGTTTTCTTCTGTATTTTCACCAATTATATTATATCTTTCCCATTTGATTCATTCTAGTCAAAGTTGCATGTGTTTCTTTTTCCCCTTGTCAAATGCCTAATTAAGGTTGCTGGGCTTTCAAGTTAGTTCTTTTAGTTGATGAACTCTTGTGTCACTCTATCTTACACTGCACGATCTATGAAATCTATGCATAATCAATGTTTGTTAATAGGGGAATAAAAGACTCAACCACAAAATTCCAATGTTTCCATCCATTTAAGATCTAGCTACAAATGTAGTTTGAAGATGCATTGAAAGTTGTGTTAGGAGCTTGTTTGCATGTCTTCTAGTGATATGTTGGAAGGTTGCATGATGGGATTTTGTACCTCATCAATTAATTAAGCCCATTGTTGTGAGAAATGAATTTTATCTAATCTACATATGTATGTGTATTATAGTATTTTTTTTTTCTTGTGATCTTCTATCAACTTTTACATTTTCTACCCGTAAGGTTATCCCTCTTTTTTTTTGCATGCCATTTTTAGTTTATGTAAATTTCTTGTGTCTCTGAATTCTGTAAGAAAAATTCAGACGTCCTCATTTATTTTTTTGTTTGGGTGCAGGTGATTTCAAAAATCCTTTTTGAAATCCTTTGCATGTGCACATTGCTATCTGATTGTGTTTTCAATTTCTGTTGAAGTGTAGGCATGACTTTATAACCTCTTCTAATATGCTTATTTCTACATCATACTTATTTCTATAGCTTCCCATTTTAGGAATTGGCCATATGGATCTAATATTTGTTTTTTGATTTAATTTTGAAGGTCATAATTGTTCTAATTTGATCTATAGCATAAATTAGTCATTTTTTCTTTCCAGGTCAAATATGGTGATACTCTTAAGCGTTTTGGTGCTCGTGTCCATGGATTTAGTATGGATTACGATATGCACAAACTCAGATCAAAGATTATTAGTTCTTTCAATCTCAGCTCAGATGCTGAGCTAATTCTTACCTATACTGATGAAGATGGTGACATTGTAACACTGGGTGATGATGATGACCTGCATGATGCTGTTGTTGGTCAGCGTTTGAACCCTCTCCGGATTAATGCTCAGCTGAAGTCTGGTAGTGGTAGACATTTTGATCTAGAATCTCAGACAGCAAAGCCTGCTCCTGAAATGTCATCACAAATCAAAAATCGACAACCCCAGATTAGTTTTGCTCTTGATGAAGCACTGAAATCTCTTCCTGAGCCATTCTGCGGTGCACTTTCAAATCTCTCTCAGGATTTCTTCTTAAAAGCTGTGTCATCTGCACCTGCATTTGCTGAGTTTATGGACTATTTCTCGAAACTGGGATTATCCAATGCTAATCTGCCTTCTAGCAGTCCCATTGGTGACTCATCAGACACATCCACTGGTGAATCAGCTCAAGCAATGGATGTTAATATTGGTGATGGGCCAAAAGTTTTAAATGATTCAGCTTCACTATCAACTGTAATACCAAATACTCATACTGCTGATCCAGTTTCAGAAGTCATGCAAAAGCATCGTGAAAGTGATTATGCGAACTCAGGTGGAAGGGTCAAAATTCCTGTTGATCTTAATACAGATATTCCTACAAATCCACACACGCCAGGATATCCATCAGTTGATGATTTACTGACCCCCACTTTGCTTGAGACCCAGGTCCCCATCTTGGCAACTAATGATGATATAAACCATGATAAAGAAACCAGTGATGCTTATCGTAAAGGAAAATCTGTTATATCTGCTGCTCCTTTCTCTATGCCTCCTGTTGATCACACTGCAGAGCACAGTTCACAGATTTATGAGACACAGAACCCATTTCTTGCACCAAATTATGGAATTACTGAAACCATGAGTGGTGATAACAGCAAACCGCTTCCTGTTGGCATGGGCCCTTCAGCATCAAATCATGGATTCAGTTCTCCAGTTGATGTCCCTACCAACAAGCATATCAGCGCATTTACATCTTATGTGCCTCTGCCAGGTGGTTTCTTCCCTATTGGCCATCAGTACAGGAAGGGTGATGGATACCATGAAAGTACACTACGAACTTTCCACAGGGGCGTCCAATGTGATGGCTGTGGAATGCATCCCATCATTGGTCCGCGGTTCAAGTCCAATGTGTAGGATATTCCATGTTTCCAGTTGTTTGTGATAGACTTGTGCTTCTCAGGGTTGCCATGCATGACCTGTTTTAACTTTGTTTTTCACTTTGCAGGAAAGAGGACTATGATTTGTGCAGTATTTGTTTCTCAGAGATGGGTAATGAAGCTGATTATACCAGAATAGACAGAGCTTCTCCCATTTCTCACAGACTGTACAACGACTTCTACAATACCGTATGATGTTAACATGCTGTTCAGCTTATTCACTGCATTTAAAAGATCTTAACTGTCTGTCCTCTGTATAATAACAGCACTCTAGATATCTGCTTCCTTCATCACATGCTGCTCATGGTTGGGGGATGAGACCACTAAGGGCAAAACTGGAAAGTTGCTTTATTCGCGATGTTACTGTCCTGGATGGAACTCTGATGCCTCCTTCTACACCATTTACTAAGATTTGGCGGATGTCCAATAATGGCATCACCCCATGGCCCTGCGGTACACAGCTTGTGTGGGTTGGTGGAGATAAATTTGCAAATCGCCGCTCGGTTCAGTTGGAGGTGGATAACTAAAGATGCTTTTGTGCTTCCATTTAGTTTTGACTTTTTAAAACCTGTCACCTGCTAGCAGTTAGTCTTGAGATTAACTTACTGCAAGTCAATTGGACCTGAAATTAAATTGTCATCCTAACTTACGCAGATTCCAGTAAATGGCTTCCCTGTGGAGACAGAGATTGACATAGCTGTTGACTTCACGGCACCGTCAAGGGCTGGTCGGTATGTTTCATACTGGAGATTGGCATCACCCTCTGGACAGAAGTTTGGGCAACGAGTTTGGGTTCTTATCCAGGTGTTTCTTATGTGACATAGTATTATTCTTGTCTTACATTATTGATTATGGATATACAATTAATTATCATCAATTTGCATGTTGGTTGTACAGGTGGATATGTCTTGGTCAATTTCTTCTAGCGGCAACTTCCCAACTGATCTCAACTTGAACCTGCCTCCTGAAAGTAGTGGACAAAATGAGTTAGGAATCATTGATGTGAATGCTGAGCCCTTGGATGGTGTTGGTTCAGAACCCAGTTTGCCAATCACAACCAGTGAGTTGGTTAAACCGTTGGCTACTGAAATCCCAAGTACAAGTGCAGAGCCTGCTACCAGCGATGCAATTGCACAGCCTGTGCCTGCTGTGGATATCTCAATGTCATATCCTCTCATTGATTTCCGGGCATCTTCATTCGATGCATTTCCGGTAGCTGCTGTGCCACCTTCCGACAACCCAGTAGAGCAGACCCTGCTGAAGACGCTGGAAGAGATGGGCTTCAAACAGATTGACTTGAACAAGGAGGTTCTGAGGCTGAATAACTACAACCTGGAGCAATCTGTTGCCAATCTCTTGGACATTAAACAGATTGACTTAAACAAGGAGGTTCTAAGGCCGAAAGAGTGCAACCTGGAGCAATTTGTTGATGATCTGTGTGACGCTGCTGAATGGGATCCTCTTCTTGCTGAGCTGCAGGAAATGGTGAGACATGGCTATTGTATTTTTTCTTTTATTTTTTTTTTGCACCACGACCTCTTATGTTACTGTTTTTTTGGTATGGTGAAGGAAGCTAATGGGTTGATGCTGTTGCAGGGTTTTTCTGACAACGATACTAACAAGAAGCTGCTGATAAAGAATGGTGGAAGCATCAAGCGAGTTGTGTTAGATCTCATTGCCGGAGAGAAGCGTGAGTAGCATGCGTATATATTACGATCTGTAAATATTTGGGCATGCACAGTAAAGAGGGACATGGTCTAGTTGTCCTATTTGCTATTCTTATATGGGCTACCGAATTGAAGACGTGTGGGCATGCTTAATGTCATGGATGAAACATTATTGTCTATCATCTATCTAGCATGCCAGCTGCTATTAATCTTTGAGTTGATCATTAGCTTAGCTAATATTTGCTACATTTTCATGAAAAAAATATGATCTTAATATGTTATTGTCTCATGAGATTGATACACTAAATTATGCAGGGCCGGAGAATGGCAGAATGACTTGATTTTCCTCGTAGGTTGCAGGTGAGGCACAAGCTGCACCTCAGGTTGCAGGGGAGGCACAAAAATTGCAGCCCAACCCACACCCAAATGGGCTGCAGGTCGCGGCAGCTGCTCGAGCACTTTGAAGCCTTCAATCATTCTGCCATGGACAACCCCACACCAACAATTTGCACGTCATTATCACTTTGGGCCTCTACCAAAGTTTTCTTGGGCTTTGCCTTGCTCAGGCACAGCCTTGCCCTCTTGCACCGTCTTCCTGACTCCCACCATTGCTGGAAAAAGTCCTACGCCCTCCTCCTAGCCCTCTCACCACCCTCGACCATCACCCTTCTCTTGACCCTTGACCCTTGCTGGCCATGGTGTCCATGCCCCACCTCTATCTGCTACCCTTCTCAGGACTATCATTAACCATGGCATTTGCGTCCCACTACTATCTACTCGGCTCCCTTTCCCACCCTTTCCTGACAAAAATATCCAAGGTTTTGCTGCTGCCTCCCGTGGCCTACACTCTTCATCGTGGCTGCTGTGGGGATGAGTAAGAACTCCTTGCAATCCCTCTTCCCATTGCTTCCCACCGATCAAGAGGGATGCAGCTCATGACTAGCCATGCAGCATCGTGACCGCCGGTGCTGCTGCAACCATTCATGTTGGTCCTTCGCCATCGTGGTAAGAGGGTTGCCTTGATGCCCTGATTGCCTTTTGCCCATCCCTGTTAGTGGACTTCTTTGTAGGCCATGAAGTCTGAGCCCCACTGCTCGACCTTACTGTCCCTTTCTCTTCTCGCATCTCCCATTCTAGCACCCACCAATGGGGATGGGGTGCATTGCAGGTGGACTGCCTACAATGCAGCTTGATTTGCAATGCAGCTCCACTTACAAGGCTCTAATTAATAGCCCCTAACTGTGGCAGCCCATTTGAGTGTTACTGATGATATATGGCTTGTGGAGATGATCATCTGCAACTTCTCTTTCAAATTTAGAACTGTCAAACACAAAGCTTTTCATAAGTACAAATAGTTGAGGTAATTGATGGATGCACCTTCCATCAACGCTAATTATGGTTAGTGATAAGGTTTCAGAAACCGCACGGGGCCAGCAGGTTCAGAAACACGAGAGCTTTTGTGAAGTGCAGATAGAGACCTCCTCTCTCCCTTGATGCCATGGCTCCTTGGCAGCCTCCCGCCAGTGCGTCTCCAGATATTCCACGCCTCCTCCCATGGCCAAAGTTCCATTCCACATTTCCTGATTCTTGATAGGAGAAAGAGAGTATTTCCCGGTAGCAAAGAAAGCGGCATCTCCTCTTGTCTGTCAGGCAAGCACCACCAAGTAACCTCCAACTTCTGATTCAAAATCTCCTCCCCAACAATTCTCCCTTTCATGCAAAACTATCTCGAGTATCTTTGGGGCCATGACAAGGAAGATGAGTCATGGGCGTACCGCGTACAAGTGGAAGAGAGAATCTTTTGAGCAATGGGGAAGAGATAATCTTAAAACTTTGGAGATGTTTAGATATTCATATAAAAGATTTTGATGGACTGTTTTTCATATAAAAGATTTTGATGGACTGCTTTTCTTATAAAAATGAAGGAAAGAACGGGAGGGATAGAAGATATCGGATTCAAGAAGGTTCAATTTGTCCATCTTTTTTGTTTTGTGGCAAGGACTAGCTCCCGAACGTTTTTTTTTCCCAGAGTTTCTTTTGTCATAATTATTTTGGGACTGCAGCTACTTTGACAGGGTTTACTTCAAGAGGGACAAGTTAGCTGGCATGGCCGAGGATGATGAGGGCAATGGAGGAATCGCCATCGCTGCTGATGCTATGATGGAGCTGAATTGTTTGAAGAATGCTTGCCCCAAGATGGGTCAACGGGGTATACTTGTTGGTCGGAATGATGCGAGATTTGAAGTTATTAGAAGTGGCATTAATAGATTTTCTGTGAGCCCAAGATCAACTGGATCTTCACTTGTGTTTATGGTTCCACAGACGACGCCCTCAAGAATCCTTTTTGGAAAGAACTAAAACAAATCTTCTCGGCTTACCCCGGTCCATGGATTGTTGGAGGGGACTTCAATGCTACACTTAAAGAGCAAGATAGGAATGGTCTCTCTCAAGCTCGGAAAATATCGAAAACCTTTCGCTCGCTCATCAGGTCGACTCATTTGATGGACCTCCTCCTCAAAGGCCAAAGCTACACTTGGAGTAAGCGAAGAGTATCTGATCTTCGCAAAATTGGATAGATTCATGATGTCTGTAGAGATGGACATCCTATAACTCTCCTTAGCGGGCTTGCAAGAACTAGGAGGAATTTTCAGATTTGATTGAAATTGGCTGAATTATGTTGGCATTCATGATGTTGTTGCTCAGGCTTGGGCGAAGTCGGGATCTTCGGAAGATACTGCGGTGAACTTGGTTCTTAAATTAAGGGCGACTAGAAAAGCTCTCAAATGGTGGTCAATGAAGATCACATTATCAGAGAGAAGAAAAGAATAGGCTCATGAAAATTTTACAAGAACTGGACCAAAAGGAGGAACAACATCCTATCGCTACTACTAAAAGGGAGCTAAGGGAATCATTTAGAGGTCAGTTGTACAAAATCTAAAAAGCAGACAAAATCTATTGGATATAAAGGGCAAAGACCAAGTGGCTCGTGGATGGGGAAAACAATATTGCTTTTTTCCATAAGAACGCCAACCTTAGAAGGAAAATCAATTGGATCTCTAGTGTTGAATGGAATGGTTCTAATTATGTAGACAAAAAGGACATCAAAAGAATCCTCATTGAGTACTTTAAAATAATTTTTGATGAGCCCAAGTCTTCTTAGATGGATCTTGACTGGCAAGCGCTTTACCCCACTCCACTCCCTCATCTCAGAAGAAATCAAAGAAGCCCTGGGCCGCGTGGTTTCACCTTGTGTTTTTTCAGCATTTCTGAGATTTCGTTAAAAATAATCTTCTTGCACTTTTTTAACAATTGCATGCCCAAAACCTGGACCTCTCTAGACTTAACCATGCCACGCCCTCTCTTATCCCGACAAAAGAAGCAGCAAAAACGCCATCGGACTTTCGGCCCATCAGTTTGGTTCATGGTTATGTTAAGATAATTACGAAGGTCCTCGCCAACTGTCTCTAGCCTTTGCTTAATGATCTCATAGATCCGGCACAAACGGGCTTATGTCAAAGGAAGCTGATGGGAGGCAAAATGGATCGTCCTACCTCAACGTGGGATCACCCAATTTCAGCCAAATAGACGTCAGTGCCGAGCAGGCTAGACCCCGATCCTACTGAGAGCCAGTCCGACCTCGGACCTCGCCGAAGGCCAAGCCAACCTCGGCTAGATCTTTCCGCTGCCATGACCTCGGGGCGCCCTGCAGGATCGACCAAGAGCCGAAGAGGCTCTGTCGACCGTAGGTACTACAATGACGCCCCGGCCCGAGTTCGGGGCGCCCTACTTAGCAGACTTTAGAGTTGAGAATGCTAGGCCGACCTCAGAGCCCGCTGAGCCGACCTCACCAAATATGTCACGGCCCCCAAGTTGGCTCGACCTCAACACCCATTGAGTTGACCTCGCCAAATATATGTTGCGGCCTCTAAGCGAGCCCGACCTCGCCCGCGGCCGTATCTACGTGCGCACCTATGCGCGCGCCCACGCCCGCACATGCGGCCGTGCATTACAATCACACCGGACCATGCTTTGCTTACTGGCCATGCCATGACGCGTCAACTAAGGATGACGCCATGCTGCATGCTTGCTGTCAAAAGTCATACCCTGCCATTCTGCTAGCGCCATGCTGTTCACAAAAACGGCCCACACTGTGTGCCTCAAGCAAGTTCTGGCTGCACGCCACCTAGCTAAAGCCATCTTCTTCCATAATGAGGATGGGCCATACTTTCGCTACCTGGATACCACTACGAGGACTATAAATAGCCTACATCAGATAACGCCTGAGACTTTTGAACCCTCTCAAGATCCACTCTAACTTACGTATCGGAGGGCTCTCACCGAAATCCTCAGTGAGGCTTTGTGCAGGATCCTTGGAGCGCAGGAGGCACCACCCTTTCTCCGTTCCGGTCGGCGGCTCCTCCGACTCCTCCGGCATGGACTGCGTGATCATCCTCAAGCCAGATTTCAACCACAACAGAAGGTACATTATGGATAACATTCTTTGTGCTAATGAGATTTTGTATCATTCCAGAAGGTCTGACGTAGATGGGGTAGTTTGCAAACTTGATTTTATGAATGTCTTCAACAGAGTTAGCCCGTCCTAGCTTGTTAGACTGCTTGCTATAAGAAATTTCCCCCCTAGGTGGATCA
The DNA here is from genome assembly GCA_025769935.1 of Phoenix roebelenii. NCBI lineage: Eukaryota > Viridiplantae > Streptophyta > Magnoliopsida > Arecales > Arecaceae > Phoenix > Phoenix roebelenii. The sequence goes on along the minus strand of JAOXJJ010000263.1, from coordinate 15,835,096 downwards.
GTTGGATCTCAAACTTTCTCCTCTTGCAAGATTGCAGTCATTGTGAATGGTGAAACTGGTGATTGGATTCTCTGTAGGCAAGGGCTCAGGCAAGAGGACCACTCTCTTCCTTTCTTTTCATTCTTATAGTGGACCCACTCAGTAGGAAATGACATGCGGCTGCATCAGCTAACATCTATGAGGGCCTGAGGAACCTTAGGATCTATTCCGGTGCAAAAGTCCTACAATATGCTGATGACACATTAGTGTTCCTAAGAGCAAAAAAAAGGCTACTGTACTGTCTTGAAGATTATTCTTTATTCTTTTGAGCTGATTTCGAGGGTGTTTATAAATTCTCAAAAAAAGGCACAATTTCTTTTGTGCGGAGTGGCATAATTGCCCCTTGGTCCTTCTACCACTTAAATTCTGGAGTTTGCCTCTAGGTGGTGCTAAACCTTCCAGGTCGGATTGGCTTCTTTTGTTGCGGGGGTAGGCTTGCTGTCATCAACTCAACGCTCACCTTGCTCCCTCTTTACTTTATGTCCATCTTCAAGCTCCCGCAACAAAAGAAGCCAATCCTGTTCTTTCGGTTTTGTGTTCAACGAAAAGTGAAGGCAAAGATAATATGGCTATTTTTCTGATGCTACCTGTTATTTTTTTAATTATAATACTGTTGTAATAGTTGTTATAACAGTAAAATTAAAAGTTGGAATTGGTATGTCGATGTAACTCCTCTAGTAGTCAATTAAAGGTTTCAATGGGGGTTTGTAACAGTATGTTGGTAGTAGCATTGCATAGATTTGTAGGTTCGAGGCAGAGATGGAAGAGATGAGATAGAGCCATTAGATATAGATACAATCTTTGAAGGCTCAGCTTAACAAGATTACATCTTTGTTGCATAGATTTGTCCCTCCTTGGGTCAATAACTACATCTATTTGAATATTTTGTATAATTATCATATATATTTTTGTATAAGCTTAATGACTTATACTTTGTGATTTTTATATTTTCAACTTCTAATTTTTTTATCTTTTTCTTATAGCTTTCTATTCTTTTAGTAGTCGTGGAGATGATGATGCTGCAGCTATGGATCTCTAATAGCCCTTACACCCCTTTTTTAAAGAGTTTTATGTGTATATTTTTATGTTTTCTAAAGCACATTGAGTTGTAATTTGACTTTCAATCATGTTTGACAATATAAATATAATCATATTTAACAATATAAATATTTGCTATTTCTATATATATATATATATATCATGTGTTATTATATGATTTTTGTATTGAATGTTTTTGGTTTATATATTTGTATACAGAGTTTTCATTTTTTACATAATTTTTTTAAAAAAATAATTTACACTTATAATGCTATATAGTGTCGTTATATTTTAAATATAACAATGCTTTAAAGCATCGTTAAAATATACATTAGCGATGCTAATTTGCATCGTTAATTGGAGATACAAATAAGCATCATTAATAATAAGAGGTTTAGTGTCAACGCCTTTTAAAAGCGTCAACGATTAGCGATACTTATAAGCGTCGTTTGTTATAACTCATGATGCGAACCAAAAGCATTGTAAAATTATTTTTCCATGGCTGCATTGCTGAAGTTTTTACGACGCTTTAGAAAGCATCGGGAATCTAACTCATGCCACTTTTTCACGTCGGCAAATGCCTTGAAAAGTGTCAGCAATGCCAGATGTTTCTATAGTGTCTACAGAAACTTAAGGTAGATTTTGTTTTGTTAGAAATTATTTTTGCAAAAATTGTTCCATGCATACATCTTGTTCTTAAAACAAAGAACATAAATAACGAAAGTTGTTTGACTATTAGATTAATATATATAGGAGAGAATGAAAGAAAAGGAGATTTGTTGGAGAGATTTACAAGAAACCGGAATTGATCCATGTATAGAGAAAGAAAGAGGAGAGGACGAGCATCACTGGCCTTTTTATGTGCGTGGGAGAGAATAGTAAGGGCACAGGAGGTTTTTCATAAAGTGAAATTTAAACTAAGAGATTTTTAAGTACACTAACAAATCAGAAAATTACATAGGATGCCATAAAGCAAAAAGTTAAAAAAAACCCATTAAATTGGGTTTACATTTCTAATAATCTACTCCACCTGATAACTGAAGACTTGATTCAAATCATTGAGTGAACTGGTCCTTTTGTTGCTTTAAAGCTTGCCATTATAGAATGAGAGACCGCTACATGAATGGTAAGAGCAAAGATCAATTACCCTTTACCATTGGAATACCATGATCACTCAAAATCGTCATATTCCTCTCCATCTTCATCAACATCCTCATCATCCACCACATTTTCATCCAACCAACGCTATTCAAGAAATTTTAGTGTCATGGCAGTACAATCCTTGTCAGGCAAAAGATAGAAACTAAGTTAGAAATCCAACCGATTTTCCCTGAAGAAACTCATTTGGTTGCTTTTCACCTCCTTCACAGCAGATCTAGAGATGGAAATAAAGAGTCAAAGTCAATAAGACACGTTGCAAGCCATTAGAAAGAATAGAGAGTTTATTCTCGGAAGAAAAGTAAAAGAAATAGACAAAAACTTCATATGCAGAAATAAAGAGAATGTAGAAAGGAAGATAGCAATAGCAAAGAGGACAGAAATTTAGAAACAGGTAAATAAAGATTAACGACAAAGTAAGCAAGCAAAAGACCTAAAAAAAAAAAGTTTATCATTAAAGATTCAGCATGATTATAAGCATCCACCTTGCAGTTTTACTCTCCATCTATTTATATATACGGTGAATAATTAAGAACTGAAAGTACTGCTTCCAAACACTCGCCTGGTCTTCCTTCTCCGCTGGTTCTGCTGTCTCGTTCTCTATTCGACGCCGTTTCCTGATTGCTTCAACAACATCCTTCAATCCCTGGTCTGGGTCATCCTCACTACCCATCAAAACCTCCGCAACTTCAGCCGGAGTCATCTGGGCTGAAGATAGAGTCTCCTCCACCTCCTTCATGAGTACATGCTCGTCGACGCCGAGGTAATTCTTGATGAGCATTTTGAATGCTGCAAATCTGCAGTAGCCCATGTTGATGTGCTTATCCATCCGTCCCGGCCGGAGCAGCGCAGTGTCCAGATTCTCCTTGTGATTGGTAGTGAAGACCATCAGCCTCTCTCCTCCACATGATGACCAGAGCCCATCAACAAAGTTAAGAACCCCTGAGAGGCTAATCAACTGCCGGACTTCCATCCCGTTTCTCGCCCTCTTCGTCCCCCGGCCTGCGAGATTCACGGTGCTGTCGACATCCTCGACGATGATCACCGACTTGGTTGCGGTCGCCACCAGGAGCTTCCTCAAGTGGGAGTTGCTCCTCACAGAAGTCAGCTCCAAGTCATAGATATCGAAGTCGAGGAAATTGGCAATGGCGGCAATCAGGCTGGTCTTCCCCGTGCCGGGAGGGCCGTAGAGCAAGTACCCACGTTTCCAAGCCCGGCCAACCCGGGCATAGAACTCCTTCCGGCCCACAAACTTGAGAAGATCATTCTTGATCTCCTCCTTTAGGGCAGGGTCCATGGCGAGGGTGTCGAAGGTGGATGGGTGGGTGAAAGGTATGGAGGTCCACAGCATTCCACTGGTTTCAAAATTTCGGTTGGTGTAGAGCTTGCGCTCCCGGTTCTTGAACTGGATGGCGGCAGCCTGCGAGAGCACGAAAGGGAGGTACTCGGCATGGACCTTCGCACGGTGCTTGTAGTGGAACCGGAGGTCGAAGCAGCGGCTCTGGCGGGAGCTGCTTTCCGGCCCATAGATCGGCCGGAAGGTCCAGGTGACGGTGACGCCGTCGAAGGTGTCGACGATGCTCTCGTTGAGGCTCAAGGAGTAGGTGATGGTGTTGGAGTGGTGGTGGCGGTACATCGTGATAGCACGTGCGGCGGCGAGGGACTTGGAGCTGAGGTAGGCCTGCGTGGAGTCGAAGATGTCGCTGGAGAAGCCGGCGGGGTCGAATTGGTCGATGGTGACGGTGACCATGGGGTCGAGGGGGCGGAGGAAGCGGTGGAGATTGAGGGAGTGGGAGAGATGGCTGAGGAGGGTCCGGATGAGGTAGGAGACCTCATCCGGGATGAGCGTAGGGATGCTCTTGAGGAACACGAGAGTGGCAATGGCCGATCCAGTGGATTTCCAGTCCATGGCTGCTCTCCTATTGGTTGGGTTGTTTCTGAACCGGATGGAAAGCCTAGAAGAAAGAAGAATGGAACGTTATAGATTCTTGGAGCTTTCATACACAAGGAAAACTTAGGTCCAAGGAGGAAAACTTATAGTCGGGCAGTGTGAGAGTGCTTTGTTCGTTCCTTCCATTGGAAGATGAGGAGAATCCCTACCTGTGGGACAAGTGGCACTATAAGAAACGGAGGAATGCCGACATATATATGCCGACGCTAGGTAAAAGCATCGATAATTTTGGCTTCGATGCCAAAATTTGCCAACATTTCTAAGTAGCATCGGTAGAAATGAAACTAAGATTGTCGTCGAAAACAAATAGTAAGATGATGCTTATAAGCATCGTCGAATGCCAAGGATTGGTTTAAGACGATACTTATAAGTGCCATTGGGAGAAAATGAAGGAAAGAAGCCACACGACGCTTAGAAGTACCATCGGAATCTTACACACTAATCCACTATTAACCCTAACTTCCACTAAACTCCACCTAAATACTAACTTAAGGCGACGCTTATAAGGGTCGTCGGAAGCCTAGGACCTAAGACGACGCTTATAAGAATCGTCGGAAGCCTAGGACCTATGACGACATCGTCGGAAGCCAAGTCTCCCAATGCCTTACATGCTATTGTTATTGTGAAATAGCATGCAGCAAGATGAGTAGACACACAACAACAAGACACGAAGCTGTGAACACACACATCGAGAACATTAAACTACAATCCTAAGATCGTGATCTACGTGCTGTTTTGGAAGGATATCTCCACCGTTCGCTACCAAACAATCTAATGCTCTAAATCAACGCGCGCACACAAAATTCCCAAAATTTTGAACCTCCTGACTATCCCCACCTCTCCATTGCCTAAAAATTTTTCCATCCCCACTCCCAAGTCTCGGCATCCCTTCTCCAAGCCCTAATCCCTAATCCTCTAATTCGAAACCCTCATCATAGCTTTCATTTTTGAGATGGCGAGAACTAAGTAGACGGCTCAAAAGTCCACCGGCGGCAAGACCCCCCACAAGCAGCTGGCGACAAAGGCAGCTCGAAAGTCGGCCCCGACCATCGGCGGCATGACGAAACCCCTCCGCTTCCACCCCGAGATGGTGGGACCGTGGGAGATCCGCAAGTACCAGAAGAGCACGGAGCTTCTCATCTGCAAGCTCCCCTTCCAGCGCCTCATCCATGAGATAGCCCAAGACTTCAAGACCGACCTCCGCTTCTAGAACTCTACTATCGCCGCCCTCTAGGAGGTCGTCAAGGCATATTCATTGGTCTCTTCAAGGATACCAATGTTTACGCCATCCACGCCAAGCGCATTACCAGCATGCCCAATGACATGCAGCTTGCATGCCGGATTTGTGGCGAGAGAGCTTAGTACCTAAGACGACGTTTATATGCGTCCTTAGAAGCCTAGGACCTAAGACGATGTTTATAAGTGTTGGGGTAATATAGATCGACCCAAGGCACGTGAGTATGTCGCAGGACGCGTGATCAAGGCCACCCGAACTCCCGACCTCGGATGCGCTCGACTTCGGATATGTCCAACCTCCGAGCTCCCAACCCAGCGCTCGGCCAGGTGTCCGACCTCGGAGCTCGCCACCTCGAGAGTCCGACCTCGCCATTCACATACTACAATCATATCCTTCCGTAGCCTGATCAAACACCATACCCTGCCATCGCCCCCAGCATTTAATGCACGTCTCCGGCTCACTCAACCATCATTACGCATGGCTCCTGCA
>JAOXJJ010000263.1:15809944-15829084 GCA_025769935.1 Phoenix roebelenii | reverse complement strand
CGGCTGCATCCAGATGGCCGTGACAACTCCTTGATTCCGATCTCGCCTCCTACGACAAAGCATTAATTCACCTGATCGTGCGACATGCTCAATTGTACGGTAATCTCGCCCTATCACATCATAGGTAACCCAACCCTCCTCTATAAAAGGAAAACTCCTCCATTATAGAGGAGGCTGGCGAACAAAGACTCTGCATACATATTGTTTTCTTCCATACACATTGGCCCTCTCTGACTTAGGCATCGGAGGGCCGGCGCTGGAAAACCCGGCCACCGGCTTCTTTGCAAGTCCAGCGGAGGGCGCCACCCGCCAGCATTCGCCAAAGCTCCACCTTCTCAGCTGATCGGTCGTCCCCGGGTCCAGCTTCCAGTAACAGTTGGTGCTAGAGGAAGGGACCGAGTCGCGACCATGAAGTTGAGAAGCAAGGGAGCCTCTAACGCCTCTCGGCGTCTCCCACCAAGTTCGAAACACTCCGTCCGAAATTTGCCACCTTCGGTTGGTTCAGCCCTGCGAGTTCAGCCGGAACAGTTTAACACGCTGGTGCAACAGGTCCAAGCCTTGGCCACGGCCGACCAAGGGTTGCAATGCGAGGGAGCCCCATCGGTGCCGTTCCAGCAGGCCCAGGTTCTGCCAGTGCCTCCTCCGAACGGACCAACACCCTAGGTCCAGAACCTCCGCAGCTCCTCATAAGCCCACAACGAGGAGCGATGCTGCTGCCAGGGTTCGGCCCAAGCGTCCCCCTGGAGGGAACCTTTAGCAAGGGGCCTAGGCGATGGACCACAGCCGTCGGAGGCCGAGTCGGTTCCGGGATGACTCGCACCAGAGCAAACTACAGTGGTGGACCTCCGAAGCGGAGAGCTCGACAATAAGGTCGAGAAACTTGAGCGTCAGATTGAGACGCTCCATAGCAAGAATGTGAGATGCGAGGGAGACTTTGAGTTCACCACCAAGTCCCCCTTCTTCTGCCAGATCGAGGATGAGCCAGTCCCATCGAGGTTTAAAATACCCCAAGTGGAGCCTTACAATGGTACGACCGACCTCCTCGACCATCTGGAGAGTTACTGAGCCCTCATGGTGTTGCAAGGGTCCTCGGAGGCTATGCTCTGCAAGGCTTTCCCAGCGACGCTTCGAGGAGCGGCTCGGCTATGGTTTTCTGGGCTAAAGCCCAGCACGGTGTCTTCCTTCGAGCAGCTCGGTAGGCATTTCACCACCAACTTTGCTACCAGCCGATGTCAGCGGCGGACCTCGGACTCCCTCCTTGACATCAAACAAAGGGAGGAAGAGTCTCTCAAAGACTATCTCGACCGCTTCACCGCCGCAACATGGGAGGTTCGCGAGCTTGACCAGTCGATAGCTATGTCGGCGCTGAAGACTGGAGCTCGATCCTATAGGTTTCTCTACTCCATCGAGAAGAGCTTCCCCGCCGACTTTACAGAGATGCTCGTCCAGGCTCAAAAGTATGTGAAAGCCGAGGAGGCCATCGCTTCTAGGCGAGGTGTGACCGAGCCGACCTCCAAGAAGCAAAAGAGACGCCGCAAGGAGCGCGGTCGTCCTAAAAGCCAATCTCCTCACCGAAACAGGAACCTTCTTCGGCTGAGGAGTCCACCTCGGCCTGGGGGGCAGCCCCGACCGAGGTCTCCGCCCAGACCGAGATCTCCGGTGCGGCCACGAGTACTCTCGAGGAGGTACGAGAACTACACTCCCCTTGATGCTCTCTAGACGGAGATCCTGATGGAGATCCAGGGTCGGGATTACTTCCGGCCTCCACCCCCAATGCGGGACCCTGAAGCTTGGCGCAATCCTAGGAAGTACCGTCGCTTCCACCGAGACCACGACCACGACACGGAAGATTACTTCCAGCTCCAGGATGAGATCGAGGCGCTCATCCACCGTGGAGTACTCAACTGGTTTGTGCGGAATCGGCGCGAGGAAAGGAGGCCGGCGGAGAACACCGCACAGCTCGAAGATCTAAATGCCAATAGATCCATCGCCGGCACCATCAACACAATTGGAGGTGAAACTTCGGTCAGAGGACCTGTCGAGGAAAGGGTCCTCCCAAAGCGCCTGCGCACCTTCGAAGCCATCTCATTCTCGGATGAGAACTTGGAAGGAGTTGAGACTCCTCTTGATGATGCTGTGGTCATCTCCATGATTGTAAATAAATTCGATGTAAAACGTGTTTTGGTAGACAATGAAAGTTCGGCGAATGTTTTGTATTATGACGCCTACCAAAATATGGGGATGACAGAAGGCTAACTCCGGAGAATGAATGCTCCCCTGGTTGGGTTTACTGGGGACTCAGTCACGATCGAGAGCGAGATTGGTCTCCTAGTCACGGTCGGCCTCGCCCCTCGAGAGAGCACTGTAAAGATGGATTTCCTCGTAGTCCGTCTATCCTCAGCGTACAACGCCATCCTTGGACGATCAGGGCTCAACGCCCTCCGAGCTATAGTCTCAACTTACCACCTGCTTTTGCGATTCCCAGCCAACTAAGGAGTCGGTGAGGTTCGTGGGGACCAAGTGGTGGAAAAACGATGCTACATGGTGACCTATGGAGTGAGGCGACTGATCGAGAAGTCAACTCTGACAATAGACCAGGCGCCTCCCATCGAAACTTTGGAAGCGCGGGATGGCCCATGAAAGGAGCGGGTAGAGCCTGGTGAGCTTCTTACCCAGATTTCTTTACGGAAAGATTTTTTTGAGCTAACCGTGCAGATCGGCTCCGGCCTGGATGCCCGTGAAAGAGAACGCCTGATCGAGTTCTTGCGGGCAAATATGGACGTCTTCGCCTAGACGCCTTCCGACATGCCAGGAATAGATCCGGAGGTCATGGTTCACCGACTTCAGGTGAAACCGACCTGCAAGCCCGTGCGGCAGAAGAAGCGAAGCTCCGCCGAAGAGCGACAGCGAGCAGCGGCCGAGGAAGTGGACAAGCTTCTCAAGGTCGGCTTCATCCGAAAGATATCCTATCCAGATTGGCTCGCCAATGTAGTCCTCGTCAAGAAAGCCAACGAAAAATGGCGTATGTGCGTGGACTACACTGACCTGAACAAAGCCTTCCCAAAGGACAGCTTTCCGCTCCCCAGCATCGACCAGCTCGTAGACTCCACCTCGGGACATCAGCTGCTGACATTCATGGATGCCTTCTTCAGGTATAATCAAATCTGGATGGCGCCCGAAGATGAGGAGAAGACAGCTTTCATCACCGATGGAGGCACCTATTGCTACAAAGTGATGCCCTTTGGTTTGAAGAATGTTGGGGCAACTTATCAGAGGCTCGTCAGCCAAATCTTCAAGGACCAAATAGGCCGAAACATGGAGGTCTATGTGGACGACATGCTGACGAAGAGCCGGATGGCGGAGGACCACATGGCTGATCTCAATGAAACATTTTCGACACTGAGAAAATATCGGATGAAGCTCAACCCTACTAAGTGTGCGTTCGGAGTCACCTCGGAAATGTTTCTCGGCTTCATAGTCACCTAACGTGGAATTGAAGCGAATCCCGAGAAGTTTCGAGCACTACAAGAGATGGCGCCGCCGAGGACGGTCAAGGAGGTATAGCGGCTTACTAGCCGGATCGCAGCCCTGGAAAGATTTGTTTCCAGGTCCGCCGAGATATGCCTTCCTTTCTTTGCAGTTCTCAAGCGACCGAAGAATTTCTTGTGGACGGAGGAATGCCAGTAGGCTTTCGAGGACCTCAGGCGCCTCCTCGCTTCCCCTTCGCTCCTTACAAAACCCCGGCAGGGTGAGCTCCTCTACTTATATCTGGCGGTCTCCCCGGCTGTAGTGAGCTCGGTCCTAGTCCGAGAAGAGGACAAGCTCCAAAAATAAGTGTACTACACCAGCCGAGTCTTGAGGGGTGCTGAGATCCGATATTCAAAATTAGAAAAAACCGTCTACACCTTGGTTATCTCGGCTCGAAGACTCCGGCCCTATTTCCAAGCCCACATAGTCGCCATACTGACCGACCAGCCCATAAAGCAAATCATGTAGCGGTCGGACCGGGCTGGGAGAATCATGAAGTGGGCAGTCGAACTCGGAGAGTTTGGCCTCGAGTACCGACCAAGGCCAGCAATTAAGGGCCAGGCACTCGCCGACTTCATTATCGAGTGCACTGTGCCGGACGAGCCCGAGCCCACATCCGCGCCAGCGGAGGAAGTCCCGGAGCGGTCATGGATCCTACATGTTGACGGCTCCTCGAACTCGGTGGTAGTGGAGCGGGCCTCATCCTCACCAGCCCAGATGGAGTAGTTGCGGAACAGGCTCTGCGCCTTGAGTTCCCCACCTCTAATAATGTGGCGGAATACGAGACACTCATCGTCGGGCTCAAATTGGCAAAGGAGCTGGATGTGAAGGACCTAAGGATCTTTAGCGACTCCCAACTGGTCGTGAGCCAGATCCTAGGAGACTTTGAAGCCAGAGAGCCCGTGATGCAGAAATATCTTCGGAAAGTGCGAGACCTCACTTCCGCTCTAAGCTCCTTCAACATCCAACATATTTCAAGGACGGAGAATCAGAGGGCGTACCAACTGTCAAAATTGGCGACCTCCCGCATGAGCAAGCTTTCCAAAGCGACAGTGCTCGAGTATCTCCAAACGCCCAGCACTGAAGAACCCGAGCCAGCCCTCTGCCTTGAGGCTGAGCCGAGTTGGATGGACGAGCTCATCAGTTATCTGAGAGATGAAGTCCTCCCCGACGATGAGCTCGAGTCTCACCGAATCAGGCACCTTGCCTCCCGATATATACTGTATGAAGGTAAACTTTACCGCAGATCCTTTACCTCTCCCCTCCTCAGATGTCTCCGCCCGTCAGAAGCAGACTATGCTATACGAGAGGTCCACGAAGAAATCTGCGGAAATCATTTGGGAGGCCGAGCACTTGCCCATAAAATTCTTCGCCAGGGATACTACTGGCCGACACTCCAAAAGGATGCAAGGGACTTCGTCCGGAGATGTGACCGGTGCCAGCGGAACGCCAGCATCCAGCGCCGACCCTCAGTCCCGCTGACTTCGATCAGTGCCCCCTGGTCATTTGCCTAGTGGGGAATTCATATTCTAGGGCCATTCCCTTTGGCTACCAGGCAAAGAAAATTTTTGGTCATCTCCATCGACTACTTCACCAAGTGGATCGAGGCTGAGCCAGTGGCCCGGATTACCGAGCAAAAGATGCGAAATTTTATCTGGAAGTCAATAATCTGTAGATTCGAACTTCCCCGCATCCTCATATCTGACAACGGCCGCCAGTTCGATAATGTTCGATTTAGAAAATTCTGCTCCGAGCTCGGCATCGACCACCGCTTCACCTCGGTCGCCCATCCATAGATAAACGGAGAAACTGAGGTAACAAATCACACTATTTTGCAGAGGCTCAAAGCCAGACTCGACCGATCCAAGGGACAGTGGGTCGAGGACCAATACAACATCCTCTGGGCCTACCGGACTACGTTTCAGCCGCCCACAGGCGAGACCCCCTTCAACTTGGCCTACGGAACGGAGGTTGTCATCCCCTGGAAATCGAGCTTCCCTCTTCGAGGGTAGAACATTACGATGCCGACTCCAACTCTTCCCAAGTCAGAAGCAATTTGGACCTTGTCGAGGAGGCAAGGGAAGTCGCCCGAGTTCGTATGGCAAGGTACCAGCAAAAAATGGCCTGGTACTACAACTTCAAAGTCAAGGCAAAACTTTTCAAAGTAGGGGATCTCGTCCTTAGAAGAACTGAAGCTTCTCAGCCAACCGAGCAGGGAAAGCTAACCCCAAATTAGGAAGGACCATACCGGATTGCGCGACTTCAGCGATCCGGAGCATACAAGCTGGAATCCCTCGGAGGGACTCTTATCTCACGAAGCTGGAACTCCGAAAATCTCCGGATGTACCACTAGTGAAGCCCCAAGGGAATCTTGGTGATCAGGAACCCGAGTCCCATCTTCTCCCTACAATAACTTATCTACAGTTCCCTCTTAATCATGTTGTATTTTTTCTGATGTTGGAATGTTTGTGAATCAGACTACCCGACCAAGCTCGGATGCCCGACCAAGCTCGTATGCACGGTCAAGTTCGAATGCCCCCGCCACGACGATGTCAAGCTCGATCTCAATCTCCCTCAAAGACCCCGATAAAGGTCGGGATGCCCCGAGTGTCGATAGTGCGTGCCCAGACCCCTCGACCTCGGAAAGCGTCGCAGGTCGACAGTGCGTTCCCAGACCCCTCGACCTTGCGCACGATCCCTCAACTAAGGTCGAGATGCCCCAACAAGTCGACAGTGAGCCCAAGCTCCCTCGACCTCGGAAAGATGGGGTAGTATCTTCGCGGCCTTCCGTGGCGCTCGACATCGACAACGGGGTAGTACCTTCGCAGCCTCCCGTAGTGCCTCCTCGACTAAGGTCGGGATGCCCCGTGTGTCGATAGTGCGTGCCTAGACCCCTCGACCATGGGAAGCGTCGCAGGTCGATAGTGCATTTCCAGACCCCTCGACCTTGCGCACGATCCCTTGACTAAGGTCGAGATGCCCTGACAAGTTGACAGTGAGCCCAAGCTCCCTCGACCTCGAAAAGATGGGGTAGTACCTTCGCGGCCCTCCGTGGCGCTCGACATCGACAACGGGGTAGTACCTTCGTGGCCCTCCATAGCGCCTTATCGACTAAGGTCGGGATGCCCCGAGTGTCGATAGTGCGTGCCTAGACCCCTCGACCTCGAAAAGCATCGCAGGTCGACAGTGCATTTTCAGACCCCTCGACCTTGCGCACGATCCCTCGACTAAGGTTAAGATGCCCCGACAAGTCGACAGTGAGCCCAAGCTTCCTCGACCTCAGAAAGACGGGATAATACCTTCGCGGCCCTCCGTGGCGCTCGACATCGACAACGGGGTAGTACCTTCGCGACCCCGTAGCGCCTCCTCAACTAAGGTCGGGATGCCCCGAGTGTCGATAGTGCGTGCCCAGACCCCTCGACCTCGGAAAGCATTGCAGGTCGACAGTGCGTTCCCAGACTCCTCGAACTTGTGCACGATCCCTCGACTAAGGTAAAGATGCCCCGATAAGTCGACAATGAGCCCAAGCTCCCTCGACCTCGGGAAGACGGGATAGTACCTTCGTGGCCCTCCGAAACGTTCGTGAACAACCCCCGAAACATTCGTGAACAACATCAGAGTGATGTCTACAAAGATCTCCAATGGCAGCAACATTTTCTAACATGCCGGCGTCCCTAAAGCGGACCCCGGACGAAAGAGCGCCCTCAAAAGCTAGCCAAAGAGCGAAGCTGCCTACCTCAGCATGGGGCACCTAACTCCAACAGTTCGGAAGGTACATTTTAACCGACGCTTGCTCCCTTACATTTATTTATTCATGATGCCAGTGGTTCTCCGATTGAGCTCAGGACTCCCCTCGACCAAGGTCGGGATGACTCTTCGAATCTACTACGAACTAGGGTCTCCATCACCTCAGGCACGCCTTCCCCGTTGTTAATCGACGATAACGACCTCGCCCCCTAATACCTTGGCCGAGCTCAGAAAGTGCCGAGGCACTCACCATAAAGATCCAACTTCGCTTGTTGGCACCTCGGTCAAGACCGAAACCAACTGCCGCATAGGTCTCGGCGGCAATGTGACTTCGGTCCGTAATTTCCCTAGAGATCGACCCCAAAGCCTTTTGTGAGCTAACGTCTGGAAAGCCGAGCTAAAAGACTTAGCCAGATTGTCCAGAAGACAAATTCAAGAGCCCGACGAAACCTCTTAAGGACTTGAGGATCGGGCCCAACGTGCGGGCCGAACCCGAGAGCTCGGCAAGATTCAAGCCCAAGCTTGGAAACCTAGAGGACTTCTCTAAAGTCGGAGTTCGAAGCTTCACTTAGTGAGCGCAATTTAAGACTAGGCTTATCGAACGAAAGCCTGCGCGCTCAGCCGAGTCCAAAGACTTGGAGAAATTCGCCGACAAAATTTGGTTTAACGAGCATGGTTGAAGCTTAAGTCCACAGAACTTAAGTTTACGAATTTGGCCGAGCTCAAGGACTTAGCGGATTTTTCTACGGCTTGAGCCCAACACCTAAAACATTGTTCTAATTAGAGCTAGGCTTGGTGCCTTAACAAATGTGCTCCGCATCTAAGTCTAAGTCTAAGAACTTAGCCAAGCTCGAGCACTTAGAAAGACTCATCAAGAAGAATCCGACTTGAAAGATTAATTCATTGCACAAAAGAAGGAAGGAAGACGAGGCATAAGTTTGAAAAGAACTATTTCAATAATACAGGCCCGAAGGCCGAAGTACAAGATTGGGGTCGGCTGTACAACGAATTTAGAAACCGACCACGTTTACAACAAACAAAAGGAAAAACTACCCCTAGGGGGCTCCGGCCTCATCGACACCAGGATCATCCACGATGATCACTTGGGGGACTTCAGCGGGGACTGGCTCAGAACCTTCCTCGGCGGGGACGGGCACAACTCCGTCGGCGACTTCAGGAGTCCCTTCGGCGGGAGTCGCCCGGACAACTTGTCCGGTCTCGGGGCTCTTTCCCTCGGCCTCCACTTCGGCGGTCCAGGCCTCCACCTCGACAGCTTTGACTTTGCCCTCCTCCCCCTCTTCGAGTGGTGAGGGCACATCGGATTCACCATCGTCGCCGAGCCCAGACCTCGGCCAGATCCCCGAAAGATCAAGCTGGGGGCAGAACCGACCAATCTGCCACCTAAAATTTTCAAAGTCCCGGAGAAATCCATCGACGGTCTCCTCCTCGAGCATGTCGCGGAACTCTTCCGACTCCTTGAAGAGCTCCACGGCATTTTGGGCTTGTTCGAGCACCCTCTTTTCTCGGACCTCGAGCTGCTCGACCTTTAGGTGGAGGGCTCCACCTTCATATTTATACCCCGCAGCTTTGGAGCGGGCTTCCGCGAGTCGCACCTCAGCAGCGCGCAACTCGGACCTCATCAGGGAGTGGGCGGCCCTCTCCTCCTCGAGCTCACTGACGATCGCGAGCCGCCCGGCCTCGGTGGCCTCCCTCCGCACGCGGGCCTCGGCTAGCTCGACCTCGGACTCCGCAAGCCTCTTCTCGGCCGACTCCATTTGTTTCTGGAATTGTCGAGACTCGTTCTGGCATCCCGAGGCGATGAACACCAGAGTGTCAATCTCGTGGAAATGCTGCAAAAAAGGTAATGATGAGTGAAAGTGAAAGAGATAATGATGACTAAAAGTAAAGTATGAAAGTGATTTACCCGAATGGCATTTCGGTAGATTTGATCGACAATTTTTTCGAGGCTGAGGGCCTCGAACACGGCCCGGTCAGCCGGGAGCATCGCGCGGCGAAAGATCGTGCGCGCGACATCGCAAAACAGGAGTTTCGGGCCGACAGGACCCTTCCCAGAACTTCCTCCAGCCCCAAACGAGCTGGGACCGGCAGAAATCGAAGCGGCGACCCAAGGTGTACTCGAAACTCCGGGGCCCCTGCTCGGCTCGGGCCCCGACCACCGCAGACGAACAACAGTCCGGCCTACTCGTTAAGCAACGGGAGCGGGGCAGGCCGGAGGCGCCGATTCAGACGCCCCTCCGAAAGCCGAGCTTGCGTGCTCGGCTGATGGGGCCTTCTGCCGTGCCGCCGATGATGTGCCGGCCCCAGATACTCTCGCCCCGCCGGTAACGGAAGTAGGAGTCGACCTCGCCCTCTTTCGGAGCTCGAGAAGAGCCCCGCCGACCTTGGCTGACCTCCTTTTCAGCCGAAAGAACAAGGACGCATTGCTGGTCGTCATGTGGGGTATATCTGAAGCAAAGGGAGAAAAACTCTTAAGTAAGAAGAGTAGGAAACAAACGAAATAGAAAACGAAACTATGTAACTGCTCTTACCCTTGGGGCGCGCCGAGCTCAGGCCGACGTTCACCAAGGCCTCCTCGCTCAGGAGGTCGGCCAAGTTGATATCCCTCCCGAGACCCCGCAGGGAGTCAAGAATCCTCTGCTCATCCACTGTAAGCTCGGAAAGCTTGTTGAGGACCTTCAGTCGGGGATGCCCCCACCTCTGGTCAAACCCCCAAGACACCTCGGACGCTAAGAAGAAAAATCTCCCCTTCCACTCGTGGATAGAGGAAGGGGCACCTCGGAAGAGGGACATACCGCCTCAAAAGGCAAAGTACAACCACTCTCCGTCCACCGAGTTTGTCTTTAATAGAAAACACTGGCGGAAAACGCTCACTAGAGCCGGGATACCATGCGCAAGGCAAAGGGATAAGAACCCGACTATAATCCTCCACGAGTTTGGAGCGAGCTGTCTTGGGACGAGTTGGTACTCCCCCAACAGGTCGTTCACAAACTCGTGGAGGGGGAACCGCAGGCCAGCCCAGAGCGTCTCAACGTACACTCCGATCCGACCTGGGGGTGGTCGCGTTACTCGATCCTTCAGCCCCGCAGGTTCCAGATGAAACCCTGCCAGAAAAAGAACCGGGAGTGAACCAGCTCCAGTTCCTCCTCCGACAGGCTAGATCCAACTTCGTTTAGACTAGAGCCCATTTTCAGCAAGAAAGAAGAGAGGGTGGAGAACAAAGGGAAAATGAAGAAAAGGGGAGAAGGACACTCCTAGCTAAGTAGGGAGGATGATCTACGGTGGGGGGATCGCCGGAAACCGCCTTGAAGCGCCGCCGGAGGGCTCGGTTACAACTGGGAGACAAATAGGAAGCAAAATGAGGAAAGGAAAGCAGCCAAGCGAGATCTTTTTTAGGGCCATGTCGAGGGGTCTGTATAGACTTTTCCGACGGCCCGGATCAGCAGGGCCGAATCCCGCCTCTCGTTCAGATTGCGCCATGTGTCGGCCCCGAAAATCGAAGCGACATATTTATTTTAGGTTGGCACCTCGAACACACCATCGAGGCAGTGTCCCGTCGGATCTTGGGACCCCATCATGAGCCCACCTCACGAAACGGTCTCGAAGGATGAAAAAGCGTCGCCTCATCTCCTCTCATTAAAAGTACCCCGAAACGCGCTGAGCACTGGAACAATTTAAAGTTCCCCTAACCCCCACCACAGTGATAAAGGCAACTACTTCCCACGTCCAAGCTCGCAAGCGGCTCGAACTCGGAAGTCGGGGGTAGTGTTAGGGTAATATAGATCGCCCCAAGGCACGTGAGTATATCGCGGGACGCATGATCAAGGCCATCACCATTCACATACTACAATCATATCCTTCCGTAGCCTGATTAGAGACCATATCCTGCCATCGCCCCCAGCATTTAATGCACGTCTCCGGCTTACTCAACCATCATTATGCATGGCTCCTGCAGACCTCCGGCTTACCCCTCAATTAATGCACGTCTCCGACTCACTCAACCATCATCACGCATGGCTCCTGCAGGCCTCCAGCTTACTCCACAATTAATGCACGTCTCCGACTTACTCCACAATTAATGCGCGTGTCTACGGATCTCCAATTCTCGACGGCAAGTCAGCTCGGCTGCATCCAGATGGCCGTGACAACTCCTTGATTCCGATCTTGCCTCCTACGACAAAGCATTAATTCACCTGATCGTGCGACGTGCTTAGTTGTACGGTGATCTTGCCCTATCACATCATAGATAACCCAACCCTTCTCTATAAAAGGGGAACTCCTCCATTTTAGGAGGGGCTGGCGAATAAAGACTCTGCATACATATTGTTTTCTCCCATACACATTGGTCCTCTCTGACTTAGGCATCGGAGGGCCGACGCCGGAAAATCCAGCCACTGGCTTCTTTGCAGGTCCAGCGGAGGGCGCCGCCTGCCAGCGTTCGCCGGAGCTCCACCTTCTCGGCTGACCGGTCGCCCCCGGGTACAGTTTCCAGCAACAATAAGCATCGTCGGAAGACTAGGACCTAAGGCGACACTTATAAGCATCGTCGGAGGCCAAGTCCCACCATGTTGCTATTAGCCGACACATAAAAATGTTGACAAAGGGCAATGCTAATAAGCGTCGCCAATTAGCGACACTTATAAGCGTCGGCAGTTAGCGAGGCTTTCTTCATGCGTCGGCAATTTTTTTGTCAACGTTCATATTGCCGACGCTTTTGCAACGCTTTATAAAGTATCGCTAATAAAACTAAAGACGTTTATAAGCATCAATATAGACAACAAAAAGCATCTATAAAGCATCGCTAATAAAACTAAGAATGATTATAAGCGTTGGTATGGACAACAAAAAGCACCGACAATGCTCGATTTTTTTGTAGTGTGGGTTCGATGGGCACTGGTTTAACATTGGTCAAACTGGTTTTGATTTTTAAATATTTGACTCCTTGAACCAATTTTATATGAATGAACTTGAACCCACTCTAAATTAGCCATCAATTTGTGAGCATGAGATTTGGTGACTGATAATGGATCCAAACCGAGCATTCCACTAAGAGCTATGTAATAATTCGAAAAAGTTATGTAATGATTAGTGATAGAGGAAAAAATGGATCGTCCAACCCACAACTAAAAGGCCGCTTAGTTTCGGTCTAGTAAAAATCAACGACGATCGGCTGAATTTTCACTTTGGCCCATGGCTAGCTCGTCTTTGGAACTCCGCCAAAAGCTCCACCAACTCTAGACAATTGCCGACTCCTCCGATCAAGTTCGGGGTACCTCCAGACAATCGCCGACCCACCTCGGCTAAGCTCGAGGCGCCAACCCAGCGATGCGCTCCGACTCTCGAGCTCGGGGCACTCCACCGAGCACATCTCAGAATCCGGAAAGCCGAGCTACTCCCAGCACCCGCCAAGCCGACCTCATCAAACGCATGACGCGACTACTTAACGAGCTCGACCTTGCCAACGACCACACCCATGTGCGGGTTTACGCCTACCTACGTAGCCATACTTCACCACACTGCGGTGTCATATCTCCATAATCGGCCAACAACAGTCAGACGACACATTGATTACTCCGGCCATATCCTGCCGTGACTATCAACACCCTACCATTCTCAAGAACGGATTGTACTGCACGTCACCAGCCAACCTTAGCTGCGCACCATCCGGCTCAGAGCCACGCCTCCTCATGATGAGGGCTGACGGTACCTCCGCCACCTAGGCCACTCCACCGAGGCTATAAATAGCTCAGTTTGGTAATTTCTAAGGAACCTTTGGCTGGACCAAATTTATCCACTCTAACTTGATCGTCGGAGGACCCTCACCAGAACCCTACCGATGAGACTTTGTGCATGTACATCGCTACGTAGGAGGTGGCCTCTGTCCTCTCCTTCCACTCACCGGTAGCTTCTCCGACTCCTCCGGCATGGTCACCCTCGGGCCAGATTTGAACCACAACAATTAGATTACAAGTGCTGGAAATTTAGAATGCAGCATGGATGACAACGTTATAATCTATGTTATTACTTTTTGTTGGGGTAATACAGATCACTCCGAAGCACGTGAGCATATCACGGAGCATGTGATCAGAGACGCCCGATTTCGGAACTCTTGACCTCGGATGCGCCCGACCTTCGAGCTCCCGACCTGGCGCCCGACCAGGTGCCCGACCTCGGAGCTCTTGACCTTGAAGCTCGCCACCTCGAAAGTCCAACCTCGCCATTCACCTACCACGGTCACATCCTTCTGTAGCCCGATCAGAGATCATACCCTGCCACCACCCCCAGCATTTAATGCGCGTGGCCTCTGCAGATCTCCGGCTTACTTCACAATTAATGCACGTCTCCAGCTTACTCAACCATCATCACGCATGGCTCCTGCAGACCTCCGGCTTACTTAACAATTAATGCGTGTGGCACCTGCTATCTACGGATCTCCAGTCGTCCACGGCAGGTCAGCTCGGCTGCGTCTAGTTGGCCGTGACAACTTTTTGATTCTGACCTCATCTCCTACGGCAAAGCATTAATTCACATGATCGTGCACCAATTCATGCGACGTGCTCAGTCGTACGGTAACCTCGCCCCATCGCATCACAGGTATTCCAGCGCCCTCTATAAAAGAAGAACTCCTCCATTTTAGAGGGGGCTGGAAGGCAAAAAACTCTGGATACATATTGTTTCTCCTCATATACACTTGCCCCCCTCTGACTTAGGCATTGGAGGGCCGGCGCCGGAAACCCCGGCCACCGGCCTTTTTGCAGGTTCAGCGGAGGACGCCGCCCGCCGACGGACCGACGCCCGCCAGTGTTCGCTGGAGCCCCTCCTTCTCGGCTGACTGGTCGCCTCCGGGTCCAATTTCCAGCAACAGTTGGCGCTAGAGGAAGGGACCGAGTTGCGACCATGAAGTTGAAAAGCAAGGGAGCCTCTAACGCCTCCCGGCGTCTTCCACCTAGTTCGGGACACTCCGTCCAGAATTCGCCATTTCCGGCTGGTTCAACCCTGCAAGTTCAGCCGGAACAGTTCAACATCCTAGTGCAGCAGGTCCAAGCCTTGGTCGCGGCCGTCCAAGGTTTGCGACGTGAGGGAGCCCCACCGACGCCGCTTCTGCAGGCCCAGGTCCTGCTGGTGCCTCCTCCGAACGGACTAGCACCCCAGGGCTAGAACCTCCACAGCTCCTCACAGGCCAACAACGAGGAGCGATGCTGCTGCCAGGGTTCAGTCCAAGCGTCCCCCCAGAGGGAATCCTTAGCGAGGGGCCTGGGCAACGGCCCACAGCCATCGGAAGCCGAATCGGTTCCGGGATAACTCGCGCCAGAGCAAACTACTGTGGCGGACCTCCGGAGCGGAGAGCTTGAAAAGAAGGTCGAGAAACTCAAGCGCCAGATTGAGGTGCTCCACAGCAGAAAGGCGAGATGCAAGGGTGACTTCAAAATTTATGACTAAGTCCCCCTTCTCCCGCCAGATCGAGGACAAGCCAGTTCCATCGAGGTTTAAAATGCCTCAGGTGGAGCCCTACATTGGCACGACTGACCCCCTCGACCATCTGGAGAGTTATCGAGCCCTCATGGCGTTGCAAGGGTCCTCGGAGGCTATGCTCTGCAAGGTCTTCCCAGCAATGCTTCAGGAAGCGGCTCGGCTCTGGTTTTCTGGGCTAAAGTCCAGTACAGTGTCTTCCTTCGAGCAGCTCGGTAGACAGTTCACCACCAACTTTGCTGCCAGCCAACATCAGCGGCGGACTTCGGACTTCCTTCTTGACATCAAACAAAGGGAGGAAGAGTCCCTCAAAGACTATCTCGACCGTTTCACCGCAGCGACCTGGGAGGTTTGCGAGCTCGACCAGTCGGTATCCATGTCGACACTAAAGACTGGGGCTCGATCCTATAGGTTCCTCTTCTCCATGGAGAAGAGCTTCCCTGCCGACTTCACAGAGATGCTCGTCCGGGCTCGGAAGTATGCGAAGGCCGAGGAGGCCATTGCTTCCAGGCGGAGCGCGATCGAGCCGACCTCCAAGAAGCAAAAGAGACACCACGAGGAGCGCGATCGTCCTAAAAGCCAATCTCCTCGCCGGAACAGGAACCTTCCTCGGCTGAGGAGTCCACCTCGGCCCCGGAGGCAGCCCCGACCGAGGTCCCCACCCAGATCGAGATCTCCGGTGCGGCCACGAGTACTCTCAGGGAGGTATGAAAATTACACTCCCCTCAATGCTCCCCGGATAGAGATCCTGATGGAGATTCAGGGTCGGGATTACTTTCGGCCCCCACCCCCGATGCGGAACCCCAGAGCTTGGCGCAATCTTAGGAAGTACTGCCGCTTCCATCGAGACCACGATCATGACACGGAGGATTGCTTCCAGCTCTGGGACGAGATTGAGGCGCTCATCCGCCGTGGAGTACTCAACCGGTTTGTGTGGAACCGACACGAGGAAAGGAGGTCAGCGAAGAACGCCGCACAGCCCGAAGATCTAAATGCCAACAGACCCATTGCCGGCACCATCAACACCATTGGAGGTGGAACCCCGGTCGGAGGACCTACCGAGGAAAGGGCCCCCCTAAAGTGCCTGCGCACCTCTGAAGCCACCTCATTCTCGGACGAGGACTTGGAAGGAGTTGAGACTCCTCATGATGACGTTGTGGTCATCTCCATGATTGTAAACAAATTTGATATAAAGTGTGTTTTGGTAGATAATGGAAGTTCGGCGAATATTTTGTATTATGACGCCTATCGAAAAATGGGGATGACAGAGGGCTAACTCCGGAGAATGAATGCTTCCCTAGTTGGATTTACTGGGGACTCAGCCCCGGTCGAGGGCGAGATCGGCTTCCTAGTCACGGTCGGCCTCCCCCTCGAGAAAGCACCATAAGGATGGATTTCTTTGTGGTCCGTCTGCCCTCGGCTTACAATGCCATCCTCGGATGACCAGGGCTTAATGCACTCCGAGCAGTAGTCTCAACTTGCCACCTGCTTATGCGATTCCCCACCAACCAAGGAGTGGGCGAAGTTCGTGGGGACCAGACGCTAGCAAAGCGATGCTACATGGCAACCCACAAAGCGAGGCGACCGGCCGATGCAACAACTTTGACAACAGACCAGGCGCTCTCCATCGAAACTTTGGAAGCACGGGATGGCCCACAAAAGAAGTAGGTAGAGCCTGGTGAGCTTCTTACCCAGATTCCTTTACAGGAAGAATGCCCTGAGCTAATCGTGCAGGTTGGCTCCGGCCTGGATGCCCATAAAAGAGGATGCCTGATCGAGTTCCTACGAGCCAACATGGACGTCTTCGCCTGGTTGCCCGCTGACATGCCGGGAATAGATCCCGAGATCATGGTTCACCGGCTCCAGGTGAAACTAACCAGTAATCCCGTGCGGCAGAAGAAGCGAGACTCTGCCCCAGAGCGATAGCGAGCAGCGGCCGAGGAAGTAGACAAGCTTCTCAAGGCTGGCTTCATCCGGAAGATATCCTACCCAGACTGGCTCGCCAATGTAGTCCTCATCAAGAAAGCCAATGGGAAATGGCGTATGTGCATGGACTATACTGACCTGAACAAAGCCTGCCCAAAGGACAGCTTTCTACTTCCCAGCATCGACCAGCTCGTAGACTCCACCTCGGGGCATCAGCTGCTGACATTCATGGATGCCTTCTCGGGGTATAACCAAATCCGGATGGCACCCGAAGATGAGAAAAAGACAGCTTTCATCACCGACGGGGACACCTATTGCTACAAAGTGATGCCTTTTGGCTTGAAAAATGCTGGAGCAACTTATCAAAGGCTGGTCAATCAAATCTTAAAAATCAAATAGGCCGAAATATGGAGGTCTTTGTGGACGACATACTGGCGAAAAGCCGGATGGCGGAGGACCATGTGGCTGATCTCAACGAAACATTCTCCACACTGAAAAAATATCGGATGAAACTCAACCCTGTTAAGTGTGCATTCGGAGTCACCTCGAAAAAATTTCTCGGCTTCATAGTTACCCAACGTGGAATCGAAGCGAATCCCGAGAAGATCCGAGCACAACAAGAGAAGGCGCCGCCAAGGACGGTCAAGGAAGTACAGCGACTCACTGGCTGGGTTGCAGCCCTGGAAAGATTCATTTCCAAGTCCGCCTTGAGATACCTCCCTTTCTTCGTAGTCCTCAAGCGGCCGAAGAATTTCTTGTGGACGGAGAAATGCCAGCAGGCTTTCGAGGACCTCAGGCGTCTCCTCGCTTCCCTTCCACTTCTTACAAAACCCCGGTAGGGTGAGCTCCTCTACTTGTATCTGCCTGTCTCCCCGGTTGCAGTGAGCTCGGTCCTGATCCGAGAAGAGAACAAGCTTCAGAAACCAGTGTACTACACCAGCTGGGTCCTGATACTCAAAACTGGAGAAAACCATTTTCGCCTTGGTCATCTCAGCTCAAAGACTCCGACCCTATTTTCAAGCCCACACAGTCGCCATACTGACCGACCAGCTCATGAAGCAAATCTTGCAGCGGTCGGACCGGGCTGGGAGAATCACGAAGTGGGCAGTCGAGCTCGAGGAGTTTGACCTCGAGTACCGATCGAGGCCAGCGATTAAGGCCCAGGCACTCGCCGACTTCATTGTCGAGTGCATTATGCCGGACGAGCCCGAGCCCACATCCGCGCCAGCGGAGGAGACCCCGGGGCGGTCATGGACTCTACATGTTGACGGTTCCTCGAACTCGGGGGGTAGTGGAGCAGACCTCATCCTCACCGGCCTAGACGGAGTAGTTGCGGAGCAGACTTTGCGCCTCGAGTTTTCCACCTCTAATAATGTGGCGAAATACGAGGCACTCATCGCCGGGCTCAAATTGGCAAAGGAGCTAGAGGTGAAGGACCTAAAGGTCTTTAGCGACTCCCAACTGGTCGTGAGCTAGATCCTGGGAGACTTTGAAGCCAGAGAGCCCACAATGCAGAAATATCTCCAGAAAGTGCAAGATCTCACTTCCACTTTGAGCTCCTTCAACATTCAAAATATTCCAAGATCGGAGAACCTGAGGGCGGACCAATTGTCAAAACTGGCGACTTCCCGCATGAGCAAGCTTCCCAAAGCAACAATGCTCGAGTACCTCCAAATGCCCAGTACGGAGGAACCTGAGCCAGCCCTCTGCCTTGAGATGGGGCCGAGCTAGATGGACGAGCTCATCAGTTATCTGAAAAATGAAGTCCTGCCCAATGATGAGCTAGAGTCTCGCCGAATCAGGCGTCTCGCCTCTTGATACATGTTGTACGAGGGCAAACTCTACCGTAGGTCCTTTACCTCTCCCCTCCTCAGGTGTCTCCGCCCGTCAAAGGCGGACTATGCCATGCGAGAAGTCCACGAAGAAATTTATGAAAATCATTTGGGAGGCCGAGCACTAGCCCACAAGATCCTTCGCCAGGGATACTACTGGCACACATTCCAGAAGGATGCAACGGACTTCGTCCAGAGATGCGACCAGTGCCAGCGGAATGCTAACATCCAGTGCCGACCATCGGCCCCGTTGACTTCGATCAGTGCCCCCTGGTCATTTGCCCAGTGGGTAATTGATATTCTGGGATCATTCCCCCTTGCAACCGGGCAAAGAAAGTTTCTGGTTGTCTCCATCGACTATTTCACCAAATGAGTTGAGGCCGAGCCAGTGTCCCGGATTACCGAGCAAAAGATGCGGGATTTTCTCTGGAAGTCAATAATCTATAGATTTGGACTCTCCGCATCCTCATAACTATAGTTTCTGGTTGACTTTCCTCATAAAGGATTTTCAAAGAAGCTTTCAAACTATAATTTGAGATATACATCTTCTACATTGTAGCTCATCTTAAATTATTAAGATTGAAAATACATATTTCAAACACATTAGAGCACATTCAGA
>JAOXJJ010000263.1:15780906-15809844 GCA_025769935.1 Phoenix roebelenii | reverse complement strand
ATTAGTATAATATAAGATATACTCAAATGCTTTAAGCTCATCAAAATCAAATGAGGGCTTAATCAATTACTCCACACTCGGAAAGCGTCGCAGGTCGACAGTGCATTCCCAGACCCCTCGACCTTGCGCACGATTCCTCGACTAATATCGAGATGCCCCGATAAGTCGACAGTGAGCCCAAGCTCCCTCGACCTCGAAAAGACGGGGTAGTACCTTTGCGACCCTTCGTGGCGCTCGACATCGACAACGGGGTAGTACCTTTGCGGCCCCTCGTAGCGCCTCCTTGACTAAGGTCGAGATGCTTCGATAAGTCGACAGTGAGCCCAAGCTCCCTCAACCTCGGAAAGATGGGGTAGTACCTTTGCGGACCCCGAAACATTCGAGAACGACAGCAAAACGACATCTACACAGATCTCCAATGACAGCTACGTCTCCCAATATGCCAGCGTCCCTAAAGCGGATCCTAGGCAAAAGAGCGCCCTCAAAAGCTTGCCAAAGGGCGAAACTACCTACCTTGGCATGGAGCGCCTAACTCCGACGGTGCAGAAGGTACATTTTACCCAGCACTTGCTCCATTACATTTATTTACTCATATCGCCTTTAATTCTATGATTAAACTCGGGACTTCCCCCGACCAAGGTCGGGATGTTTCTCCGAGTCAACCGTGAGCCACGGTCTCCTCTACCCCAGGCATGCCTTTCCCACTGCTAGTCGACAGCAACGACCTCGACCTTTGATACTTTGGTCGAGCTCGAAAGTGCCGAGGCACTTACCATAATAAAATTCCGACTCTACTTGTTGGCACCTCGGCCAAGCCCAAGACCAACTACCGCAAAGGTCTCGGCGGCAACGCGATTTCGGTCCATGATCTCCCTGGAGACCGACCCCAAAACCTTTTGTGAGCTAACATCTGAAAAGCTAAACTCGAAGACTTGGTTAAAATTATCTAGAAGATAAATTTAAAGGCCCGGCAAAATCTCTTCAGGATTCGAGGTCCAGGCTCAATGCACAAGTCGAGCCCGAGGACTTGGCAAGATTCAAATCCAAGCTTGAAAACTCAGAGGATTTCTCTAAAGTCAGAGCTTGGAGCCTCACTTAGCGAACGTGATTTAGGTCTTGGCCTATGGAACCAAAGTCTACGCACTTAACCGAGTTCGAAGACTTAGAGAAATTCGCCGACGGAAACTTGACCTAGCAAGCGCGGTTAAAACTTAAGTCCATGGAACTTAAGTCTACGAATTCAGTCGAGCCTAAGGACTTAGCAAATTTCTCTATGGTTCGCGCCCGACGCCTAAAACGTCGTCCTTATCGGGGCTAAGCTTGATACCTTGGCGAATGCGCTCCACATCTAAGCCTACGTCTGAGAACTTAGCTGAGCTTGGACGTTTAGAAAAATACGCCAGGAAGAGTTCAACTTGAACGATTAAAGTGAAAGTTTACTTATTGCGCAAAGGAAGAAGGAAAAGCAAATACAAGTTTGCAAAAGAACTATTTCATTAATGAAAGCCCGAAGGCCAAAGTACAAGATTGAGGTCGGCCGTACAACAAATTCAGGAACCGACCTCGCTTACAATAAAAGAAAAGAAAGAGAAACAACTCCGAGGGGGCTCCGGCCTCGTCAGCGCCGTGATCATCCACGATGATCACCTGGGGGGCCTCAGCAGGGACTGGCTCAGGGCCTTCCTCGGCAAGAGCGGGTACAGCTCCGTCAGCGACCTCGGAAGCCCCCTCCGTGGGAGTCGCCTAAACCGCCTGCTCGGCCCCGGTGGCTTCTCCTTCGACCTCCGCCTCGGCGACTTCGACTTTGGCCTCCTCCCCCTCTTCAGGTGGCGAGGGCACATCAGGCTCGCCATCATCGTCGAGCCCCGATCTCGGCCGAATCTCTGAAAGATCGAGCTGGGGCAGAACCGCGCTATCTGCCACATGAAGTTTTTGAAGCTCCGGAGGAACCCGTCCACGGTCTCCTCCTCGAGCATGTCGCGGAACTTCTCCGACTCCTTGAAGAGCTCCACAGCATTTTAGGCTTGCTCGAGTGCCCTCTTTTCTCGGACCTCGAGCTGCTCGACCTTTAGGCGGAGAACTCCGCCTTCATACTTGTACCTCGCGGCTTCGGAGCGGGCCTCCGTGAGTCGCGCCTCGGCAGCGCGCAACTCGGATCTCGTCAGAGAGTGGGCAGCTCTTTCTTCCTCAAGCTCACTGACGATTGCAAGCAGCCCGGCCTCGGTGGCCTCCCCTGCACGAGGGCCTCGGCCAACTCGGCCTCGAACTTTGCGAGCCTCTTCTCGGCCGACTCCAGCTGTTTCTGGAATCGCCAAGATTCGTTTTGGCATCCCGAGGTGATGAACACCATAGTATCGATTTCGTGAAAATGCTGCAAGGAAAACGACGATAAGTAAGGGTAAAGGAAATGCTGATGGCTGAAAGCAAAGTGAAAAAGTAACTTACCCAAACAGCATTACGGTAAGTTTGGTCGACGACCTCCTCGAGGCTGAGGGCCTCGAACTTGGCCCGGTCAGCCAGGAGCATCCCACGGCGGAAGATCGCGTGCGTGACATCAGCATCCTCGAGGGCCGAGCTGCACTCGTGAGCCAGGGATTTTGGGTCGGCAGGTCCCTTCCCGGGACATCCCCCGACCCCCGATGAACTTGCTCCAGCCGAGCTCGCGGCGGCGGGCCGAGATGCACTCGGAACCCCGGGACCCCTGCTCGGCTCGGGTCCCGAACGCCATAAACGGACAACAGTCCGGCCCGCCCGTTGAGCAACGGGAGCGGGGAAGGCCGGAGGCGCCGACTCAGACGCCCCTCCGGAAGCCGAGCTCGCGCGCTCGGCCAATGGGGCCTTCTCCCGGGCGGCCGACGACGTTCCGGCCCCGGATCCTCTCGCCCCGGCAGGGACGAAAGTAGAAGCCAACCTCGCTTTCTTCCGGGGCTCGGGAAGAGCCCCGCCGACCTCGGCTGACCTCCTCTTTAGCCGAAAGAAGAGAGACGCGTTGCTAGTTGACATGTGCGGAATATCTGAAACAAAGAAAGGAGAAAAACTCTAAATAAGAGGAAAAAGAAACAAATAAAACAGGAAACGAAACAATATGACCACTCTTACTCTCGGGGCGCGCCGAGCTCAGGCCAACGTTCACCAAGGCCTCCTCGCTTAGGAGGTCGGCCAAGTTGATATCCCTCCCGAGACCCCGCAGGGAGTTGAGAACCCTCTGCTCATTCGCCGTGAGCTCGGAGAGCCTGTTGAGGGCCTTCAGACGGGGATGCCCCCACCTCGGGTCAAACCCCCAAGACACCTCGGACGCAAGAAAGAAAAATCTCCCCTTCCACTCATGAATAGAGGAAGGGGCACCTCGAAAGAGGGACATACCGCCTCGAAAGGCGAAGTACAACCACTCTCCGTGCGTCGGGTTCATTTTTAATGAAAAACACCGACGGAAAACGCTTACCAAAGCCAGGATCCCATGCGCAAGGCAAAGGGACAAGAACTCGACTATGGTCCTCCACGAGTTCGGAGCGAGCTGTGCTGGGATGAGTTGATACTCCACCAGCAGCTCGTTCACAAACTCGTGAAGGGGGAACCGCAGGCCGGCCCAGAGTGCCTCGACATACACCCCGATCCGACCTGGGGGCGGCCGCATCATCCGGTCCTCCAGCCCCGCGGGTTCAAGATGAAACCTGGGCCGGAAAAAGAACCGGGAGTGAACGAGCTCCAGTTCCTCCTCCAAAAGACTAGATCCGACTTCATTCGGACCAGAACCCATTTTCAGGGAAAAGAGAGGGGGAAAGCGGAGGACAAAGAAAAACGAAGAAAAAGGAAAGAAGGACACCCCTAACTAAGGAAGGAAGATGACCTACGGTGGGGGGATCGCCGTAAATCGCCTTGAGGCACCGCCGGAAGGCTCGGTTACGATGAGAAAGACAAACAAGAGGTTAGAGTGAAGAAAGCAAAGCAACCAAGCGATACCTTTTTTAGGGCCAGGTCGAGGGGTTTATATAGACTTTTCCAATGGCCCGGATCGGCAGGGCTGGATCCCGCCTTCCGTTCGGATCGCTCCAGGTGTCGGCCCCGAAAATCGAAGCGGCATATTTATTTTAGGTTGGCGCCTCGAACACGCAATCGAGGCAGTGTCCCGTCGGATTTCGGGACCCCATCATGAGCCCGCCTCACGAAGCGGTCTCGGAGGACGAAAAGGCGTTGCCTCATCTCCTTTCATTAAATGTGCCCCGAAACGCGCGGAGCGCCGGGATAATTTAAAGTCCCCCTGGCCCCCACCACAGTAATAAAGACAACTACTTTCCGCGTTCGAGCTTGCAAGCGGCTCGAACTCGGAAGTCGGGGGTAGTGTTGGGGTAATACAGATCGCCCCGAAGCATGTGAGCATATCACAGAGCATGTGATCAGAGGCGCCCGACTTCGGAACTCTTGACCTCGAATGCGCCCGACCTTCGAGCTCCCGATCTGGCGCCCGACCAGGTGCCCGACCTCAGAGCTCTTGACCTCGGAGCTCGCCATCTCAGAAGTCCGACCTCGCTATTCACCTACCACGGTCACATCCTTCCGTAGCCCGATCAGAGACCATACCCTGCCACCGCCCCCAGCATTTAATGCGCGTGGCCTCTACAGATCTCCGGCTTACTCTACAATTAATGCACGTCTCCGGCTTACTCAACCATCATCATGCATGGCTCCTGCAGACCTCTGGCTTACTCAACAATTAATAAGCATGGCACCTGCTATCTACGGATCTCCAGTCCTCCACGGCAGGTCAGCTCAGCTGCATCCAGTCGGTCGTGACAACTTTCTGATTCTGACCTCATCTCCTACGGGAAAGCATTAATTCACATGATCGTGCACCAATTCATGCGACGTGCTCAGTCGTACAGCAACCTCGCCCCATCGCATCACAGGTAACCCAGCGCCCCTCTATAAAAGGAGAACTCCTCCATTTTAGAGGACTGGAAGGAAAAAAACTCTGGATAC
Source organism: Phoenix roebelenii (assembly GCA_025769935.1). NCBI lineage: Eukaryota > Viridiplantae > Streptophyta > Magnoliopsida > Arecales > Arecaceae > Phoenix > Phoenix roebelenii. The sequence goes on along the minus strand of JAOXJJ010000263.1, from coordinate 15,804,867 downwards.
ACATTGTTTCTCCTCATATATTCTTGTCCCCCCTCTGACTTAGGCATTGGAGGGCCGGCGCCGGAAACCCCGGCCACTGGCCTTTTTGCAGGTTCAGCGGAGGATGCCGCCCGTCGACGGACCGACGCCCGCCAGTGTTCGCCGGAGCCCCTCCTTCTCGGCTGACTGGTCGCTCCCGGGTCCATTTTCCAACAACACTTTTTACCATTAATATTATCTTGGAACACGTTAAAGATGCCACTTGTTCCCTTCCAGCTACTAACACTTTATCAATAGGAATAAATGAAGATGCTAATGAAACTTATTGAGTCCAATAAAATTATTTGCTGTTGAAAGCTAATTGTCTGGATGTATCAACAATTTTTTAGTGTTTTGAATCTTATGATCTCATATTTGAGAAACTAAGCTGCCTTAGAGGAGATCAACAATACAGCAGGGTGACACTTCACATGAACCATAGGATGTGAGAGAGAGAGTAAGACATCTCCTAATTGACATAACGTTGATCAGCTATTAATTTGGAATTAAGAGATTACTGTACTAACTATGCTAAATTCATTGAGCACTTTTTTTTAAAAAAAAAATTGTAGATTAAGTAGCTTCGTATGCGGCCGATTCATGCGAGCTAAGGAGATAGGATTGTCTAAAATATTGTCTAATATAAGGAGACCTGCTTTCGTTGTACAACACCTTCCTCCCCGAGTACGATTCCTCCGTCTACTTCATTGTTTGATCGGAAAGATAGAAGGAGAGCATGTAGGTCGCAGAGTCCTTTTCACGAAGGACCCAAACGTGTTGATTGGCAAATGGTCCCTTTTGGTGACAAGAATGGGGCTCCTTGTAAGTGACTCTTTCCAACTGCGAACATGATTAATAAACGTCCACATCCTATATGTACCTTGCTCCTTTTGCTAGTAATGCGGCAAGAATGCTAGGTGTAAATGGAATTGCTGTCATGCCATAGCCCATTAGCATGAGCGAGAACAAAACAAGACAGGTGCCCTCTACATAGTTTGTCCTGTAGAACATGGAAGACCTAAAAAAAAAAAAAATCACAGTATCAATATAATACAGATAAAATAGAATATTTATTTTTTTAAATAATAAATATTCATAATAAAAATTTTAATATTATTTTCAAACTCCAATAATGCCGGCTATATAGCATTTATTTAATAGAAAGGATAACTCCTAGGCCCTAGTTCTTTTGCTCATAGCCCATGATCCCATCCGCACTATCTGCCGGCATATGAGGGAATAAGTAAAATAAAAGCAAGCCAAAAGCCTAATAAATCATCTCTATCCCTGGCTCAATCAAGCATACTACGTATAGAATATTAACTTTCATAATATTAGATTTTCTATTATACATAAAAGGATGCTAAAAAATAAAAATATACATTTCAAAAATATTTTATGTATCTAATCAAAAATAAATTTCCAAGCCAACATATTTAAACCAATCACATTCTCTCCTAGCTTTTACAATTATATTCATAATCGGCCTATGGCAAGCCCTATGGCAAGCCCTAAAAGAAACTAGATTCTGACTACAACATGTCGTCTATCAATATGCGCCAGTGATTGTCCTATTGGTGCCTAAAAAGAAGCTAGCTCTGAAATCACACGAAAAACATGCCCGCTGCAGTATGTACTAGAGATCACCTTGCTAATGTAGCCCAGAAGAAAATTAGCTCTCGGCTATAATATATTATCAACTAGCATGGAATGAAATCTCAAAAAGAGACTAGATGTTTAACCCATGTGATCACAAGCTAGAGAGCAAAACATCACAACTTATAAAATCACAAATGTTTCGATGCATCAAATGCAGTTCATACCCCTATAAATTATTTTTTGCTTGTCCAATATTTTATAAATTCATTATATGCAGAGCATACATAACATCTAATTTACACAAGCATGAACAATATTCATAATTAAATTTCAATAGTCAAATCAATATTTGAAGATATAAAATTAAGCATTATAAAGCAAATTATATATATAATAAATCACTAGAGTAAAGATACTTCTAGCTCAACTTACAGGTACAGAAAAACTACCCTATTGGATTAGACACAACCTAGACAAACACAATCTAAGATTAGGTTTTCCTCTCAAGCAAGCACAAATTTCATATAAAATCTCAGGCATATGAAGTGTCCCTAGGTTCATTGGGCCGACGTGAGGTTCCACAGTTCCAAAAAGGTGCCAAATCAGGGTCGGGATCCCAAATCTATCAACCAATGGCTAGGATCTTTGTGCATACTTTGAACCTAATCTAGATCTTAGGATGTCATCTACTCCCTGATTCAAGAATAGTGAGAGCAAGGAGATTGTAATTACCTCGATGATGGGATCTGCCTACAAAACAAGTTGCACCTTTAAGATTAGGTGCTTCATACTCCCTTTGATCTATAAGAGTGACAATGCCCAAGTTGGAGATGCAGAGTATATCTGACAATGTGCTTATTGCCCAGGAATTCATGTTTCATCTCGGCAGGGTTCCGATGAGGAGAAGCTTGATGGGGATCAAGCTTGACATGGAGAGGGCCTACGACAGGGTGAGATGTGATTTTTTGCAGCAGTCTTTGTAGGAGTTCGGCTTTCATGAGACGTGGATCAGATGGGTTATGGGTTGCATTCGTGCTCCTTTGCTATTTTCATGAGTGGCACGCCATCCTGGTTCTTTGTGTCGTCAGGGGGGTTGCGCCAGGGATGCCCCCTTTCTCCGCTATTGTTCATCTTTCGTGCAGATGCATTGTCAAGATTCCTACGGCAGGCAGTGGCCACTCAGGAGTTAGAGGCCTACAAACCGGTGGCGGGGGCCTCTCCGATCTCCCACTTGCTTTTCGCTGATGATTATTTGTTTTTATCCAAGTCGTCGTGGTAAGTGGCCCTGGGTTATAGATCAGATTCTTCGGAATTATTGTGCAACATCAGGACAGTGAGTCAATTTGACCAAGTCAGCTATTAGTTTCAGCCCAAAGACTAGATTGGCGATGAAGCACTCTATACTGAAGATTTTAGGGGTGTGAGAGCATGAGGGTACGATGACATACATGGGGATCCCATTCTTCGGCCGGCGGCTGCGAAGTAGGGACTGTACTTTCCTTGAGCTCAGCATCAAGTGCAGATTAGAGGGCTGGCAGATGCATACACTTTTTATGATGGGTAGGATCACTCTGGTTCAATCAGTTCTTACCTCGGTTCCTATCTATTTACTCTCCAACGCCATCATCTTAGTGGCACTCCTGAGGTCCCTTGAGCAGCTTTTCAGAAACTTTATTTGGGGGAGTAGTGGTAGAGGTGGCATCCACCCGACAGCTTGGGAAGTTGTGTGCCAGTCGACTAGCTATAGAGGTTTGGGGGTGCAGTCCTTGGTGGCGAGGCAGGAGGCTTTAGCGGCTAGACACGCGGTTAGATTTGTGCTTGAGCCCGAGAGTTTGTGGTCCTCACTGATAAGGGCCAAGTATAGCATTTTGGTACCAGGTGTGCGAGCTGGACGTCACCACTCTCCGATCTGGAGGGAGATGTGCGCCAGAGCTATAGTAGTACTTCCGGAGATCAGATGGGCCATTGGTGACGGTCGTTCTATTAATGTGCTGGAGGACAGTTGGGTGACCAAGTTGCCGATTTGTTGCATGCTGACCATGGTGGACCGACGAGATTAGCAGGTTGCAGGGTTAGAAAGGGACATATAACATATAGAAAGCCGACGGTTGGTTGATTTACTAGATTCAGATGGGGGTTAATGGTGGGAGGAGCTGATTCGGGAGGTTTTTGGAAAGCAGTTGGCAGAGTTGGTTTTGACTCTGCCAGTCCCTACCGAGGGAGAGTCTGACAAGCTAGTATGGATGCCGACGGGACGGTCGCTGGTGCGAGTTAGAGATCTTCACGCTCTGATCAGTAGGGAGCCAGCTCGACAGATTGAGGGTGGTTGGATATGGAGGTTGCGGATTCATCCCCGTGTGGAGCTTCTTATCTCGAAGGTGGCTTGGGGTTGCCTTCCAACCATAAGCTTGTTAGTTCGGCGTGGCATGGACGTCTCTCAATGTTGTGAGGAGTGTGCAGATATCGAGGAGACCACCGAGCATGTTCTTCTGTAGTTCCTTAAGGCCCGAGAGATATAGAGGAGGTCACCGGTACCACTATCTGACTTGGTGGTATCGGCGCAGGACTTGACTCATTTCTGAGAGATTCCATGCAGAGTCCTAGATCTGTTGAGGCAAGGATTCTTATGGCATACTTGTCCTACTACATTTGGTTGGACAAAAATGCCGATCTGTTTGAGGGGAGGAGGTCATCTCCGAGGATGGTGGTGGATAGAGCGACGCTACATGCAAGGGAGGTCACTGCGGCGGCCGCTGTGTTTTCTTCTGGGATGGCTAGGGATATCTGGGGTACTCTTCACGTTGTTTCAGCGCCTCGATTTGCCCTTGTTTCTTGGGTACCCCCATCCCTTTCCTATCTCAAAGTAAACTTCAACGGCAATAGATCAGCGGATAGTGTGACTAGAGGGGTTGGATTTGTGATCAGGGACCACATTAGTAGGATGATAGCAGCAGGAAGGAGACGCACGCCAGGACTTACAGTGGTCGGGGCAGAGCTGCAGGCAGCCTAAGAGAGTATATCCTATGCGAGGCAGGTACTTGGCGTCAAGCGGGCGTACCTCGAGAAAGATTCATTTATGGTGATCGATTAGATCCGGGGGGTGAATCGGTATGGTGATGGTCATTCCCTTATCCGGGAGACTCGCAAGATGGCTCAGTTGATGGGCGACTTTCAAGCACGTGTTCAGGGAAGCGAACAGGGCAGCAGACTGGATTGCCTCCTTTGTCGCTAGGCACTCCAAGGATTTCTTTGGACGTCCGCATCAGATGTTCCTCCTCCTTAATATTTTTTACTTTTTCGTGATCTAGCTGGTTGTACTTGCGATAGAGTTATATGAAATGAGTAGCCGCTTTTACCAAGAGAGAGAGAGAGAGCAGAGAAGAGGTAGAGAGAGATGGGGAAAGATAAAAGGAAGATTGAGAGACAAAGAGAGAGATAGAACAAAAGAGTGAGGAAGAGGTTGAGAGAAAACAAGAAGCAGCTCATGTAACAACTCAACTCAAGAATTTATCCAAAAAGGCTAGCCAAGAGGTATTTTTTGGGTTCCTTAGTCTTATATAAGTATCTAAGATCTTCTCGGTAAATAACCGATGTGGAACTTAACACATGCCTATATAGATCATCACTTACTCCCCTGGTCCAAGCACTGACGTCTTCGTGAGACTAAGGGTTCAAATCTATTCAAATCTATTTACAAGTACCATGATCGGCCCGTGGTTAGCCTCTATAAACATGTGCTATAGTGTCCCCTAGTTCACATAGGCTATGGGCCAAGTTTGCTCTAATAACATTTGTCACAACCCAAAATCTCACCCAAAATAGCTAGTCGAAAGATATTATCTGGTTTTCTTGATCATGTATATGTACCCAAGATCTATCCTACGAATAACCGATTTAGGACTAAACAAACGCTCGAATGAATCCTCACATACTCCCCCCATTTAAGTCCAACGTCCTTGTCACGCTAAAAATCTAAATCTATTCAAATCTAATCATAAGCACTACGATTGGCCTATCGTTAGCCTCAATAAGCAAGTGTTGTAATGTTCTCTAAACCACATGGGCCATGGATTAGGTCTGCTTTGATATCATTTGTAACAACCCATGACCTCACCCAAAATGGCTAGCCAAAAAATATTATTTAGGTTCTTTGATCCTATATAAATATCTAAGATCTACCCAACGAATAATTGATATGAGACTAAACACACACATGCATAGGTCATCACATGCTCCCCCTGTTTAAGTTCTGGCGGCTAAGGATGCAAACCATTCAAATCCAAATACAAACATCACGATCAGCTCATGTCACCCCCAATATGCCCATGTTGTAGTGTCCCCTAGTCTATATAAGTTATGAATTGGGTCCGCTCTGATCCTATTTGTAACAACCTATAACCTTACCCAAAAAGGCTAGCCAAAAGATATTATTTAGATTTCTTGATCTTATATGAGTACCTAAGATCTACCTAGTGATAACCAATGTGTGACTAAACATACGCTCGCATGGGTCCTGACATACTCCCTCTATTTAAGCCCTGACGTCCTTGTCGGCCTAAGAGTCTAAATCTATTCAAATCTAATTACAAACACCATGATTGATGTATGGTCAGCCTAGTCAACATGGGCCATGGGCCAAATCTACTCTGATACTATTTGTAACAATTCATAACCTTACCCAAAATAGCTAGTTGAAAAGTATTATTTGGATTTCTTGATCCTATATAAGTACCGAAGATGTATCCAACAAACAACCGATGTGGAACTAAATATATGCCTGCACGAGTCCTCACAGCTCAAGTAGTCGACCAGGGGTTTACCCCTCCATTGTAGAGCGATGCCATAGCCACATGCAAGTACCAGTGAGGGGGAAGGTGAAGCCGTCCGACTTTCCAGCAAGGTCGCCTGAGCTGTTGGTGCATAAAGTGGTGGCATTCTATCTACCATGCAATGCAAAAAAAAAAACCCGTGGTGGCATTCTATCTACCATGCAATGCAAAAAAAAAAACCCAAAGAGGGGAGTGCAGAAGGTGAGGCAACCAGCAGAGGTGTCCAACACCCTGCAATTGGCATAGAGAGAGAGAGAGAGAGAGAGAGAGAGAGAGAGAGAGAGGAGGAGGAAAGACAAGAGGTGGTGAAGAGGCATCTGGGAGTAACGTTGGGAGGAGGATGGCAGCAGTCTTGTTGAAAGATGAAAATAGAGAATGCCGACTCAAAAGAAAAATAGGGAAGTGGAAGGAAAATAAGATAAGGGAGGTAGCGATTCCAAGTTGCCTCCCTCACGCCAGCTCATCCCATCTGCGAGCAGCTAAAAATGGAACCACTAAAGAAGAAAGCTAAGACGCTAACCTTCTGTCCGGCAGGGCCAACAAAGGTTTTCCTGATCGAGATTGGAAGGATGTTAAAACCACCACTTGCCGCAGAAGCTTAAAGAATATGAAGACAAGATTTGAACTCAAGACCTATGCTCCGATACCATCTTAAAATCAGCCATTATTCCAAAAGCTTAAGCTTATAGGATGAGATAAATTTATTTATATATTTTATATTTTCTTACCAAGAAGGCTGCAAGATGACCGGACCTTCTTGGTTGGCGATCGAAAATAGAGCAGAGGGGGAAAAAAATAAGAAAGAAGCAGAGGCGGAACCTCTCATATTTTCTTCTAAATGCAGGGTGTTACATCTTAACCCCCTTAAAAAAAAATAACAAAAAAAAAAGTTGTCATCAAAATTTAAAACGCACCCGGGCCTTCAGAATGATAAGGGAGTTCTCGGCCCAAATCTTATTATACCCTTGATAGAAGCTCAAGAAACAAAAAATCTCCCACTTTTAATTTTAGATCTCAACTTTCTTCAATCATATGATCAAAGTGGTATGATGACTAGATTATGATCTATTTATATAACTTTCTGCCGCATTCAAGATTGAGATATGGGTCAACAAGATTAGTATTTATAAAAAGATTGACTAGGAATTTGATTTTGAATTTATGATCCGGATTTGAATGCATGATTCATCAAGATTAAACTAGGATCAAAAATAGAATACTAATTCTTCATAGTAGGATAGATCAGTAAAAATAATTTTATTTTGAGCAGATCTTGGAAATGAATTGGACATGATCATGTTGCGGCTCAACACTAAAAATTCATGACAAATCTTGCTTAAAGTCAAATAATTAGATATTTAGTAATAAGCTCAGAATGGTTTTTTGTTCATGATTTCAAAAAATTGCTAAAATATTTGAAAATAAAAGACTACCCCACTTCACTTAGAAGACCTCCAAAAGATCAAGTAAAGATAAGATACTACATGATAATTATTTTTAAACAATTTATAGCCTTTTCAGTAACAGATCAGCCCTTCTCCTTTTGTTTATTTATTTATTTATTTTTTGATACACTTCTATCTTAGATCACAATTACCAAAGGATTCTCTCTCATTTGAAATATTCTCGAGTAAGCTTTTTGATTATTTTCCTTTCACTCTTTCTCAACAGAACACTTCAACTTTTTCAATTCTGCCAATTTCCAAATCTTATCCATAACCTGTTGCTTGATTTTATGATAATAAGGAACCTTTTTCTCTCTTTTTCCTGTTATTGCTTAAACTGCACCTTAAACAACTTCTTAGCAAAACCATGTTATTATTTTTTTTATAATCCAAAATAATTTTCACCAACATCAAAATTACTATCACATTCTATATCCATATCGAGTCTAAGTTTCCAAAATAACTTAATTGACAACTGAATACAGAACACAATGTAATATAACATATTCACATAACTCAAAATAAATTCACATATATTAATTATTTAACTCTTATGACATTCCTCTCCTAGACCTGAGATTAGTGCACTTAATCAACAGTCTTGATTTTGTAAGCCATCTACACTTAGTGAAACCCTAGAGATCAAAACTTATAGCTGCAAGAAAATATCTGATTGAACATTATAAATCAATTGAATAGTCTTCTATTACTAGGAGAATTTGTTTAATAAGAAATACTTACTCTAAGGCATCCAATCAAATATTAAATTACGTCCCCCTCTCAACTAGCTACTTAAACCCTAATCTAAAGCCTAATCTTTCATACTATAAAATCTGTCACACCCCATCTCATTAGCATGAGCGAGCACGTCGTAGATGACCACACACCCTGCAAGATTTGACCTGCAGGATATGCAAGGCCAAGGGAAGAATTCCACACAGTATTAGTGCAAGTAAACTAGGATACTTAAATTTCTTAGAATGATAAATGTCCACAGTACAAATTCCAAAATTATTTTCAAACTCGAACAACACAACTACATAGCATTTATTTAATAAAAAGAATGACTTCTAATCTCTAGTTCTTTCGCTCACAGCCCATAATCCCATCCATACTATTTGTCGGTATTTGAAAAGGAACAAGAGAAAATATAAGTGAGCTAAAAGCCTAGTAACTCACCGCTATCTCTAGCTCAATCAAGCCTAATATGCACAGAATATCAATTCTCATAAGTCACCGCTATCTCTAGCTCAATCAAACATAATATGCACAGAATATCAATTCTCATAATATAAGATCTTCCATTATATATAAAAGCATGTTGTAGAATAACAATATGCATTTCGAAAAATTTAATGCATTTAATCAAAAGATAAATTTTCAAATCAATGTATTTAAACCAGCCATACTCTATCCTAGCTTTTACAACTATGGCCACGATCAATTCGTGGCAAGCCCCAAAAGAAACTAGATCCTAACTACAATATGTCATCTATCAACATGTACTAGTGATCGCCCCATTAAAGGCCCAAAAGAAAGTTAGCTCTAAAATCACATAGAAAACATACCCACGGTAGCATATATCAGTGATTGCCCCGCTAGCGCGGCCTAAAAGGAAATTAGCTTTTGATTACAACGTGCTGTCAACCAACATTCGCTAGTGATCGCCTCACTAGAGGCCCAAAAGAAAACTAGATCCTAAACTTATGTGATCATAGACAGGATAGAGAGCAGACTATCGCATCTTATAAAATCGACAAATGTTTCGAAGCATCAATGATGCAGTTCATACCTTTGTAAATGATTTTATGCTTGATCCAATATGCAGAGCATATACAACACCAACATACATATGCATGAATAATATTCATAATTAAATTTCAATACTCAGATTAATATTCAAATGTAGATATAGAATTAAGTATTATAAAGCAAATCATATGATAAATCACCAGGGTAGAGGTACTACAGCTTCACTCACAAGGAACAGAAAAACTCCTATCAAATTAGGCATGACCTAGACAAACAAAATTTATGATTAAGTTTTCCTCTAAAGGCAAGCACAAATATCATTTAAAATCTCAGGTATACAAAGGTTTCCTAGTTCGTGGGGCCCATCTGAGGTTGCATAATTCCAAAAGTATTCCAAATCAGGGGTCAGGAACCCCGATTTGCCGACTACTAGCTAGGATCCAGGTGCATGCCCCAAACCTAATCTAGTCCTCAAGGTGCCATCTACCCCATGATCTAAGAATAGTAAGAACAAGGAGGTTGTAATTAGCTCAGTGATGAGATCTGCCTGCGAAACAAATAGTGCCTCTAAAATTGGGTGCTTCACAATCCTTTTGATCTATTAGAGGACAATAACCAAGTTAGAGAGAGAAATAGAAACTGAGAGATAGTAGAGAAAGTGGTAGAGAGACAGAAAAAGTTAAAGAGAAAGAGATAGAGTTAGAGGGAGAGAGTGAGGAAGAGAGAGAAAGAAAACAAAAGAGAATTTCAAGCAATCAACTGTGGTTTACCTCTCCATTGCAGTACGATGCCATGGCCGTCAGCAAGCAGCAGCAAGTTGGTGGGCAAAAGGATCTGTCTCACTGGTGAGGTGGATGTGGCCCAAAGAGTGCGAAGCGGTGATGTTCTGGTTAATGTCCGATGCGGAAAAAAAGAGAAAAATAAATGGAAAGGGGAACACAAGAGATGGGGCAACTGGTGGAGTTGTTTGACATCCTACGGTGGCATTGGCATCAAGAGAGAGAGGAGGAGAGGCAAAGAGGTGGGGAAGGAGGCATGAATGAGTAGTGATGCAAGGACAATAGTAGCGGTCTCGGTGAAAGACAAAAATAGAAGATGTTGGCCCAAAACAAAATAGGGAAGGGGAAGAAAAATAACACAAGGGAGTGGCCTAAAAATGTAAAGCACCACCACTCTTTTTTTATGCCTGATATGGAAAGCTAGTCCAAAGGGGCTAGTCGACCTTTTGGTTGGCGTGGCCAAAAATGGCATCCCCAACCAAGCTTGGAAGGAGGCCGCAAGGTCACTGAACCTCCTTGGTTGGCAGCCAAAGATGGAGCAAAGAAAAAAGAAATAAGAAAAAAGTAGAGGAACGTAAAAAAAAAAAATAAGCATCGCACAAACCTAAAATGCTGTTATAGAAAAAGAGTATTTAAAAAAAAAAAAAACTTCTAATCTAGTCAAAATAATGGATCCTATGAGATCCATCTAACCAAAAAATCATAAAAATAAACTAAAAAAATGTAAATTTACTACAAGTACAAATATCACAGTCTCTCCTAAATGGATCCTTGAGAATAGCATAAGGACTATAGAAACAAAAAATGGTCATAAACATCACATGAATCAAATACTTTGATTTAGAATGATAATAAGATCTTAAAATAAAAATGCAACTCACTATAAGATTATTTCACTATCATCTCTTGGAGCCTAGCTAGTGCTGGATCCATCATATTTCCACTTGGGTAGCTTAAATAGATAAAATACCAACCCCGAAAGTGTCTAAACCAATTCAAAAATAACATGTAGATTTTGTTAACAACCCCACCCCCCACCCCACCCCTCCAAAAAAAAAAGAAGCCAAAAATTGAAAAAGAAAGAGATTAAGAGGGTAAAAAAAAATCACTAACCCTTGCTTTGCTCCTAATATCCATTTCAAATCCACCAATCCAAAGAAGAAAAAAGCAGTGTGACCAAAAAAATAAACTGATTTAGTAGAATAACAAAAAGCAACCTAATAAGAAAATTTTAGATACATAAATATGTACATAATACGAAGATCACTCTTGACCCTCATTATAATGTTATAAGCAATCACCAAATGCACGTCCAAAAGGCTGCTTGCTTGCATCTCAGCATATTATGCATATCATCCATTGAATGTGCTCCTATTTGGAAATAGGAAGCCGATGATTACCTCATAGAATAATAGCTGCTGACATGCTAGATAAATACTAACATTTCATCCATGATATTATGCATACTCACAACATGTCTTCAATATAGTAGCCATATAAGACCACAGTAAATAAGATACCCATGGCCCTCTTTCTTGTTTATGCCTAAATATTTACGGATTTTTGTACTCACATGCTATGCAGACAACAATAAATAATAACCATGTCCCTCTTTCCCATATATACCAAAACATTTACACTTTTTATAGGCATGCTACTCATCGTTCTCTCCAGTGATGAGATCTAACATAACTTGCTTGAAGCTACCGCCAATTCTTTATCAGCAGTTTCTTGTTCATCTCCATAAGAAAAACCCTGCAACAGCATCAACCCATCAGCTTCCTAGATCATACCAGAAATCTACCACAGACACTATGATGGAAAACAACAGACACAATAGCCATGTCTCACCATTTAGTGCAGATCAGCAAGAGGATTTCATTCATGAAAGCCACAGAGATCATCAACAGATTGCTCCAGGTTGTATTTGTTCAGCCTTAGTGCTCCCTTGTTCAAGCCAATCTGCTTAAAGCCCATCTCTTCCAGCTCCTTCAGTAGCATCTGCTCTACTGGGTTGTCATCATGGACTGTTTCAGAGGGTGGCAAAACAACAACCGAGGATGCATCAGATGAAGATGCTGGGAAATCAATAATAGTATGTGGCATTGAAGAACTCACAGCAGGCACAGGCTGTGCAATCCCATCACAGACAATGGGCTTGTACCATTACTTGGGATTTCAGTAATTAACTGTTTAACCAACTCAATGGTAGTGTTAGAAAACTGGCTTTTGAACAAAACCAGCCAAGAGTTCAGCATTCGCATCTACAATTCCTAACTCATTTCCGACACTACTTTTGGGAGGAAGGTCCAAGTTGAGATCAGAGGGGAAGTTGCTGCAAGAGGAATTTGGTCACAACATATCCACCTAGAGAACAAAGGACAAATTGACTATCCATAATCAGTAATATTAACATGGGAACAATACTGTAGCAGAAGAAATGCCTGGAGAAGAACCCAAACTCGTGAAGCAATCTGTCCAGAAGGTGATGCCAATATCCAGTATGAAATATACCGACCAGGCATCGATGGGTGCTGTGAAGTCAATTGCAATGTCAATCTCTGTGTTCACGGGGCATCGATTTACTGGAATCTGCATAAGTTAGGATGGTAGTTTAATGTCAGGTCCAATAGACTAGCAGTAAATTCATCTCTGGACTAACTGCTTGCAGGTTTTAGGTTTTAAGCAACTCCACCACCAAATGTCAAAAAATTATCTGGAAGCATAAAAGCAAATTTATTTAGCCACCTCCAACTGGACTGAGTAGCAATATGCAGCAGATTGATCTCCACCAATCCCCACAAGTTTTGCACCATGGGGCCATTGAGCAGTACCATTATTTCACATCTGCCAAATCTTAGTATATGATGTAGGAGGCATTAGAGTTCCATCCAGGAAAGTTACGTCTTGATTCTTGAATAAAGCAAATTTCCAGTTTTTCCCTTGATTGTCTCATCCCCAAACCATGAACATGCGACAAAGGAAACTGATATATCTAGAGATATCAAATAGAGAACTTAATCCACAATTTGATGCTGAAGGGCCTATGCCAACAGGAAGCTGTTTCCTGTTATCACCACTTGTGATGACAGTTGTTCCATAATTTGGAGCAAGAAATGGGTTTTGCATCTCATAATTTTGTGAACTGTGCTCTGCAGTGGGATCAACAGGAGGCGCAGAGAAAGGGGCAGCAGATATAACAGATTTTCCTTTATGATAAGCATCACTAGTTTCTTTTTCATGATTCATAATATCATTAATTTCCCAGATGGGGGTCAGGGTCGGTTGGTAGATCATCGATTGGGGGATATCCTGATGGGTGTGGATGTCTAGGAATGTTCATATTTAAGCTCAACAAGAATTTTGACCATTCCACTTGAGCTCACGTTATCACTTTTATGATGCTTTTGCATGCCTTCTGAAACTGCACTATCATTATTAGTACTTGGTATTACAGTTGATAGTGAAGCCAAATGATCTGAAACTTTTGGCCCATCACTAATTTTACATCCATTGGTTGAGTTGATGCACCATTGCATGTGCCTGATGACAATTTTTATAGGACTGCTAGAAGGCTGATAACCATTGGATAATCCCAATTTGGAGAAATGGTCCATGAACTTGGCAAATGCTGGTGCAGACGACACAGCTTTCAGGAAGAGATCTTGAGAGAGCTTTGTAAGTGCACTTGAAATGGCTCAAGGGGATATTTCAGTGTTTATGAACAGCAAAACTAAACTGAAGTGGTCAATTTTCAATCTGCATTCTGCACTGATGTATGGGAAGTACAGTTTGCTGTGTGAGAATCTGGATCAGCATGTCTGCCAATAACAGACTTCAACAGAACATTAATCTTAAGAGGGTCCAAACACTGACTAACAGCATCGCACAGGCCTACATCATCACCCAGTGTTACATCTGACCATCTTCATCAGTATAGGTAAGAATTAGTTCCGCATCTGGGCTGACATTGAAATAACTAAAAATCCATGTTCTAAGTTTGCTCATGTTGAAATCCACAGTATGCCTGTGGACATAAGCACCAAATCACTTAAGAGTATTATCATATTCAATATTTACCAAATCAACAAAATCTAGAGAAATAAACATCTAAATGAGAGAAAATAAAAAAGCACAAACCAAGGGGCAAACATTAGCAGACTTTCTAAAGAGTTGTTATAAGATAGAGGAATGATTTGAATTAGCTGATGTGCTACTATTGAACTGATCTCAGGTCCTTGAACATTTTAGCAGAACTGTGGAATGAGTTCTCATAGTATAGTATAGATGATGGAGAAAACTGTAACTGTATGAAAGGCATCACTAGTGTATAAGGCATTCAGTCCAAAATCAGGAACAATCTTAGAAGAGTCACTGCCGTGATAATCTAGAATATTACAGGAATAGCAAGAAATAAAAATAATGACTCTTAAGATAACACATTAAATTGAAGCTCGCTATAACTTGTCTTCTGTACGATCAAAGTGTCTCACTAGATTCTTGCCTCAAATTTTGATGGCCTCAGCATCTTTAGCATTAAAAAAAAAATCACCAAAAATATTTCCATGACAACAATAAGTAATAAGTTCAATGAAATTTTTTCCAGTCTTGTTTTAATTTAAATTCCAACTTTGTTTATAAAGTGTACAATTTTTACTTTCCTCGTAAATAAATATAGACCATTTGACTTGAATAGAGCATCTCAAAAATCTAACCAAACAAAATAAAAAAATATCTAAACGCTATCATGTTCTAATATCATGCAAAACTATTCCATCTTGTAAACTTGGTCAAAACAAATTTATTTGTTTTGTTTACCACCTCTAGTAGTCTGGTCCTCTCGAGCTATCAAAAGACATTAACATGAAAATAGTTCCAAAGATAAAAGTCACAACCAACAAAGCGAGAATGTGACCAAATTTGAGTTATGAATTTTAGCTGGAAAACCTAAATCTAATCCAATTAATATAAAAACCTGTACCTTAAAACTTGCAATACAACTCAATTCTAAGAAAGAATGGAACTCCTGTATCATTTGCTTCCATTGTGTAGAAACTCGTCATTGATTTAGTTGATGTTAACCTAAGTAGATTTCAGTACAAACCTATGAATTCAAAGGAACTGAATGACAAAAACACAACATTTGATGTGTTGAATGCTTCACATGTTTCAGGATTGCATACAATTTGGTACATTTAAATTCATGTTTTCTTTCTGATATTAGTAATAGATGGCTTCAAATTTTATGGTTCTAATTGCTAATAAAGTTTCATCTGCCTGCAGCATTCTCATTATGCTTTCAAATTTGGTACAGAATATTCAGCCCTCATTTTGGGACTGTGTCCAAAGGTGTAACTTCAATGGACTAGTTATGTGCCAAAGACAATAGACAATTATATGAATATAGGTTGACTTTTCTTTTTGGGAGGTAGTAATAGAGGTCTTCACTTAATACCTTTTCCACATATTGTTTCTCCCATCCTCCTTAATGGTTAAACATTGTTCAGGCTTTTAATGCTGCCTGCTAACAGGCTAAGACCACAACATGAAACAAGAAGAGCAGGAGGAAAGGCATTGTAAATGACATTGTAAATTATTAAAGTAGACAACCATCTTGGAATTTCCAAGAACCTCATTTGTTATATAATGAATTCAAGGTAAGCCAACCTTACAAGATGGGTTCAATTGCCTTCTTTCTGACTTTGAATCCTCACTTATCTTTGTTTCATGCATCCATAAGACTTAAGAGTAGGGTATATGTTTCTATCTCCTTTCAAATGAGTGTTGATTGATGAACTTTACAACAGACGAAACCTTTGCCCTACCATGAGTGATCCATTTTAATGATGAAAGAATAAGACAAGGTGAAAATTTTATAACTTGAGAAATAACCTCTAATTACAACATATCTATTGAAATCTGAATTTTGGATCCTTCAATTGCTCAACTGTATTTAATTTTTCAGTTTATCCAGCCTTTATTTGTTGTTTTAGGCTTTAATTTCTGTTTTCAGTGTTACTTTGGATTGGCTTTAATTTCCTCCATACTCTCATTGTCCAGGACAAGAACTACTAGGTATAATGTCGTACCCAATTCAGCACAAATAAGCCATAAGGCCCTCATACTGGGTTGGCCAATAGAATTAAAAAGAGAAGCCAGTAAGAAATGGAAGGATTCCTATGGAGCAGCATACTTCAATTGCAAGTCAGAGATTATCCTTGTTTCTTACAGTTTGAGTAGGAACTATATCTAGCGCACCTACAGTCATATAAGATGACATTTTACTTAATAATTGAGCTTTCTATCTCTTTTCTTTTTACAAGATCTTTCATTTTCACTCTCCTTCCCTAAGCGACAAGAAGAAGAAAACCCCCAGCTTGTCCTTTCTTACATGGGCCCATCCATAGGAATCATGGAAAGAGAGAAAGAAGCCAGTGAAAAGGAATATGGATGGACAAAGAAAATAGAGCATTCTTCCATCCCTTCCCCTCTTTTCTCTCTTTAATCCTATTTGCTGGTGAGACTTAAAATCTAGTTCTCACCTCATTCTTGCATCTAGACAATCAAAACATGAAATTGAATGTTCAAAACTCAATTACACAAATTCATAAAGCACTATAACAGAACCTACATCCTAAAAAACAAAAGTTTGATAATTCAGTAATCAAAAACTTTAAAATTCAGATTGCATTCAAATATTAGCCTAAGCACCTTAAACATGATGCTTACCATGTCTAAAAATTATTTGCATCTTATACATTTGATTAGTATAATTTGCTTTTACATTAAGACAGGATGCCAAATGCCTAGTTATAAAATTGATGTAAGATAGCCCTGTGAGATTCTCCTCAAAGAACTCTTACCTATGCTACTTAGACTCGTCAGTTTAGCCAGAAATACCTGCATCTGACACTTAACATGGACATTCATATGCCATTTGGACATTCATACGCCATTTGGACATGGCACCATAAGAAGAAATTCTTCTATATTGAAATAATTAAACACTTAGACACATGCACCTAAACCCACAATCAAGAGACCAAATTTAGGGCACGTAGCATAGAATCTCACTATATTATAATAGCATGATATGTAGAAAACTATTTACCTTTGATATGAGTAGCGTTTTCTTGCTAAAAATGAGGCAAGGTTGAAAGTTGAACTTTTATAACTTTAGAAACTAACCAATATTTACTAAAAATTTAAGCAACATTTATCATAATCAACATCTTCAACATCTTATTGGCAGCATTTGCTTGTGCTAAGATATCACAGCTACCAAAAGTTTGGACTGAATTCGTGATACCATCTCAAGATACCGCATAATCTGATAGGTGTGTAAAAACTTCTACATAGATTCTCAAGGCAAACAAAGAAACTCATAATTATATTGTTTAATTATCGAATATAATATAGAGAATTATGAAGATAAGTAAAGGAATCTAAGTTCTACCTTCAAATAACCACTGAGCACAGCATATATCAAGAATTTGGCATTATCAAATGTTAGCACCTAGTTGATGAGCAATGTTGAACTCAGAAAGAAAGCTCAAAGCAAGACTTCTAACATTTTGTACACTATACTTCATGACCTTTGAAATTAAATTTAAAAAAAAAAAAGAAAAAGAAACCAGTAAGGCATAATCTTAAAATGGAAGATGTGGAATAAGTAGACTAGAGCAGGTTTCAGAATGTCACACCTACACTAGACAAAGAAATTAAGCACCCAATTGGATGGTATTGTGCACTTTCAAAGGTCTTCAAAAGGACTGTCCCCCAATAAATAAGAATGTTTGATTTGTTTCTATAGACCATAAAGATGAAAGAAATTTACATTAATTGAGTGGATAATTTCCAAAAAGAATTGGAAAACCCCAAGAGGAAGAACATGTAAAAACTGATAGAAAATGACAAAAAAGTTCAACTATAAAACACACAAACATATGTAGATAAGATAAAGCTTTTCCCTCAAAATGACGGATTTTATTAGTTAATGAGGTAAGAATTCCAGCTTTGCAACTTCCAACATGTCACTAAGAGACATGCAAACAGGCTCCAACACCACCTCCAATGCTTCTTCAAATCATATATGAAGCTGTCGTTTATATGGATAGACACATTTCAATTTTGTGGTAATGGCTCTTTATTTCCGATTAACAAACATTATATATGAATAGATTTCATAGGTCATGCAGTGTAAGAAAGAGTGGGACATAAGAGATCAACTCAAGGAACTAACTTGAAAGCTCATCTGTGTTACTAGGCATTCCACAGAGGGCCAAAAAAAAAAGAAACACCAAACCTCTGCCAATTTGACTAGAATGAATCACATAGGACTCCCGCTTATGATGCTTGGGTCAACTGCAATCAAGTCTCTAGCTGTGATAAGGCAGTGCAGCTTCCGTAGTCTCATCTTCAGCATCATGAAGAGCAAATTCCATCAGAGGAACATAACCAAGCTGTTTCATCTCTGCCAGCATTTCTTGTAGGAAAGAGTGTATCTCCGAAGACAGTGGATGGGTCCTGTCACCTACTCCAAACTTATAAACTTGGTTATCCAACTCAATCATACTAAACCCCTGAACTTTACTCACCTTTCTTCCCACCATCAACTTCCTCACTCTCTCAACATCACTCCACCTCGACTTAGCTGCATAAATATTCGAGAGAAGAACATAATACCCAGAATGGTTGGTGTTTAACTCAAAGATTCTATCTGCAATTCTTTCTGCTAAATCTAAATCACCATAGATCTGGCAAGCACCAAGCAGAGACCCCCATAAACTAGAATCAGGATCCATGGGCATGTGTTCTATAAGCACTTGAGCTTCATATAACTTCCCTGCACGTCCAAGGATGTCCACCATGCATGCATAGTGATTCAGCTTCGGCTCCACTCCAAATGTGTCATTCATCGAATGAAAATACCTCTCGCCTTCTTCTAGCAGCCCTGAATGGCTACACGCAGAGAGGAGACTAGTAAAGGTGGCATGGTTTGGCTTCACCCCAGCTTCCACCATCTGATCAAAAACTGCAATCGCATCCTTCCCAAGCCCATGGTATCCATAGCTCGCTATCATTGCACTCCAACACACAACATCCTTCTCATCTGCAAGTTCAAACACCAATCGTGCAAGATCGAGACTCCCACACTTTGCATACATATCAACAACCGCAGTTGCAACCAAAATGTCAGGCTCCAATCCAGTCTTGATCGCATAACAATAAAAGCACTCTCCCCTCCTGAGGGCCCCAAGATGACCGCACGCCAATAGGGCACTCAACAAGCTCACGCGGTTGGACTTCACGTCCGACTGCTGCATGAGACGGAAGAACTCCAATGTCTCGGTACTGCAGCCATTGTGGGCGTAACCCGATATCATCGAAGTCCACGAGACCAAGTCTCTCTTGCTCATTTTATCGAACACGAGACGGGCATCGTCGACGTCACCGCACTTGGAGTACATATCGACAAGAGCGGCACCGACAAAGAGGTCGTCAGCGCACCCGAAGCATATAACATGTTGGTGGAGCTGCCTCCCGAGCTGGAGGTCGGCGAGGGCGGCGCAGGATTTGAGGGCGAAGGGGAAGGTGAACTTGCCGGGGCGGAGGCCGGAGGAGAGGAGATGGGAGTAGAGATGGAGGGAGTGGTGGAAGCGAGCATGGGTGGCGCAGGAGCGCATCAGGATGTTCCAGATATAGGTGGAGGGGTTGGGGATGGAGCGGAAGAGGAGGAAGGCAAAGTCGAGGAGACCAAAGGAGAGGTAGGAGAGGGTGGTGGTGGAGAGGAGGGAGGGTAGGTAGTGATGGAGGCCGTGGGCGAGGAGCTGGGCGTGGACTTGCTTGAGGTGGTCCAGATGGGCGCACGCTTTGATGAGAGAGTGGATGGTGTTTGTTGAAATGGGGAAAAAGGCTTTGAGAGTGAGGCGGGAGAGCGAGATTAGGTTGGTGGCCGTAGCTCGGGAACTGGCAGGCAAGCACATATACAGAGAAGGGAGAATGCCGGCCGCGTGCCAAGCGGAGCTGGAGGAAGAGCCGCTAGGAGTTGAGAAAGAAGCCTGGAAGGAGAAGGGGCGATGTCGAACGAACTCGAGAGCCCGTGAGCGTGAACCGAATGCTAGAACTGAATAATGCATAACAACATGCAGAATTTTTTTTTTTTTTGCATGGATACCTTTTTTAAATATAAATTTTTTTTATATAAATATTCTTCTAAAATTAATATTTATATATATATTTTAATAAAATATTTTTTTATTATTTTTGTATTTGTATCCATACCATCTACGTCGTTAAAAAAATAACGATTTTAAATTAAAATGACTAAAATATCCTTAATGGATAGGCATGCAAATAAAAATTTTTATAAGGATATACAAGTAAATAGAAACTTTACCACACTTTTGGATAAGAATTTGGACAAATCTAATTAGTCATATCATAATTATGAGGTGCCCGGCGACCCATAGCTTGAAAGACTTGCAATTGACCTCCACTCAGAATAGGTGACCCATTACCTACTAACTATGTTCGTTTACAAGCCCGACCTTCTTCCAAAATCCAATTCCAGTGTAGAAAACTGGCACATGACCCATATTTAGTTGAGTGTTCCGTCACTTTCTCCTAGAGG
This sequence comes from Phoenix roebelenii, assembly GCA_025769935.1. Lineage (NCBI taxonomy): Eukaryota > Viridiplantae > Streptophyta > Magnoliopsida > Arecales > Arecaceae > Phoenix > Phoenix roebelenii. The sequence continues at coordinate 15,783,812 of JAOXJJ010000263.1, read as the reverse complement.
TGGGCATTGGGCCGGGCCGCCCATGGTCCGGCACGGCCCGGCACGAAGCGGGCCATGCCTTGCTACAGTAACGAGCCGTGCTAGGCATGGCTCATAAAATGGGATCGGGCTGGGTTAAGGATTTCTAGCCCGCGGGCCAAGCCCGGCACGGCCCATGAGGGCCTGGGATGGCACGATTCATGGGCCAAGCACAGCACGGCCCGTTATAATTATTTTCCCCCAAAATACCCCTCAAATTAGCCATTTTATGGCTGTTGGGAGGGGCAAAATGGGTAAAAAGCCACAAAACAGACGGGCACGGCCCGTCTCGTGCCTGGCACGGCCCGCCACCCTACGGGCCTAGGGCCGTGCCAGGCTTAGCCTTTAGGTTAAGCGGGTCGTGCCAGGCACGGCCCGTTTGGTCTATGGCCCGGTGGGCCTAGGCCGGACCGGGCCCGGCACGGCCCGATGCCCATCTCTACTTTCTCCCTTCAAAAGTTAAAAGAAACAAAAACCAAAAAGCAGGAGGAAAAAAAAAAAGCCAGCTACCTAGACATCAGAGGTACCAACAGTGTAATAGATCGAGAGAGGATCCTGACGGGCTGAGGTTCCTTTGGATTCTGTGAACCAACAGTACTCTTTCTCTCTCTCTCTTCTGGGCCCAAGAGATTTTGAAGCAGAGCATAGCTGTGTGGAGCTCCTATCTTCTTCTTCTTCTTCTTGGGATCCCGATACGCAAGGGACGGGGAGAAACCCGGGCACCGGAGGGGGGTGGCGGTGGAAGGGAATAGTAAGAATAATAACGTCATTTCAAATTTTTATTTTATTTTTAATTAATATAAATATGGTTTTTTTAACATCGTTAGAACAACTGTTATATTAGGGGTATTTGTACAATAACAGAGTTTTTCGAGGGTATACATGCAAATATCTATTTTGAAAAATTATTCATGCAAAATTCGATATTTAGAAGGGTATCCATGCAAAAAACCCAAGCCCATAATGGGGCGGTAATTTTCTCCGCCCATCGGATAGCCAATCGGACCCAACTCTAATGTGATGGATTTCACCCCATCCGTAGTGGATCCGAAACCAATATGAGTAACGGGGTAACCTATCCAAAATCCAACATGTATATATATAATTTTTCATAAATACTTTCCTCAAATATTAAAAACTAATTTAACTGTAAAAAAAGAAATTTTAATAGTTTTACCCCATTTGATTTGTCTAACCCATGTCTTATCCCCCTCCCATCCCAAAACACTCCATCCCACCCCATCCGACCTCAAGTCAAGTACATGACATATATAGGTGATAGGTCATGGAATTGACCATAGCATATATAAAGAGCCGGCCTACCAAAGCTCATCGTGAAGGGTTTCTTTTTTTGGTACAACGGCTACTCATCCTATTTTAGTATAGGTGCAACCAATAGAATTAAGAGTGAGAAAATGGCACAACGGTGGAGGAGAGACCCCCTGGTATGTCTAGAGGACCTCTCTAGAGTGCTGGGCGGCATAGGTAAAGACCAAATCTGCAACCTTGTTTGCCTTCCGGTACACATGCACAGTCTGAAAGGCGCTACAATCTCTCGCCATCCGACGAATGTCACATAGTAGAGGGGTCTCATTGATGGTTTATTCACAATGGGCTACATACTGAAAATTAAAAATTTTTCTTAAAAACTGTGGCTGCACCTGATCGGGTTGCCTACGTACCCCTTCGAAAGGGGGATCAAGCCACACGTAGTTCTTAATGTTTAAATCGCAGTGGAAAGATAGAATTAAACAAGTTAATTCTAGCATGCAGAATAGATCAAAAATAAATACCAAAACCGTTTAAACGATTATGCATAAAACCAACTATGCATGATTATCATTAGATCTGAAAATAAGAGCATAAGTAAAGTTCTAAACTTGACTAATTTTGGATCCAATCTATCTCTGAATGCTCATTGAATGAGATCTGGAGATCACTCCGTGAGGAGCCCCAAAAGAGGTATGAACCCTTGAGGGATTGAACCCGATTAAAACTTAGCACAAAATTATATCTCTAGATTTATACCTTTATGAATCACAGAGACAAATGAATATGATGCTCGAGCCTCACAGCCATATACGTATATGGCCACTATGGATCGTCCATGCGAAGCTCTGGTTGATTTGATCCCGCAGAAGTGCTAGCTTTCGCGAAACCCTGTTGAGGTTGATTTTGTTCTCCCCAGAATCAATCAACCTTTGATTGAATTTTTTGGAAGAAGAAGGAAGAATGGTTTATAGGGATGGAAGGGACTTGAGATATGATCTACAATCCCTAAAAGAAAATCCCTAAAACCTTATGCGTGGAGGACAATGGAGAGGATGAAGAGGAGACGTGGAGAAGGTGACTTCTTTTTCATCTTTGTGACATAAAGGAACACTTCCTCTTATAAGTGTTGCATCCCCTTCATTTTGAATTCAAACTCATGCTAACTGATCCATATCAGATGGCAGATCACAAGGTCAATTAACCATAAGATTCTTCTTATGGCTGATTTGAATTTGAATTTCAAATTCCGTGCAGGTGGGAGAAGGGAAACAATCATGCGACCATAAATGACTTCTTCATTTGTCTTGCATTCCTTTAAATTCTGATTCCTAATCACACACCTCATCCTCATTTAATTGGTGATAAACATTTACCTTGTGGTGTGTTTGAATTTGAATTCAAACACCAATTCATGATGCCTCCCATGGATTTACGTCATGTGTCATGCGACATGAGGGAGATTGTTTTTACCTATTCAAACATATCATGAGATCTATTCTCATGATGCCCCCTCTTTAGATGGTTGCCACTTGTCCCATAGTGCCATTAATCAAGTATTAATAATCCTAATCAAATTAGGATGGCGCCATGCATTGGATGAAAAGATATTTGTCCTA